>JARHVA010002192.1:1020000-1620000 GCA_037957365.1 Torreya grandis | reverse complement strand
TAACATGCAAATGTGAGAGGAAGGAAAGTTAGGACCTTATTTACGTGGTCAAGTCATGCTTGGTAAATGTGTCTCAAGTTTGTCATTGCCAAGTAGTGAATACCAGATTTTATTATCTATGAATGACCCCCTTTTATTATAGTAATGGAATTTCTAGATTAAAAAACATAAAATATACTTGAGAGTGTACACCATACTTTACCTTCTAGGATATGGCTCCAATGTACAACTTTGATCCATATAAACTAATGAAGAGAATGAAGTATTCAATGTCCATATGTGAAATATAAAATATAAAGTTTGAAATACCAAGGGTTAAAGTATGTATGCATGATCTAGGATGACCTAAAACTATATTATTTCTTTTAATAGATTAGGCCTCAAATATAGTCAATCAAATAGAGCCTATAATACTTTGATGATTAGGTAAGGACCTATGGATTACATAGATATAGAAAAGGGTTACCTAAAATGTGAATGTTAATAGGAAAGGGTTCCAAAGATTAAGCCTATGCAATCGGGATGTAACTATCACTAGACCTTAACAAATATATACTATGGTTGTAAAACAAATGTTTGTAATAGACTAAACTAAGGGATATAATTATCCCAATACTATAAACACACCTATTTATTTGGTGTATAAAAGGCCTAAATAAGGATATACATACATATATTCATAAAACAACAAACAACATTTAATTTACTAAGTAAATAAATTAAAGAGTATAGGGATATAATATACTTACCTTGGGTAGACCCATCAATGCTTCAATCTCCCCCTTGGCTCAGGTGGAGATTTACAATAGATGTTTTAGGTTATAACATAAAAGTGTTGGATGAAGACATAATATATCCTCATCTAAAAAATCCCAATGACTCCTCATATTGAGCTTTAATGATACCATAAGAAAAAAAATCCTCAAAATAAGGTTCTAAGACACTGACTCTCCCAAATGTAATAAGGTCATAAGTACAAGTGAAATCAAATCTAATAAAGTTTATATGATTGATTATGAATGCAATATGACCCCTATATATTGATATAATTCCCAAAACCAATTCTAGATCCTAAGCTAATGGTATCAACCTAACTGATATAGTTTAAATAAGTCAGTTGACACATAATTGTATCAAAAAAGATAATATAATAAAAATTTCATAAAATAAGATCAAAAATATATCAATCTATCTAATATAATACAATAAGGGTGAAGGAAAAAATAGAGGCATCAACCAGGCTGATACCATATGATATAGGGAAGCTAGTAAATCTAGATAAGAGATATACAATAGAGGGAATCAAATAGAAACTTTTAAGAGGTCAAAATAATATTAATAATGGTTTAATCAAGATAAAATATGAACATCTCTCCCAAATCACCATGAAACTTTCCCACCCCATTCCTGGTGCACCCTTTATGATGTGATCTTAGGGAGATGGATGTGTTGGTAAGCTATTGTAAGAGAAATCATAATTAAATGATAAAGTGAAAAATATTATGTGTATAAAAAGTACACATGTGTATTAGTGCAAACCATGATGCAATCACAAATTGTGGGAGATGATGCTTCCTTATTAAAACATTGGAGATTTGGGGTGATCTTGCTAAAAATTATGTAACTATGTAAGATCCTGACTTGGGAGGTAATATACCCTAACCCTCATGAATGTAGGGAAAATTAAATAATTTAATAACCCAAATAACTATGTAGGAAAAAGATAGAGAGAACATTGTAGCTAGGGTCAAATCATAGAGATCACCACATAGGTAAATAAGAGAACCAATTAGGTAAGGCTTGATAAAAAATGAATCAAATTTTGTAGATGGATTATAGATTCAAAATGTAATTTTCCTCTCCAATTTGATCCATGTAAAAAGAAAAATGCATAATTGAAAGATAATGGACCATTTCCATACCCCCATAATGACCACAATTCTAATAAGTATGAAGTGGAATGATAACCATTTGCCATTAATTTTTAATTATGTTATTGTGTATATGTACATGAATTAGTATAAGTACCCCTAAATATGTACAATTTGATATAGAATGTTATGCATGTATATGCTAAATTTAAGAACATGTATCTCAAATGTATGTGTATGTGAAAATATAAAATTCTATTCCTATAAAATTTTGTGCATATGCCTACGCATATACACCCAAGTGTGTATGAATATGTGCTTAAATGTCAATAAATTTAATTCATATGCATGGTGTATGCACATGTACTTTATATCAATGTGCCAATATTTGTCATGTATCTAAATCAATATGATATCTAAGTGATCTAAATCTTTAAAATTTATGAAACATGTACTCTAATTCAATTTTATACTCATTGAGGATTATGTCTCTATGATAAGACCACTATAATGCCCCCCTTTTGAGATGAGGGATGTCACTTTTAAGTCACTTATCTCAAAATATGATTTAATTATATCATGTCATGTGTAAAGATAGTATCAAAAAATATCATTTAATCACTTGGATAATATGTCATCATAATAATGCGTATATTAATCAAGGCATCTAATAACATATGGAATGCAAGGCATGTAAGTGTCATGTATAGGTAAATGTATTAATGAATTATAAAGTAAAACGATTTTTGAATAAGACTACATAAAAAAATGCATGATATAGATTAAGGCACCCCTTAATGTTAGTAATATCAACAAGCACAAGTGTTAGCTTCACACATAAGACCAAGGGCCACATACAAGGGACATAAAATTCTAAAACAAACAAGGCCAAGGAGCACATGTAGGAGGAAGAGAAAATATTTTAAACAAGGGACATCAAGGAGGTCACATCAAGAAAGGCCAAGGGCCACACATAATATCCACATACAAAGTAATATATAATGTAAAAGAGTTATAACATCCATAGAGCATAAAATAAGGAAATAGTCTACCATCTATATGTATCAATGTCACATCATGGTAAAATGACATATCATGTATCATTTTGTAATAAATGAATAGCTATCAAGGCATGTTTAAGGAATATAAGTGGATCACCATGGTACAAAGGTCATATAAATATATAATTTGTAATAGTGAAACTTGTAAAATAAGATGCCCCCAGTATTGGCATGGACATTGGGTAGAGGGAAAACCAACATATGTATGTCCATGTGTAACTTATCTATCATGTATAACACTAAGATACTATGAAATGCATGTCTATATGTATAGAATATGATATCTACCAAACATGTTATAAATAACATATGAAAATAGTGCAGACTAGAAGTCATGTCATGCTCAAATCTTGATTTTGTATTTTTTTAAATTATTATGTTTTTATATTTTATGATTATTTTATTTTTTTATATTTTTTAAATATTTAATTTAGGAAAAATTAGGAACTATTCCACTTAATGGAGGGACTATGGGAAGTGCCTATACTAGGTGGTGGATGGGTACCCTATTGTGTGTGGAGGTATCAATTGGGGATAGATCAAAATATAATATGGAATCATGTGGTAAACCATGTCTATCATGCTCAATGATTGTATAACTCAAGGTATGATGAATGGATATAAAGTGTTAAGGAATATATGGTATTTTTTATGTAATAGGAGGTGTCTCATTGTTTATGTTATTATGGAACACATTGAACTAACCATGGTACTAAATGAGTATGTACTGTAGATTATGTTAGCCTATGTGGTCTTTGAGTAACTCTCTAACATAAATGATGTGGAATATCTATTTGTTTAGATGAATCCTATGTATGTGTAACTATCAACTTTTTATGTTAATCCTGAATTGGTGTATAAACCATTTATGAATAGTGATCCTAAATATGTATATCCACCCTATTTAAATAATGATCCTGAATATGTATAACATTCATATTTGAATAATGGATACATGTATCAACCAATCATGGTGGTGGTGGGGGTGGAGGAGGAGATGTCAATTAATGTAGAATATACTTAAGGTTTATACCTGGAACTATGACTAATTCTTTGTATTATACATACTTTAGGTATTAGTGTAATTTAAAAGGAATTGATTGAAGTCTATGCATCTATGGGAATGGTGTGGCTAATATGGCTGATCCCACATGAAGAGGTAATACCATCTATCTCAAGGTACTATTTATCTATCCATAAAATCTTTTAACTAATTTTGTTGTATCTTTTAAATCTTGTCATTTGTACTCTCTAGATTGGAAAAGTGCCATCATGAAAACATTATCACTTGAGTCATTGTCAAGCATAATAATGTATTAGGTTATTCCTCAATGTAGACTCCTATGAATAATACTTGAAAATATTAGTCACCAACAATTGTCTCATTATCATTAAATGTAATGATGGGCCATTGAGTTGGATTATCGCTAAGTTACCAATGATAGTATCTAGTGGATGATCATATGTCATCGGTGGAGGATGCATGTTGTATGCATAATGTACTTTTGAAGTTTCCTTCATTTTTATTGACTCATGTTTAAGAAAAGGATCACTAAAGATCTTAAATTTTTATTTCTATTATGCTATGATTAAGATTCATCTATATGCATTCCCAAATTGATAATATCATCATCTATGAGATCCTATATCTTATGTCTTAGCTTAAAACATATGTTCAATGAATGTCCTACAATATGATTATATTAAAAATATGTGTTGACATTATAATTTATTGGTATAAGTTTTTTTGGATTGAGATCTCATGAGGAAGGAGTGTGATAAGGTTAATGATTTAACTTATTTTGGGAATAATGGAGTTTTATTCCTATTTTAGTCAAGGATCTGGATTAATAAATCAATACAAAATATAGCAATAAATATAGTCCTAATTTGTGAAATTATTTGTCTTTTTCACCTTGCTAAAAATAGAA
This sequence comes from Torreya grandis, assembly GCA_037957365.1. Taxonomy (NCBI): domain Eukaryota; kingdom Viridiplantae; phylum Streptophyta; class Pinopsida; order Cupressales; family Taxaceae; genus Torreya; species Torreya grandis. The sequence continues at coordinate 1,615,137 of JARHVA010002192.1, read as the reverse complement.
ATAAATAGGAATAAATATAACTTAGATAGAAAATAGACTGAGATGGTTGATACAAATGTTGAAAATGGCTGTGTAAGACTAGGAAGGTGTCATAATCCTAAATCTAGATTTTTTTCAATGAAAGGATAAGAGCACTAAAAAGTGGAAACTTTAGTGTTTGACATTGTTGTCTATTTCTACCACTATTATCCAAACTAATAACAAAGACCTAAAATTTTATGGGTGGTTTTAATTTGCCTGTGTGAGAATGCTTGTGAAAAATCAAGCACTAATTATTGATGGAACTCATTGTGGAGCTGATTTTGTCTTCAAACCCTAACCCTCCATCATGCTTAATAAAATGATATTTGAGTCACTTGAGAAAGGGGGTTAGTATGTAATATTTAATTAATGTGTAATGCACACCCCTTATGTGGGCACACTTCCTACATACCAATACTCTAAAGAGGGATAAAGCCATATGTAGTTTTATCACTAATGTGCTTTGTGTAATAGTGTGATGCAGATACAAATGCCAATTTGATAGTGTTTGAGGTAGCTAGGGACTGATATGAATATTTGAGTATGTTTATAGCTGTGTTGGGTGATTATGTGTAAAGAATAGGGAAGTTTACTTTAGTGATTTATTTTTATTCTTTCTTGATTTTTAAGTTTGGTCATCTCCCTTGTAAATGAGCTTTGAGTGGGATTTTATAGGGAACAATTAGTCATGGTTCAACTATATTCACACTAGGTCGACCTAATTAAGGATAAAGATCAGATGAAAATAATCATTTGGGGCTCAAAGTGATAATGGATAGGAATACCAAAAATGGGACAGTTTATATTAGGTTCTATAGTCCAAATGGGGCACTCCTGTCCTATAGGCTTAGGACCTAGGGAATAGGATTGGCATGGGGAATATTATTTGGCTAAGGTGGAATGATCATTCAAAAGGTTTTAGATGAATGGTAATGAGCAAAAAGGTGTCTATAAGGGTTGTAAGAGCATGCAAAAGTGACCTATGGATGGGGTGTCATAAGCCACACTCAAAAACTACCAATTTAAACATTTTTATATGATTATATTTTCCCCCTTTTATTCTAGTGATGTAGCAAAGAAAAATACTATGATAAAGGAAAAATGGAAAGTGTACCTAAACTTACCTACAAGGGTGAATCCCATGAATATGTGTGATGTTGAGTGTGTGTAGAGAGCATAACATGAAGTGTAAATATACAAGAGAAAACAAGGAGTAGATCAATTCTTAATAGACATGCTATGTCTAAAATAAGAACATATAAAGTTTGGGTAAAAGAGAGAGGAAGATAAAATAAAAAATACACCTCACCAGGTGCACAAACCAATACAAACCTATTGTGATGTTGAGTGATGTCAAGTGATGCTGAGTGATGTTGAGTAATGCTAGGTATGTGTTGTATCAAGAGTAATATCATGAATGGAGTTGAGTGCTCAATTCCCCAAGGGTGGCTCAAGAATACAAAGGTTGGCCCTTTAGCTCCATAATTGCCTACTATGTAATGAATTTATGTGATCATGCATGTATTGATAAATTTTTGGACTATGTGTCCAATCCCTTTGAGTAGGTGGATTAAAAATACAAAGGCTAGCTATTCCTTTGACTCCATCATTACCAACTATGTAGTGAACTATGAATTGATATCGGTATGAATGTGTGTCATATGAGATGGCTCATGAATCCCATGAATGCTTTATAATATGAAAATGTGGAATGGATATCTAGATGTGTATGAAGAATTAGGCAAATCTTGGCCTCTCTAAAAGGTGGAGATTAGGCTTGTATGAAAGTCACTCCAAAACTAAGAACTAGGCTTATATGAAAGCCACTATGAAATGATGCCAACCACCTACAGATGGAATAAGGCATGCAACTACTAAGAATATATAGGTAATAAAATAAATTGGAAAGAAGGGAAGGAAAATGTACCACATATATTTCCCTTATAATGACTTCCCTTAGAAGAAATATCCCTACAAGTGTGTTATGTTATGAAATACATGATATAGCAATGATAATCCAAAATATGTCTCAAGATATAACACATTTTGTATTGGAAATTTTTAGATCAACAAATGTATGCCTAGATAGATGTAACAATGTAATATCATGTGTAGTATACTAAACTAAAACTATAAATCTTGTTAGTTGTCAAGGAGGGATGGAGAATGATGTCCATCATGGCATCCAAGAAGGCAAGATAATGCATGATGTGGATCATGGCATTGCAAACAATTGAGAAACAAACAAGCTTATAAGTCAAGAAGAAAGAAGCATATAAAAGATGCCAAGGGGCTAAGCAAATAAGGGACATGGGTACATGTCACTCAAACTAGGAAAATAAGCATACAAGGCATGTTCAAATGCCCACATACACATACAATTGAAAATAAGTAGGATTGGCATGAGGGCCACAAGCACAAAAAATATTACAAGCAAAGGACATTATAAAATGTACTAAGGCACACACAAGTAATAAAATAGGAACTAAGAAATGCAATCATGTCTAGTTACTTAAAGCAATAAAGGAAGTCATGTAAATTATAGAAATACTATTACATCTAACTAATCAAAGTAAGAAGTTAAAGTATGTAAAACATGTAGTACAAGACTGGGTAGATGCTAAGAAACACACAAGTGCTATATAATAGTGAGTGTCAATAGAATAATCTATGTAAGCTAGTTAGTAATGTACATCAACTTGATAACTAGAGTGTGTGGTATATAAATGACAAAACCTAGATGGTGTAGTCATGTAGAAGATTTATTTGGTTGTAGATATGTCGATGTATATCTCTAATGTATAAGTAAGATGCCCCCTAAATTGGTAGAGTGAAGCAATCAAGGATCTAGGTATCATTGCACACACTCAAAGAAGATCAAGTGAAGCATGGTAATGTAGATTAATCAAAAAACAATAGTATAGAACAACAAAATTTAAGTCTAGCATGGTATTATAAATGTAAAGCATGGATAATGCATATAATTGAATTTTTTTAGTGTTTTGAGTTATTTGAATGTTTTTGTATTTTGACATGTTATATTGTTTCTAGTATTTTGAAATTTTGTATTGTTTTTGGTGTTTTGAAATATTTTATTAATTTTTGGTATTTTGAAATATTGTATTATTTTTGGTAATTTAAAATAAGCTATATACAAGTAATCAAAAGGAAACTATGTACAAGTAATTTGAGAAAAAACTAATATACAAGTAAGCTGAGAAATTAAGTACAAGTAGAAAGAAACTAAGTAAAATAATATGTGTGTAGTGAAATATTATACATGGAATCTATGTAGATGCATAATATCATTATATTTTTGAGTTTCTTTCCTTTAAGGGAGGCTAGATGATACACTTTAGGGTTAAGTTTTTTGATAATGAGGTATGGGCGTAGCTAATTTGATTTGAATTTTCCTTTTATTTCTTCTTTGACATTGATATTATGAAGATTCTCTTTGAGAATGAGATCATTAACTTTGAATTCTCTAGTGTGAACTCATTTTTTATAGGATTTTTGCATATGTTTTTGGTATATTATGAGATGTTCAATTGCTTGAATGAGTGTATGGTTTAACTACTCAAGATGGTGTAGATTCTCTTTGTGTGATACTGGTCATCAGTGAGGATACCTTTAATGGAGACACATATAGATGAGATTCATAATTTCAATGGTAAAAATACCTATATAACATAAATGAGTGAATAAAGAGTGTCTATTGTGGGTGTATTAATACTTTTGTGATAATCCCATAATGCATAAACTAGTTGATTATGCCAATCATCTCTGAATTTGATCACTATTTTACTCAAAATGTTGTTGGTGGTTTTATTGGTAGACTCTGCTTGAATATTTTCTTAGGGGTAGTATGAAGTGGAGAATGCATGTTTTATATTATATTTTGTGTAAAATTCATTAACAATTTTCTTCTTGAATGATGTTCCATTATAAAAAATGATAGAGGTAGGTAAGCCAAAACATGAAATAATATGAGTCATGAGGAAGATAAAAATGTCTTCACCTATGGTAGATTGAAGTGAAATGGCTTCCACCCACTTGGTAAAGTATTATGTAGTTGTGATGATGAAATTATGTTCATTAGTAGACTCAGGGTTAATATTTCCAATAAGATTCAAATCCCCATAACATAAATGGCCATGGATAGATAATAGGCTATAATTATTGTGATGGTGCATGTTGTATATTGTTGTGTCATTAACATTTATCACATAACTTTACATATTATGAACATTCATCTTATATGGTGGTCCAGTAGTATCCCTAACAATGAAATTTGTGTGACATGGCCTTTTCAATGAAGTGACCACCACACTCACTAACATGTACCTATGTAAGAGAAATTTTAGCTTCTACTAAAGTTAATCATCGAAGTAATTATCTATCAAAGGATCACTTAAAAATGTCTCTACCAATGATTACATAACAGAGTGCTTATTTGTTTAACTTGCATTTATCATTTCATGAGAATGTCTCTAGTGTAATATATTTGTTTAGAAAGTTATAGATATTAGTGAACTACTCTAGATTTGTGGAATTGCACGTAGTCGCTAAGATGGAAAGGGTAATCAAATTTGTGTTGGATATTGATGGAGATTGTAATTATTTAATTGTGAAAATAACTTGATCATCATCGATGTCAATAAAAATCAGAGATGCGGCACTCACCATTAAATTTGCATGTTAGTTATCTTTTCTTGGTATAATTTTTATATAAAAGTAGTCAAACTATGATGATAAACATTATACCATGTTCTGATATGGGATAAAATGTTTTTATTTTGTCTAATAAACATCATTGACTTGATTGACCACAATTTGGGAATCACCAAAAACTAAAATATATCTAATTTAGAGGGACTGGGTGGCAAAGAGACCTAAGATAAGTGCTCATATTTTATAGTTTTGTTGGTGCATGAGAAGCTTAATCGATATGCATTAAGAACTATGTGACCAAAAGGGTCAACAAATATAATGCCTTCCCCTACACTAGATACACATAAAAAATCATTAAAAAACATGGTCCAAGTGTCATAATGAGTAGAATAGGTAGAAAAATCATCTCTAAATATGTCACTAATAGGATTAGTATCCAAGAGTGGTGTGGCCATCAAATGATCTGCAATGATTTGGCACTTTATTGATTTTTGTATAACTATCTTCAAGTCAAATTTTATTAATAAAATGACCCATTTTGTGATGCGACTAGAGAGATGTGGTTTTTCCATTAGAAACTTCAAGGGATATGCTTTTGTGATAACCTAAGTCTCATTATTGATCATGTAATGCCAAAGTTTTTTGTGTGGCAACAACTAATGCTAGACATAATTTTTCCATCATGGAATAATTTTTTTCATAATCAACTAATGTGTGACTGATGTAATAAACTTATCTCTCAGTATATTTATCATCATGTTGTGCTAAGAGTGATCCTAATGCATGATCTATTGCTGAAATATATAGTAGAAGAGGCCTATCCAGTATAGGTGGTATTAGTATCGGTGGATTAAGAAGATATTGCTTGATTGTGTTGAAGCTTTCTTGATAGGCTTGGTTCCAAACAAACTTTATATATTTATTTAATAATAGAGTGAATGACTGAGTCTTATCAATAGGTTGAGATATAAAATGGCATATTGATTTGATATTTCCTTATAAGGATCAAATTTATTTTAAGTTCATGGGAGGTGGCATGCTGATAATTTCTTTAAATTTCTTAGGGTTAACCTTTATACCACACTAAGAAATAATTAAACCTAAGAGTTTGCCTGATGTAACTCCAAACACACATTTATTTGGGTTTAATCAAACATTTTACTTCTTGAGTTGTAGAAAAATCTATCATAAATCTATGGTGTGATGTTGTCATTATTTGGATTTAGCTAATAAATTATCAACATAATCCTTGATGGTGTGGTGAATAAAATCATGAAAGATATGTGTCATAGTACATTGATATGTGGCTCCAACATTTTTTAATCTAAAAGGCATGACAATGTAACAAAATCTACCCTAAGGTGTTGTAAAAGATGTTTTCTCTTAATCTTATTCAATGATTTTGATTTTTTTGTATCTTGTAAAGCCATCCATGAATGATAAAATTTCATACCTGACTGTGGAATCTATGATCATGTCAATATTAGGCAAGGAGAAATCATATTTTGGGCATGCCTTATTTAAATCTCAAGAATTAGAACAACACCAAATTTATCCATTGGGTTTAACCATGGGGATTATATTAGAAATACAATTAGGGTTTAATATTGGTTGAATTAATCCAACATATAAGAAGTGTTGGATCTCATTTTTGACTAAGAGAGCCACTTTAAGATGCATTTTGCAAATTTTTTTCTTAACCAATTTGGCATCAGGGTATAAAGGAATCTGATGGACTGCTATAGATGTATCAATTCTTAACATATCTAAGTAATACCAAGAAAAAATTTATGGAAAATCTATCAAATTTTGATAAATATATATATCCTCTTCCTTTCTTAGGGAAATGACTAATAAGATAATGTAGGGATCCTGATCGATTCCAAAATTGAAGTCAGCTATTTCCTTGTTAAGAAATTTGGAATGATCTAGTATGTATGGGTTATAGAAATAATATCATCTAAATAAAATGGTATATCTTGGGGAGAATCTAAATTTTATTCAAAGTAAGCATGGGAATTTATGTGATGAAGAAATTTGTTTTTATTATAGTAAGATGGGAGGTCCTCATATGCTCTAAAAAACTATATGAGGTATTCATCATTAGAGAATTCATCTAATGTGAACATATTTGGTGAAATTATATCATCAATGAGATCAAGATAGACAAATGATAATGTAAAAATTTGATTAACTATATGGTCTATAGGTGCAATGGGTAGATAAAACATTATATGTTTTGAATCAATGCAAGAAGGTTTATCATGAAGAAGGGTAAGATAATATCCCAGTCCTTAACTCCATGTTGTGTGGATGCCTTGATAGGATTGATGATTACTTGTTCATGCTTTCTAAGACCTTTTCCATGATATCCCATCTTATGAAGACATTTAAGTTCAAAAGAGAGGTAAATTGGTGATTTAGTACTAGTGCTATTACAAACTTAGAAACTTTTGGTGTGTTGTATGGTCTAAAGGTAAACTATGAGTAGTAGGTTATATAAGTATATTGTTGAGATTAAAGTGCATAATGTATTCTATGGAGATTTAGCAACTTGGCAGTATTTAAAAGGTTTGGTGTCCATTGGGAATGTGTAGATGTAGCCTTTGTGACTAAATTTTAGACAAACATGGAGTGTGGAAGGGATTGCATGCATATCATGAATCCAAGTCCAACCAAGTAATAAATTAAAATTGAGGTCATTTGGAATGACTTGGTAAGTAGTTGGTAATTTCTTAGGTCCCAAAGTCATATTGAGTGTTATATGACCCATGAATTTTTGTGGAATGTTGTCAAAAACTTTGATGTTCATGTCAGAATGGTCTAGATCTATAAGTTGTATATTAAGATGTTTAAGACAAAAAATGTTGCAAATGTTGAGTCCTAAACCATTATCAACTAACACTCTTTTTACCCCTACATTATTAATTATTAATTAAATATATATGGGTATATGATATTTAATGATGTGGCATGGGGGTAAATATTATTTCTCAAAGTAAATATGTAGTTTAGTATATTGCATTATGTTGAGGATAAAGGCAACATAAGCTAGTTCAATGGAAATAGGAACTCTAGTATTATGAAGGGATGCATACAACACATCTTTTTAATCATCTAATAATTAAAGGAGCTTGAGAACTAAAATTATATTAGAAGGGTTGCTAACATGAGTGACAAAGCTATAGACATGGGTGTAATCAACTTGCCTATCTTCATAAACTTGGGTGATAACATGTAATGTATTATCTACTATAGGCATAGAGCTGGTAGTAGGTGCATGATAAGATCTAGGTGTATCAAGTTTGAAGGGAAGAGAAATAGATATAACTCTTAGTGTTTTTTTTTTGTCTAGTAGTGATAGGGAGATACTCAAAAGTAGTCAAAGATTTATATACATCTAGGTAGAAACCATGTATATGGGATGAAATTAATTTGATTGGAGTTATAAGTTATACATAAAAATGATTATAAAAAACATTCCACAGGAGAGATAACAAACAAGGGATAGAGAGCATGGAACTTTGTACTAATGCATAAAAAAGTTTGACTTGTAACATGACATTTTTAACATGTTTAGAAAGATAGAGTGTATGTGAAATAATAAAACCTTGTATTAAATAAAATTAAACATTTATTTGAAGGAAAGGGATCTTAACATGTTTATAAATAAATTTATTATTATCATCCCATTTATAAAAAGTAAGCATGAAAGGGAAATAATGAAGATTTGTATTAATATATAGTAAACTTCATCATTCATATACATGATAGGATCAAGTATGGATTCATTATTATTTGAAAGAAATGTTTTGAAATAAGTTATATCCATTTTTTATTTTATGTGAAATATGATTTAATACAAAAAATTAGAAACATATTGCTAAAAATCAGCAAAGAATTTTCCCTAGGGTTTTCAGGGTTTTTATGCGCAAATGAAGTACGTCGGGTTCACCAAATGATTTAAATTATTCTAGGAATAATGGAGTTTTATTTCTATTTTAGTTAATGGTTTGAATTTATAAATCCATATAAAATATATTAATAAATATAGTCTTAATTTGTGCAACTATTTGACTTTTTCACATTTCTAAAAATAACAATAAGTAGGAAGAAATATAACTTAGATGGAAAATAGACTAAGATGGATAATACAGATGTTAAAAATGGATGTGAAAGAATGGGAAGGTGTCATAAAACTAAATTTGGATTTTTTTCCATAAAAGGATAGGAAAACCCAAAAGTGGATGCATTGGTGTCTATCGTTATTGTCTATTCCTATCGCTATTGTCCAAACTGATCACAAAAACTTGAAACTTTTTGGGTAGTTATGATGTGGATGTGTGAGCATGCTTATGAAAAATCAAGCACTGGTTGTTGATGGAACCTTCTATGGAGATAATTTTGTCTTCAAACCCTAACCCTATATCATGTTTGATAAAATGATATTTGAGTCACTTGAGAAAGAGGGGGGGTTAGTGTGTAAGATGTACTAAACATGTTATTCACACCCCTTATGTGGGCATGATACCTACATACCAATACTCTGAAGAGGGATCAAGCCATATGTAGTTCTCCCACCTAGTGTGATTTATGTAATAGTGTGATGAAGATGCAAATGCCAATTTGATAGTGTTTGAGGTGGCTAGGGACTGGTATGAAGATTTGAGTATGTTTATAGTCATGTTGGGTGAATGTGTGCAAAGAATAAGGAAGTTTGATTTAGTGATTTGTTTGTATTCTTGATTTATTTATAAGGTTAGTCACCTCCCTTATAAATGAGATTTGAGTGGAATTTTATAGGTAATAATTGGTCATGGTTCAGATGTATCCATGCTAGGCTAACCTAATTAAGGATAAGGACTAGATGAAAATAAACATTTGGGGCTCAAAGTGCAAATAGGTAGGACCACCCAAAATGGGATACTTCACTATTGGGAACTATAGTCCAAATGGGGAACTCCTATCCTATAGGCTCAAGACCTAAGGGAATAGGATTGGCATGGGGAATACTATCTAGCTTAGGTGGAATGATCATTCATAAGGTTTTGAATGACTAATAATGAGCAAAAAGGTGTCTAGAAGGGTCGTAAGAGCATGAAAAAAGGACTTATAGATGGGGTGTCACAAGCCACACTCAAACTACCAATTTGGAAATTTCATATGACTAAATTTACACTCAGTCAACTTCTTTAGTATCACATGAGGAGGTGATGGGTAATGGTGAAAAATAACTCTTTGGTAAAGCTATCAATTATAACTAATTTATAGGTTGTGAGACTTCATTGACTATAGTCTTTGCCTCAATATTGTTATCACTTGGTTTGACATTCTAATTCTATTTTATTTTAAAATCCATGGGTGAAGTAATTGTAGGAGTTGATGCATAATTTTATTTGTTCAAAGCAATTAACTTGACTTATTTGTCCCTCATTAAATGGCATAACCCATCAAATGATTTAAACCTTTTGAATATAATTTATTCTTGGAACAATGCTAGTAAAATTTGTTTAAATATGTCTTTAAATTCATTAGTATCTATAACATTGGTCATCTTGGCTAGCCTAGTCTTGTATTAAAGCACATAGTCACCAATTAGTTCATTAGATCTATTTTAACCTTTTAGGGTTTTACTTATGTAAATCCTAAGTTATATTAAAGAGAGGAGATGTCTAAATTAGTGAAATAATCTGCAATGAATAACCACTAATTTGTTATAGAATTTGACTTTTGTTTAATTTATAAAAATAGTAATAAATTTTCAAATAGAGACTAATCTAGAAAATAACTATCACAAAAGTTTTAGATGCTAAAAACTAGGTTATAGATGGGTATGAGTGTCGCTAATAGGGCCCCTAGGTAAATTTATTCACTGGATAGTAACATCCCACATAGAAAATAACACCATGTGGCTCTAGTGTCTTAAAAATGGTGCTAGTGTCCTCTTTGTAGGATTGTTTCTAATTTTTGGGAGCACCTATGCCTATGTTTTTGGGTTTTATTACTGCGTGCATGAAATATAGAACTTTTTATTGTACCTATAATAGTTGATTAAGTTGTAAACCCTAATCCTCCTTGCAAGTATGTCATGAGATAAAAATGTGTTCATTATTAGGATAGGTTGGACATCCTCAACATTCCTCTATAAAGAGATTTACTTACATACCAATACTTTGAGGAGGAATCAAGCCCAATGTAGTTCTCCCACCTAGTGCTTGGTGCAAGTGAAAGTGAATGCTAGAATTATAGTGGTATTGAATGCCTTGAGTGGGATTGAGAGTGGAAATATTTGAAATTTGGGCTTGGGGAAGCTATAGATGGTAGTATGCATAAGTATGGTAGATAGGGATTAGTAACCTTGATTTTTCTTAACTAATTTATTATTTAAATAGGCATTTTTCACTTATTTTCCATCTAGTCAATAAAAGTCTAATAGTCTTATATTTATAGAGTTTTGTATCTTTTGTGAATAATAAAATGTGCTTAGGATAACCTTAAGAGGGGTACACATTTGAAAATATATCCATTCAAGAAAATTACAACAAGGGACACTAGCACCATGTGGCTCTAGTGTCCTTAATGTGGTGTTAGTGTGTAACTGGTAGGCTACTAGGCATAAAGGGTTAGGATCTAGAAATGCAGGTCTAAGATTGTGTATTCATTAATTGGAGATGTCAATGATCCACAAAATGGCTAGAAAAGTGTGATAAAGGATCTAGGATAGGTCTAAGGATAAAATAGGAATAAGTTATCTCAAACAACACTCTTAGCATCCAAATAACACTTTTAGGTGATTAAATTTAACCCCCATCTATGATAGAAATGTAACAAAGCAAAATGACTAGTATGAAGGATAAAGAAGTGTACTTAGACTTACCTAAGAAGTGAAGCCCATATAGCTAAGTCTAAGCATGTGAATTTGGGTCTGCATATGTGAATCATGATCTAAATCATAACTTGCAATAAAACATACATAAAATTAGTCCTTACTTAAGAGATATAAAAAATAAGACTATGTTGAATAAATTAACTTAGTAAAGTTGAGTAAAAATATAGGAAATAGGAATAATAACAAATACACCTCATTGGGTACATGAACCAATATATGAACCTAGTGATAATGGATGTGTGTGAATGAACATACTGATCAAATCATTAAATAACTTGGAATGAGATGATATCTTACTCAATCCTCATATGTGGGTGGATTGAGAACTCAATCTAGTTTTTAATCCATCATTGCCCACTCTTGATTGATGGATCATGACCTATGAATAGCTTGGATAAGATTATAAGTGTGTCAAACCCTCTCATATGGGTGGCTCAAGTAGCCTATGACTCCATCATTTCCCACCCATGTACAATAGATGCATATAAAACTGAATTGCATAAAGTGCTAAAATTATTTAATTAGGTCTATCTAACTATGTATATTAGTTTTTTGACCACTCAAGTACATCATGTGACTCTGGGCCACTTAGGAGTGCCAACCACTATAGATGGAGTAAGGCATGAAACTAGTGATAAGCTAGAATATGAAAGAAAGTGTATATAATGTAGAGAATGGCATGGAGATTTCCATTCCATCTGATCAATCTATGTGTAATTGAGCATATGGAAATTATGTGTCACACACATGGCCCCAATATGATATCTGAATATAGTGATATTGTACTAAGTTATAAAGAATGTATCTATGTATCTGAACTAAATCTGGGGATGATCATACCATACATGGTGCCCCCAATCTAAGAAATTGGTATGAATTTGAGCTAAAACAAGTGTAATTGAGAAAAATTTGAACATAACAATCTAAATTGTAGCTGTGTTTATGTAAATTTGTATTATATATGGTGTGCTATTATGGCTAATCTAAACTACCCTAAGACTAGGGATATTGGACAATAGCATCATGTAGTGGATAATAACACCCTATGGTTCTAGTGTCCCAATCTAGGCACTAATGTCTCTCTAATCTAAATTCTATGTGACTAAGCTTATTTTTGAGTCTTTTTTTTCCTATGTCTTACCTATGTTTGATTTCATGAAATTGAGCCTGTGTGCTAAAAATGATCTATGAATAACAATTTAAGATTTTGATCTCTGTGACAAGCCCCTGTGAATGCCCCCTATTTTGAGGGGAGTTATTGAACTATGAAAAAACTATCCTCAAAAGAAATAGCTCTAAATTTTTTTTATCAAAAGCATATATGATAATTATGTGATATTCCAATATAATGTGCAAACATAACATCAAAATGTAAGAGAATCTGAGAATAAGAATGTGGTATAAGATGTATGTTGTATCTAGCATTGTATAAAGGTGTCAAGATGGATGTAATTAATGTGTATAATAATAAATATAAGTAGCTACCAAGGGGGATGGGGCAAGATGTCCATCACAACATCCAAGTAGGAAGGGCAGATACATGAGGTCCCTCATGGCATAAAAAAATGGTGTGTGTAGAAAAGACAAGTGTCATGGTGATGAATCATACAATAAAGCATACATACAAAACACATGAGGAATGAAAAATAGGATAGGTGGACACAATATAAGGGACATGGGCACATCTCACTAAATCTAATAATATAAAACATACAAAGACACATTTAAATATCCATATACGTAAGAAACAAGCAACTTGGCTTAGATCCACATAAAAGGACATGTTTAAATGTTTGCATATATAATCAATAAATCACACACAAGGGACATGGGCACATGTCCAAGACATACATGAATAGAAGTGGCTTAGAATCAAAGAATAATGGAATATTCAAGTGCCCTTAAATAAAAGAAGTATAGGAAATACAATCAAGTCTAAACTAGGAAAGCTAGAAATGAAAGTATGTATGGATTTAATACAAATATATGTAAATTATAAGATGTACATATGATAAGTCTAACTAGTGATAGTTGGAAAAAAATATGAGTATCAGTAGTAATGATCAATATCAAGATATATCAATGCATAAACTAGAATGTATAGAATGTAAGGATATAACCTAGTAATATAAACTATGTATGAGATGCCCTAAAGTGGGTAGATATATCAAATAAATAAACTTGGATCAGTGTAGATGCCCTTAGTGGGTAGATGATAGTAAGTCTAGATTAATGTAATAGACCTAAGTCTTATAGGTAATCTGCAAACACTTGATAAGAATAAGTGAAACATATATGTATGATAAAATTGACTATACTAAGATAGTTAGCATATGTAGTTCTAGTAAATAGAATAAATGTAAACATAACAATTCATTCATTCTATAAATTTATGTTTTTTGAGTAATATTTGAATGTTTTTGTGTTTTGAAATGTTATATTATTTTTGTTATTTTTTGTTATTTATAAGCAAAAGAAAATGAATAGTGTATTATTTATATATATAATATCCTTAGATGCATGATGTTCAATGGATTTTAAATTGACTTAACATAAAGTGAAGATAATGATATAATTTTGGGCTAATCTTTTTCGTGACGATGTATGATCCAAGCCAATTTGGTTTAAACTTTCATTTATTCTCTTCCTTAGTGTTGACATTTTTGAGATTTTATTTTAACACTAAATTATTGATTTCAAATTCCCTCTTGTGGACTCAGTTATTATAGGTTATCTAGATTCATTTATGATAAGCTCTTAGATGCTTTTTAGCTTAGATACGTGTGTGATCCAACTATTCTAATTCATGGAGATGTCACTCTCTATACTAATCATCTGTGATGAGCCCTTTTAAAGATACCCATAAAGAGGGGATCTTCAATCCCAATGGGATAAAATATTATGTCATATATGAGTGAATATAGAGTATCTCCTATTAGTGTATGTATGCTAGTGAATTAATCCCATAGTGCATAGATGAGTTGATTATACTAGTCATCACTAAATTTGGTAACTATTTTGATGAGAATATTGTTGATTATCTTATTTGTTTCTTCTACTTAACCATTACCTTATGGGTAGTATGGATTAGAGAATGTGTGTCTGATTTTATATTTGTCACAAAACTATTTCACTATTTTATTATTGAAATAGGTTCCATTATCTATAATTATAGCTATTGGGAGGTTGAAGTGGGAAATAATATTGGTCATTAAAAGCTAAAAAATATTTTGTCCCTTTTTTTATTGAAATGGGATGGATTCTACCCATTTTGTAAAATATTATGTAACTATGATAATGAATGTGTGACTTCCTACAAATTTTGGGTTTATCTTACCTATCATATCAAATCCCCATAAAATTAATGGCTATGGGGATATGATATGTTGAAGCTGGTGTGAAGGTACATGGTGTATGTTTCCATGGCATTGACATTTGTCACATAATTTGGTATACTCCTGGCATTATTGTTCCATGGTTGGCTAATAATAATCTTGTTTGAGTAACTTGTGTATTGCTTTCCCATTGACATGACCACCACATTCATTATCATGTATTTTTTTGAATAACCAATTTATCTTCCTTAGTTGTTAAGCATCAGAGTAAGTGTCCATTAAAATATCTCTTAAATAAATCGCCACCAATGATGACATATCAAAGAGAGTTTCTCTATAGTTTAACATTTTCATTCTTTGTAAAAGTATCAAGTGTAATAGATTTATTTAAAAAGTTGTATATATTAGAAAACCATTCAGATGGTGTTGTACTACACATGGTCACTAGGACTATTAGATCAATAAAATATACATGGGACACTAATCGAGATTGCAATCATTTAATAATAACAAGAATAAGGTCTACATCCATATTGACAGGGATCAATGATGTAGAACTTGTCATTTCATTGACATGACAAATGTCTTTATGTGGGATGTTATCGATAGAAAAATTATCAAACTGAGCCTATAAACATTAAACTACCTTTTTATAAGGAATAATTTGCTCTTGTTTTATTTGGTATACATCTATGACTTGATTAATAATTAATTAGGAATCCCTATAAACTTTTATTAATTTAATATTAAGATCTTGAACTACTTGAAGGCCTAAGATAAGAGATTTATATTCTATGATATTTTTAGTGCATGAAAAATTGAGTCGATATATGAGAGGTACTATGTGTCCCAGTGGATTGATGAAAATAATTCCAATGATGACACTAGATGCACATCTAGAACCGATAAAGAACATTATCCATATATCTGAAGTGGTACCATATATTGTGAAATCATTTAAAAAATCCTTGTTAATAGGATTTATATCTAGTAATGGAGCTTCCACCAATTGGTATGTAATTATTTGACCTTTTACCAATTTTTGTAAAATGATTTTGAGTTCAAATTATGTAATTAACATAACCCATTTTTTAATACAACCCAAAAGATGTGGTTTTGACACGAGAAATTTTAAAGGATTGACTTTCATAATGATATGTGTCTTGTTGTTAATCATATAGTGATAAAGCTTCTAAGTAGAAAATATTAGTGCTAATCAAAGTTTTTAAATTGATGGATAATTTTTATTGTATTCAACTAGTGTACGACTAATGTAGTAAGTTACTCTTTCTTTGTGATGATCATTGTGATGTGTTATGAGTGCTGCTAGTGTATGATCTATCACTGAGAGATAAAGTAGAAGTGGATTACCAAGTATGGGTGGGACTAATATAGGAATATTGAGTAATCATTGCTTAAGTGTATCAAAGATCTATTGACATGTGATGTCCCACTCAAATTTCACATCCTGTTTAAGTAGTCTGGTGAATGATTTGGTTTTATCTATGAGTTGTGCCATAAAGCAAAAAATTAATTTAATTTTCTCTTGGAAGGATTGAAGTTTTTTTAGATAAGTAGGAGGAGGCATATATATGATTTATTTTAACTTATTAGGGTTAAATTCTATGCTACATTGAGATATAATTAATCCCAAAAGTTTACCTAAGGAAAATCCAAAGACACATTTCTTAGGGTTGAGTCACACATTAAATTTTATGAGTCTTTCATTAATTAATCACAAATCAATTACATGGTGTTGTCACTCTTTTAAATTTTCCAGTAAATCATAGACGTAATCTTTGACTATATTATGAATGAGGTAATGAAAGATATGTGTCATAGTGAATTGGTAAGTTATACCAGTGTTCTTTAATCTAAATGGCATGAAAAAAAAACATAAATTTCCCCATGGTGTGGTAAAAGAAGTATTTTATTGATCTTTTTCAATGATCTTGATTTGATTATACTTAACAAAATTATCTATAAAAGAGAGAATTTCATAGCCAACCATGGAATTGGCTATCATATCAATGTTACGTAAAGGAAAGTCATCTTTGGGACATGATTTTTTGAGGTCTCTAGAATCAGAACAACATTGAATTTGGACATTAGGTTTTATAACTAGAATAATATTTTGAACCTACTATTGATGAGTGACTAGTCAAATGAAACCAACATCTAACTACCATTGGATCTTATCCTTAAAAAGAAGAGAAACTTTATGATACATTTTGAGAATATTTTGTTTTACTATCTTGACATCATGATATAATGTAATTATGTGTATTGCAATCAAGGGATCAATGAAAAGCATATCAGGATAAGCCCAGAAAAATACTTCAAGAAAATCAGTCAAGATTTGATGATTATATGTGTCTTTTGATTTATGTAAAGCATCAACTAAGAATATGATGCAAGGATCAATTTTGATACCATAATTGAATTTAACTATTTCTTCATTAAGGAACTTAGATTGATCTAAAGTGTATGGTACTATAGGGATTGTATCATCTACGTTAGGTAACATATCATCCAAGTCATTTGAATACTCACAAAATTATTCCTACACATTTATGGAATGAGAAAACCTATTATTATGATAGAAGGAAGGGAGATCCTCATATGAACCCAAGAATTTTAAGAAAGCCTCATTTTTAAAAAACTAGTCAAGAATGGGTAAATCTAGATAAACTTTATCATCAATGAGATTGGGGTAAAAAATTGAGGGTGTATAAATATGGTTCACTATGTGAACTACCCATGAAATAGGTGGACAAAAAATGATATGTTAAGAAGCATTGTGAGAGGATATGGAATTAGATGTATCATTTATATATCCAAGTCCTTGGTTGCCCTATTGATCATATGATTCAAATGGAATTTAAGATTCCCTAATCATGTTTTCCAAGGCCCTATCCTATGTATCCCATATTTTGGAAATATTTTAGTGAAAAAGGTGAGGTGAACTTATTACCCTATGTACTTGAAATAACTAGGGGAGTTATATGCATAATTTAAATGGTGACTAGGGTGGTCTTGTAGCAAAATCCATGTGAGGAATATAATTATGTGATAAATATATATGTTGATAGTAATTTAATGGTTATTTATACATAAGACACATATATATGACCTTTGTATCTAAATTTTAAACATGAATATAAAGTTAATGGAACTACGTGCATAGTGTGAATCCATAGTCTCCCAAGAAAGAGATTATAATTTAGATCATTAGGCATAACTTGGCATGTTGTAGGCAGTATTCTAGGCCCAAGGGTAAGATTTAACGTGATTTGATCCAAAAATTTATGTGGAATATTATCAAACCCTAAGATGCTCATGTTAGAAGGATCTAAATCCATAGCATGTATATTAAGATGACATAAAAAGGAGATGTAAATATTCAACTTTGATCTATTATTAACTAGAACTTGTTTAACACCTACTTGATTAATTCAAAGATAAATTAGAGAGGTAGATGTAAATATATGATGTGTTGAGGTGGGAGATCCTCTCTCTCAAAATAAATATGCTCTTCTATCTATTCATAGTGTTAATTATGGAAGCAACATAGGTAAGCTTAGATGTTTGAGGTACCTAAGTATCACAGAGTGACAAATAAAAAATATATTTATATGTGTTAGAGTGATTTAAAAGATAGAAAATGGAAATTGTAATTTAATGAGTATTGATATAATTAGTAAATCTATAGCCATGGGTATTGCAAACCTACCAAGCTTCATGACCACATGAAGACATCAAAACCTAGACTATAGGGTCTACTAAGAGTGTAGATATAATAGTAGATGAAAGATGGTGTCTAGATGTTTATGATTTAGAATAAGGAGGGATAAGTGAGACCAATGTTATTTCCATATGTCTATGAATGATATGAAAGGAATCAAAATGAACCAAAGAGTAAAATACATCTAAGGGAGACTTGTTGATTTTAGGTAGTATATTTATTAGTTGATGTAATAAGTTATCTATGTGATTAAATAATAATGTCTTGATTGTATTGAAAATAGGATAAAAATAGCATGTGAAAGAAATAATGAAACATGAAAGACATTTAATTGATATGAAGCATCATGTATACATATATCTATGTCATTTTTGAGTTTATTCCAAATTAGAGGAAACAAGCATGCAAATGAAATTAATAAACTTTCCACAAAAAGAGATTAATTTACTCTATCATTATAATCATGATTATATAAATTAGAAAATATATGAATTTGAAATATGAATTCTAGAAATGTAGACCCTAGGGTTAGTTAGGGCTAGGGTTTAGAATTAAGGTTATTTTGTAAAAGATGTAAATTATATTTAAATAAATGAAACCCTAGTGTGATATTGATTAAATTAGCTAGGTTATGCAAAAAAATTAAAAAAATAGGATTTTTTAACCCTAATTTAGTACACATAATTTAGAGAATGTAAACCCTAGGCAAAACTAGGGTTTTAAACAATGTTCAAAGTAAGTCAGGTTCACCAAATGTTTTAACCTTTTAGGTTTTTACTTATGTAAATAATAAGATTAAAGGGTTGAATTTTATAAATCAATGAAATAAGATGCAATAAATAACCACTAATTTATTACATAATTTTACTTGCTTTGACTTTCTAAAAATAGTAAGAAATATGTGCAAATAGAGACTTATCTAGAAAATAGTTATTATGGAAGATATGGATGCTAAAAACTAGGTTACAAATAGGTTTGAGCATCATTAAAATGGCCCATAGGTTAGTTTCTTCACTAGATAGTAGTGCCCCACTTAGACAGTAACACCATGTGGCTCTAGTGTCCTAAAAATAGTGCTAGTGTTCTATTTGTAGGATTGTTCCTAATTTTTGGGAGCACTTATGCCTATGTTTTTGGGTTTTGTTCCTATGTACATGAAATTTGAAACTATGTATTATGCCTGTAACATTTAATTTAAGTTGTAAACCCTAATCCTCCTTAAAATTATGGAATGAACTAAAAATGTTACATATGAATTTCGTCACTAAACATGATTTACTTATTAAACATATATTATGGGTTTAATGTTGTTTAATTACTATTGTAGCAAACTATTTTTCATTATGAAGATGTATGGACAAACATATAATGATTATTTTGTGTGAATCATTACTTAATTGGTTAGATGTATATGAGTTTTATATTCATGTGGATTATGCTCATTTAGTATTTTTGTAATTTAATATAGTTTTTACTAGTTATTATGGTTACTATCTAACTACTAGTTGTATTTATGAGGTGGATGCAAGATAAATTCTACTCTCTAGTTAGATATGGAGGGAGAATATAATCAGGGAAGATGATACAGATGGAAATGTTGGAGGTGTTGAGATTCAATAACAAACCCAACACACACCACTTAAAACTATAATATTCATGATTGACTTTATTTCTTTGTGTTTGATTAATACATTCTTGGATGTGTTGATATGGTATAGATTAGTGTTTTGATGTTAATCAATCTTATTGTATAGTTATGATTGTTTGCTATGATCATAATATTTATAACATTTTATAATGTTCTAGTTGTATATTTGTCTTTGAATGATTATACTCTAAATAGTTGTCTGCATAACCTTTTAGGTAGGTACCTATAAGTAGTCAATGAAAAAAATTATTATAAAACACACACATATACATGACATGGAAACAAATTGCGTGTTTGAACTTATATCAAAATTATTTTATTAAACTTATCTAACTTAGACATAAGGTGTACCTAGAGTAACTCAAGTTTTAAATACCTAAGGGATTATCTAGGTATGAAGTCTTGTTGATGCCTAAATATGTATCACAAGGTTCACAAAGTGTTTAAGAAACACTTATCATTTTTGAATTTAGATAATTCATTACATGAGTTGCAAGTTTTGATAATCTTGTTATCCTTGGTGGAATAGAGGCAAAGCACATTAACTATTTCAAAAATTTATATTAGTTGGTGGTTGGGATCCACCGTGACCTATAGTTATATTTTTAAATAATAAAGTGATCTATGTTAATTATAGTGAATTATTATCAAATTATAATCTAATTACTAATTTAAGATGGATATTCACAATGAAAATTAAACTAAAGTGGATTAGTTAAAAAAAAATTAAAAAGAAGGGTAAGGTAGAGAAGAAATATGATGCTAATCTTCATTACATACATTATGAAAAAGCTCAAACTTCAATTAGGCATGAATTTAAAACCAAAATATGATATGAAAAATATTAAGCCCAAATATTATCACACATTAGGCAAACATCTAAATAATGTGAAGAGAATGCAAATAAGAACCCAGTTCACTTTAAATATTTACCCCTGCAAGCAAATATCATAAGCACATATACAAGAATAACAAATATAATGAAATAAACTTAATAAATTTTGACTAATATATCATTATCATAAATTAAAAACTCTAAATTTAAATATGCACATCTAGAATCCATAAGAACCATTCAAATTTGAAAGTTAGACTAGACAAATGAGAGAGAAACCATATAGAAATTCATACAAACAAATGTGGATAAACATTGTAGAATTCCTTGCTTATATTACTTTGATCAAAAGTTAAAAGTAGTTTTCACTCAAAAACTCCCCCATCTTTTTCTTGTACTAATACCTCTTTATATATACAATTCATGAGCTATGCCGGTAAGTCATTTTCAATTACATTAATACAAGTGTATAAGATAGTTGTCCCCTTTTACAATGTTCTATAATACATTAGACCCTTCCTAATGAACTGACCAATAGGCAATGTGATTTTAAAAAGTTACACATACCTTTACAAAAATAATATTCTATTTTCAAAAATATATAATGTCTCTATACAATATAATATCCTTAGTTAACTGGCTTGACTTTCAGACCCTTGTGCTAATCCAACCTTTTATCTTCCTTGAAATATATTCATCCTATAGTGTTGTTTGTTGATGAGCTAGAGGTCAGCAATAGGTCTCATGAAAATCACTTTTTCTTGATCATCTAGGCTCTTGAGATCTTTCTCAACTCTTTCTAATTCCTGTTTGATGTTTTTGGCATCCCTTAACTTTTCTTCTAATGATAAAAGTAGGCCCATGATTATTTTTTTATCACCCCCTCTTTTGCCTTGGCCTTGATTTCTCACTTCTTACCTAAATTGAGTATTCATATGCTTGAAATCCTCATAAGTAATTAGGCATATTGAACTAAGTGAGGTTGGCTCCTTAATCAAGCTATCCAATATTTGTAACATATTATCCTCCTGCTATTTTAGGTCTTTATCAATGTCCTCCATTTTCTTGGACAAACTACATAGGGATTTGATTTTGTCCACTAATATAGCCATAACTATGTTTAAATGGGCTAGGCTAACTGTTATAAAGTTAGGGATCTAGTTCTTGGTCAAGTCTTTAATCAAGTACTTTACTTCATAACTAGTAGCCTACCATTGGCCAACTTAGCCTGTAGCCATTGTACTTTGTTTATTTATATCATTCTACCTAATCTTGACTTACTTCAAGGAACTAAACAAATCACTCATGGTGTCTTTAGATTATTTAAACCTATCTTCTAGGATTTATAGGATTACAGTCTCTTCTAATTTCTTCTATTATTGCATCATGCCTTTGATGATAGCCTATAATCAATTATATTGTACTTGAGCTAGCTTCAATGGGTCATTTTTAAAGATAGGAACCTCACCAGGTCTCTATCCTTCCATAGGGTAAATGTTCTAGGTTTTGGAAGGTGAATTCCTCTCCACCAACCATGGACTTATTTTCTATCACTCTTTCTAAGATGGCAGTCTCTAAATTAAATCAAATTCACACTAATGATTAAGTCACCTTTAGATCTAGGGTTTCCATTTGTGATTCACTTGAATCTCTTAGGGTAACCATTCTTTTCTCTTCTTCTTATTTCCAAGAAATTATCCATGGCTTCAATTCTTCATGTACTAGAATGTTGATTACCTGCATCATTGAACAAGGTGGTGCATAATAGGTATTTTATATAACTTACCATAGATGAACCATTCATGAATGGTTGGAACCTAAATTAAATTTTCCTCACTAACGAGGTTGACCTCACTAAAAGGATGAGTGAAGGTCAACTTGGGATTCTTGGCTATAGGAACAATAGCTAGCTTAGCCTTTCTTTTGGGAGTATATATAAGAAACAGGTCTAATGTTAATTCCTTCCCCTTTAATTTATCTATCTCTTCAACTTGAGATTCTTCTTTATTAGAATAATAAGCATTAGATAACATTTGAAGTACATCTTTAACTATTTCACCAGGGTCTAGTGCTACTATGTGAATTTCTTCCACTGGTGATCCTTTTTATTCAACCTGAGTTGAAGATGATGCTATTTCATTAGGCCTTTTTTCTCCTTGACTTTGTTTAACCTATGACTTAGGTTACTCTATTTGTGATTCAGTGGGAGGAGCTATAGAATATGTACTACCTTGTAGGTTATATTGTTTTGGCCTTAGATACCATATGTCACCACTTCCCTTATGTTCCCTCATCATCCTAGCCTATGGAGTGATGTTGAATTTCTTCAATCTTGCCAAGACCTCAATGAATGAAGATGATTTTGTGTATATTGGATCATAAGGTATAATATAGTTCTCATAAGACATATTTATCCCTTTGTCCTTTAGATGCCCTTTAACCTTGTCTTGGGGATCCCACTATTTGAATTCATCCAATTGCAAAACTAAAATAGGTCCCGTGTCTACATGCTGCCTCTATATTTTCTTATTGCTGGAATATTGTCCTACATATAGTTATTGGGAGGTTGTGGAGGATACATTTATTCTTGATTTTACACAAGGCATCAATGTCATGGAATAATTTCTATGCTACCTCTTTCTCTGCTAGCTTGTTAAGGACATGTATGGGTAGCTTGAGGGGTTGAACCTAGATTCTTTTAATTCTAATAATGGTGTAATCTAGGTAAAACCATATGTATGCTATGGACTCAATTGATTTATTGGTCAAGGGGGTTACTCTTATCATTGTATTCCTAGTTATGGTTCTAGTCAGGACTAGATACACACAATCACAAATGAAGTAGATGTGGTCCCTATACTTGAATATGTGAAATTTTGAGTAATATTGTGAAACTATCTAAGTTCCACTGGGTGACCATTACCTAAGGTTGGGAATTTTAGTGGTGGAAATGAGGGCATATAGTAGGTATGACATCATATAACATTGATTCATATCCCTTTTCTTAGATAAAAAAATCTATCTACACAAACATGTGCTAATTACTTCACCCAAAGGAGGGGTAAGTTATTTCTCTACCATGAAATAAACTAAGGGAACCTATATTTTGTCCACATAAGTGGTGGTTGAATTTACACATATCCTATTCATCATATTCATGATCATCCTACTCTTATGTATAAATTGGCTAAAGGGGATATTGTTATTAAAATATGAAAACACCTGGTTCTCAAAATATCACCATGGGGTAAGGATGGTCTTTAAGTCATATTCTTTGGCCTAATTGTTGATTTTGGTCATGTCTACTTGGGGATTTGGTAGTTTATAATGTTTCTCAAATGTTATAATAGAGATATAAGGTATATTTTTGTGAGTGTGCTTGTTGATTAACATGCCTTTTTCAATTTTGACATCCTTAAAAATAAGAGAAAGAATGCCAATATAATGCATTACCTCAGGTTTGGCCACTAAAAAATGGAGGTTGGTCATCTAAATTTCCACCAAATAATATTATCTTCTTCCATTTTAATGGATGGTTACTCATCGATGGTCCAAAAAAGCTTGGACCAATTGTTATCTCCTATGTTTAGGGTTGTTACATCAAATTGTGTATCCTTGAAAATTATCCCTTTTGAATCCAAGGTTAGATAAAGCTCCACATATTCTTTAGAAACACATTTTTGAGCTTCCATGGCCATGAATTTGTTTAAATTTCTCACTAGTGTTATGTACTTTGGTTTTGGATTGAATTCTTCTCACATAGATGATAATTCAACTTCCTTAGGCTTGATTATGATTGATACAAGGTTGAATCAGGGATCTTATAACTACTAAGGTTTTTATAAAGGTCTTATAAGAGATTTAATGGTGGTAACTAGTTCAAATATCCAACTTTATGCCTTATATTTCATTTGGGTCATGCATTTATACCTTTGCCTTTTTGTGGGTCCATAAAATATTCAAATTTATCATTTTTTGCTTATGTGGCATCACTGTGGCATCCTCATGGTATATATATGCAATAAAAAATGACTCATGTATATGAATTAATCCTAGATCAAATAAGATATATCATACCTACACTTCTGATTGGGATACACTTGCTAAGCTGGAGCATGACCAATATGGGGATCCACTAGATCTAATTAGGGGATCACTTGTATCATTTGTCACAACATATCATGTTAGGAAGGGTTTCAAAGCCTAAAGTATAACATAATCACATAACAACCCTAATGGATTCATAATTTTTAAAATTTTTAGTCTATTCTAATAACAAGAAAGCAAAATATAATCTAGTGCACATCAAAGCTTATGGCACACAATGGGGGTTAGAAGCAATAAAATAAGTTGTATAGAGAACTTCAATTAAAATAAGTATGAGTAATACCCTATTACATGAAATATGAAATATAGTATTATTTGATCCAACACTTATGTTACTTATATCTACTAAAAGAGAGGAGAACAAAGTTAGAATATACTTACCTGAATATGAACCCATTGAGACTCAATCTCTCCATTGGCCAAAGGGGATTTTCAAGAGGTTTTTTTGGTTTATAGGGATCAATAGGAAATTCCAAAGCATCCAATACTTATCCATAATACTATATTCTCCAGATAATAAACCTAAGCTAAGTCTATTCAAGTAGAATGGTGAAAGAGAAAATTGTGAAGAAGCATAAGTGAATAATAACTGTTGATTGCACATATGAATAATTACTAAAATGATCTTGTATTTATAGGTAGATATTTCCATAAATCCTTCCAAGCATGTTGACTATACAGGGTCAACCTAGTTGACCCAATGTGTTTTTGTGGATAATTTACTAGGTCTGAGCTAGGTTGGTCGAAAGGCTAACAAACCAAGAAAGTAAAGAGTACCCCTAAAATGTACTGGGTTAACCTAGTCAACCCAGTATAGTTGACTATCCAAAAGGAGTTTAAGATAAGAAAATGAGGAATGGAAAGAGTAAAATACTAGAATAATACTCAAGGGAGGAGAAATAGCTTAAATAATGGTTTTGGGATTTGGTTGGATTGGTAATAATGTGGTAAAAAGGGACAACAATCCTACAAAGCTCCAAATGTCTACCCACCCCTTTCCTAGTGCACTATTTAGGGCATGCACTCATAGAGATTGATTCTTGATAGGTTATTGTAAGGTATAAAACATATATAATAAATAAAAGTTAAAAATATTATGTGTATACATATGCCCCACTCGAAGCTCATCATGTGTCACTAAGTGTAACAAGGGATGGTGCTTCAAGAAAGAACATAGTAATACACAACACTAATTCTAAAAAAAGTTGTAGTATTTTAAAGAAAAAATAATTAAATGTAAATGAATGAAAAGGGAAACTAATCTAAAAATTACATAACTAAAAAGTAAATTCAATGCATACTTTGACATACATTTATCATGGGATGGTTGTCTGTTATGTTGTTAGTTTTGATTATGTAGGGTATAGAGACTACTTTTAACAACCCAAGAATACAAAACTAAAGAGTAAAAACAAACAAATGTAAGAAAATCCAAGATAACTGGTGCTATGAGGATGGGATGTGTTTGGGAAATTTGTTAAGATGGGGTGACAGGTGATATGTTAGACTAAATGACCATGTCAAAAATAAGAGTAAATTAGGTAAATGAAAAGTCAAGGTTACTAGAGATTGAAAAACTCAAACAAACTATCCTTAAGTAAGAAAGGCAAACTCACCAAATCAAACCAAAGATACATGTAAAATAGGATGGTAAAAAAAAAGCAAAAGGACTAAATAAAATGGTAAAACAACATTGATGAGTGAGCAATAACAATCTGAATCTCACTCTATAATGGAAAAAGGATGCATAAAAGGGAAAATAACATTGTTAAGTGAGAAGTAACAAGCCACCCTCACTCAATAATGGAAAAGGGTAAAAACTTAGGTGTTCATAATAGAAGTATATAAAAATCATGATAAATGGTAAAAGGAAAGTAAAGTAAGTGTATAAATGTAAAATCATGGTGTAAATAAAGAAGAAATACATAGTTTATCAAACATGTTTCTCTCTAAGGATAGATAAAATTGAAACAAAGTAGTACTAGCATGTTTTTAAGAGGTGAAAAAGAAGGAATTAAATAAGGGAAAATAGATTTAGAATCATAATTTGTCTATCAAGGGTGGGGGGGAAATGAAATGGGTGGAGAGGAGAATGAAGGAAAAAACAAGGTAGGGGAAATCTTTATTGAAGTCAAGGCACTCAAATTAGGTTTATCAAAAAATAGGACTTTTGACCTTAAGGACTATGGATAACTTCTCTTAATGACATAAGTATTGGGTAAATAAATGGAGTATATAGATCATCTCATTAAGGTTATATGCATGAAAATTAAAATAGACCTACCTCCCCACAATATGTTCCCCATTATTTAGGACTCATTATAGAGCCATCAGTCTACTACAAAGATTGGGTACTTGCGTGAGAAAGTAGGTAGCATCATAGAGCATTTTGAAATCCCTTATTCTAATATACTAGCCTACTACACCCTAAAGGGCTTTGGCTTTATGTGAAGTTGACTGTGGAGTTTGACCTTTGATAGGAGATAGGATATGTGCTTGAAATCATGTTTTTTGGTGTGATTTTGACTTTTGAAATTTGTATGTTACCTTTTAGATATCATTGCCTTTTGTTTCAAATGATTTGGCTTTTAAATTTCTTGATGTCTTTTTATATGCCTCCTTTAGATGAATTTGGAAGACCAAACATGGGTGATAAAGATGAATTTCATTTGAATACTTGGGACAAGTTTTCTAAGAGAGAGAAACTTCAAAGAACATGGGGTCTAAGTGTCTCATAAATCTAGGTGAAATAAAAGTGCTATCTTAACTTTGAACTTTTTTTATTTAATGATGAGTGAAATAAAGGGGAAATCGAGAGGAATTACACATGGACCAATTTAAATTACTTCAAATTTAAAAAAAGTGATAAAGGGAAAAAAGAGGGATACAATGATATTAAAGTGTGATTCCTTATCATAAAAAGAGGGAAATGGAGGAAAACATGATGACATAGATTATTGTGTAGATTTCATCTAGCAAAAAAAGCAAAAGCTAAAGTTGAGAACAAGGATTAATAATCATGAAAAGGTCATAATTTTATGAGGATGGATAAGTCCTATCCATGGTCTTACAAATCAACTCATATAAGAGATACCCACAAGGGTACCAATAAGCAAGAGAAAAACCAAAGGGAGGTAAGCAAATAAATAACAATATTTTATGAGGGATACTAGGTCCTATCCATAGTCTTACAAAGCAACTCACAAAATAAAAACCCAAAAGATGATAAAACAACATTGGAAAGTAGAAATAATGAAATAAAAATAGATAAAATATGGTGATTTTATGAGGAATGCCAGGTCTTATCCATGGTCTTACAAAGCAAATCACAAAATAAAAACCCAAGGGATATGAAAAACAAGAAAAAATGCAAGAAGATAAAGAAGACTATGGTACATCAAGAAACCAAAAGACCAAAAGGGAGGAATAAAGGTTTAAAAAGGGAAGGAAACTACTATAAAGGGAGATACCCATGCTTAAGTGACCTACAAAAATTATTAGATAGATATAAATAGAAAACATGATAAGAAGTAAATGTTTAGGTAAAGTAATTTTTAAATAATTGAGCATTGGTGGGTTTTATGAAAACATAGCCTTCATTGGTTTGAAGATGGTATGTGATTGGACCAAGAATGTATTTAACTAAATATGGATCCTACCATTTTTTGGTGTATTTACCTTATTTATCATGGGTGTAATATAATTTAAGGACAAGATCACCAACATTAAAAGTGCAGACTTTAACACATTTATTATGTTGTCGGGCAATACGAGCCTTGTATTGGTAGTTATGTTACAAGACAAAAAAACAACATTAATTAGTAAGATCAAGGGCATGAAGATAATCTTCACATAATTTTTCATTGATAATAATATCACGAAGAGATATATGAAGAGAGGGAAGCTCAAATTCTAAAAGAGGAGCCAACTTAGAACCATAAACTAGAAAAAATGGATTTGCTCCAGTGGTAGTGTGTATGCTCATCTGATAGGCCTAATGTGCAAGGTAAAGATGAATATGCCAATCTGTACAAGTTTCACAAATTGTCTTTTGGATAATTTTGTTGAGAATTTTATTTGTGGCCTCATCTTGACCATTGTATTGTGGATGATAAGGCATGAAAAACTTGTGATTGATTTTGAACTTAGTGAAAAGTTGTTTAACATGTTCATTTTTGAAATTACCACCATTATTTGAAATGATGGTATGGGGAACACCAAAGAAGTAAAAAATTTGGTTAAGAATGAATTTAGAAATGGTAGGATTGGTTACATTAACAAGGGGAATGGATTCTACCCACTTGGTAAAATATTTAGTAGTGGTGATGATAAAGACATGCCCATCTTGGGAGCATGAAATTTTACAAAGAGATCAAATCCCCATGTGAAAAATGGCTAAGGAGATTTGATAGTTTGAATCTCAAAAGGAGGTGAATAGATAAGATCATTATGAAGTTGACAAGGAGTACACTTTTTATCATATTCGATGGCATCCTTTTTAAGAGTAGGCTAAAAGTAACCCATACATAGGCATTTACGTGTTGTAGCATATCCTCTATAGTGACCACCAAAAATGCCCCCATGTGCTTGTTTAAGAAGAGGAGGGACCTCATCTTACATAATAAAATAGAGTAAGGTACCTTCATCATTATGATAGTAAATGATGTTGTGTCAAAATACATACTTGAAAGCTTGTTTATGAATGCATGTATTTTCATGAGAGTCTAAATTAGGAGGATACATTTGGTGTTTTATGAATTGAATGATGTCTTGGTACCAAGGGATTTGATGAATGGTAACAACCTCGATATGATAAATAAGAAAATTTGGTATTTAAGTTGAGGATGGAGATTTTATTATTTAAATAAGGAAAGAAGGATAAAAAAGAACTTGATGTGGATGAAAGAGAGAAGTTTAATAGGAAAGAGAATTAGCAATGGAATTTTGATCTTTAGGAATAGGCTCGATAGTAAAAGAGATAAAATTCTTAGCAAGAGTAGTTACAATTTGATGATATGTAATAAGGTTCTCACTTTTACATTGATAATCACCACTAACTTGATGACAAATAAGTTGATTATCACCTAAAGTATGAAGATATTGAATGTCTAAATCAAGAGTAGTTTTCATGCCAAAGATAAGAGCTTCGTACTTTGCCATATTGTTGGTAAAATCAAAGGTGAAGTGAAAAAATAAAGGAATGATTTTACCAAGAGGAATCATGAGAATGCCACCTACCCCAACTCCTCGAAGGTAATTAACACCATAAAATTGGAGGGTCCAAGTATCCTCATGCAAGTCAACATTAATCTCAGGGAGATACTTGATAACTACCTTTGGTTTAGTAGTACCAGAGGGAGTGGAGGATTATTCAAGATTATTGGCTTCAAGATCATCAGTAAAGCTATGAAATTAATATTTAATAGAAATAACTTGATAAGACCTTTAATGTAAAGGATATTATCATTTAGAAGGTCATCTTAAAGGGAAGAAGTGGTTGGAATGGGAGCTATACCATGTTGGTCAGCTATGAATTGACCTTTAACAACTTTTTGAGTGATGATGTAAAGATGAAATTCCATAAGGAAGACCATCCATTTTCCAATTCTATCTCAAGGAAGAAAGGATTTGGAGAAGAAATGATGAAGGGGGTCATAGTGAATGATGACATAAGTAGTTTGGTAAAGCATGTAGTGACAAAGATTTTTAGCCATAAAATAGATGGTGAGGCAATCACACTCAATTTTGGTATAAAATATTTCATAATCGATGAGGAATCAACTAATGTAGTAGATATCATACTCGCTTCCCATGTCATCTTGTTGATCAAGCATTGCCCCAACTAAAATAAGTGTATAATAAGTATATATAATCAAAGGTTTATCATTATATAGAAGACAAAGTGTAGGTGGATGAAGCAAAGACTCTTTCATGTTATCAAAGGATTTTTGACTTGGATCCATTCATTCTAAAGTATTACTTTTCTTAAGAAGGGAATTGACAGAGTGAATTCAATATGCCATTTCTAGGATGAATCATCTAATTACACCAAGCTTGCCTAAATAAGTATGAATGTATAGAATAGAATGAGGAAAAAGCATTTTGATAATAGCACTAATTTTGGTAAGATCATTATCAATGCCATAGAGAGTGACTAATAATCCTAACAATTTTCAAGATGTGACTCCAAATACACATATGTAAAGACTAAGTCTAACTTTATATTTAATAAGGTGGTAAAAAATGATAGCAAGATTAGAAAGATGATTCTTATGATAATTGGATTTAGAAATAAGATCATCCACATTGGTTTCAATAATTTTTTGAATGAGATCATGAAAGATGTGAGTCATTGCACAATAGTAAGTGGCTTTAGAATTCTTGAAACCAAAGGGCATTTTGACATAGAAATAGGTGCCCCATTCCATGGTGAAAGTAGTCTTATGTTGGTCCTGGGAGTGATATGAATTTGATTATATCTTGAGAATCCATCCATAAGAGATAACATTTTGTAACCAGCAGTGGAATCAATGATGGCATATATTGAAGGTAAAAGGAAGTTATCCTTGGGAAAAACAAGATTAAGATTGCATAAATCAATAAAAATTTGAATAACCATAGTGACTTTCTTTTGAATGGGAATAATGTTGGACACCTATTCAAAATAATCCACTAGTTTGATAAATTTAACATCAAGTAATTTGATGATTTCCTTATGACATAAGGTTGAAATTTTAGGCAAAAATTTTCTCTTATTTTAATGCATAAGCTTGGAATTAGGATAATTAATAATATTATGTACTATTATGTTAAGGTCAATACCAGGCATGTCCTCACAGGACCAACAGAAAGCTTCATGATATTTGTCAAAGAATAAGCTAAAATTATCATATTTCATAGGTGAAAGATCTCAAAAAATTATAATCAATTGAGGACAAGATGAAGTAATATATTAGATGTGAGTAGTTTCTTCAATAATCATGGCATTACCATCTTGAAAGTTTTATGGTGCTTTAAGAAAGGATGAAATTGGATTTATTTTATGAGCAATTCTAGAAATGAAGTTATTGAAGCAAGGAGTTTTAGTTTTGAAATTTCCAAGCTTATGATATTGTAGAGGAAGTTGAGATTCTTGGGAATGGAGTAACTCAAGAATAGATTCATCACTAGGCAAGGTAGGAAGAGGACCATAATATTTGAAATCTATTTCAAGGTCTAAAATTTGATTGTCATGGTTATAATATTTATAATGAATCTAATGGACATTGGTTTCCTTAGCATCAAGAATAATTTTAGGAGAAAAAGAAGTAGATCAAATAGAAGAGATGGGTATATCAGTGGATTCAATGATGGGAGAAGGACTGGATGTAATGATTATATCCAAAGGTGTAGGAACTTATAGAGGTTTGAAAGGTATAATTTATTATACCACCCAAGGAGTATCAATAAGAGGAGGATTCAAAGGAAGCACATGACCCTCAAGATATAAGGTAAGATCCATATAAATGGTATGCACATCTTGATTAAAAGCATGGATTTGGGATAAAAATTTTTAGTAGTGATAGACATCTAAATCTCTATATTGAGCTTGGGCCATGATATAGTTGTCATTATATGTTGGAAAAATTATACAAGATTGAGAATTGGGGGGAATTTTAGAAGGTGAAATCCTGATATTGTTGAATGTATGAGGAGACATGATGAGAGGATCTTGAAACAATTTAGCAGCTCCAAAATCATTACAAGTGAAGTAGTCTTTTAGTAAAGAAGGATCTTGAGTATTAAAAGGAGGGGTGAAGTCAATAATCTCATCAATAAGATGAAAAATATAGTTTCTTGGTAATAGGGAAGGAGGAAGTCATTGTAAAATATATGGAGGTAACTTGTTAGTATTTCAAGTGTGTTACAATTCATTGGGCTCATCATCATCAAAATTCACAAGAGTAACTTGTAGATCAGGACTCGTGTTGATGAACTCGATTAAAGGAGCATTATTAATATTAGGATTTATAGTAATATGATATTGAGATTTAGGATTAGGAAGATGGATGCTCTATGGATTAGGATCAACTTCATGCTTGTTCCATTTTCCATTATGTAAGAATTTAATAAATTGACTAATAGAAGAAGCAATAACTCACATTTGGTGGGTCCATGGATGACTAAGAAGGATATTGTAAGATAAAGGGAGATCAAGGACCATAATATTGGTTTGAATGGTCTTAGGTCCTATGGTTAAGAGAAGACAAATAAAACCAAGTGGATTTTGATTAGTCTTATCAAAACCATGGAAATTAAGACGAGTTTACTTGAGATGATCCTTGTTATAACCACATTGTTGTATAAGCCACAAGGATGTCACATTAATACCAGAGCCCTCATCAACTAAGATTTTTTGGATAAGAGTGGTATTAATGGATATTTTAATAAAGAGTGGTATATCATCAACATGAAAAAAATTTCATCATTAATCATGTCCTCTTCAATAAATTCAATAGAAGGCTTGAAATAAAGACACAAAGTTTCAATGGTGTTGACATTAGTAGGTTGAGAGTCAATGGAAACTAGTTCTTCATCAATGGAGGATGGATATTAAATTTATTGAATTTGTTGGATAAGGAATTTATGATGATAGGATGAAGTGTGAACCAAATCCATAAGAGGAATCTTACAAGGCATAGAGTTGAGTTCTTCAAGAAAATTCCAATGAGATTTAAAAGAATGAACATGAGGTTTAGAAGGTAAATTAGTTTTCGAAGGTATAGATGTGGTTAGAGGACTAGAAGGAGGAAGTTTTTGCTCATGTGATTCCAATTCAATATTGGTGGTGGTAGTATCTTTAAGAATTTGTTCTTGTAAAGATGGATTTTGAGGCTTGGTAATAGGATATTTGTGAGCTGGTTTATAGTTATAATTAACCTTGGCAATGTTGACATATTGAGAGTTGTTATAATATTGATCATAATTGACATCGATGGCATAAACAAATTTGACATTTTATTGATTATTTGAAGAATATTTTTTTAGTTTTGGAGGTAGAAGCTTTGTAATTTTGTCATTTTGAGAAGCAACAATGTATCCTTGACCATGAATATTGATCATAACTTCTTAATTGAATGAATCCCCAAGCATATAAGAGACAAAAAATTTATTGATCCCTATACAAGATTCATGAGAATGCCCAATGTTGACATGGAACCAAAAAAATAGATTAGGGTCATACCACTTAGGAGGAGCATTGGGATAGATGAAAGGTTTCAAGGGTAGTAAAAATTATTTCATTTACTAAACTGAAAGAGGTGTATGAGAAGGTGAAGGAATATCAGTTTTAGTAACTCCTTATTTGGTTTGTGGAGCATTACTAGTGATATAATTAGATGTTTGGAAATATCCTTTGAGAAGTTTATGATTAGGTTCAAATTTCTTCATAAGGAAATCTTGATGCTTAGCTTGATCAAGAGCTTCACCAAGTGTTTTAGGAGCAATGGTTCAAACTTTATATTGGAGAGTAGGAGTTAAAGTTATGATAAATAGTTTGAATGAGTTATGATCATTCATATTATGATCAAATTTATGAGCTAAAGATTACCATATTTTAATAAAATCATGATCTAATTTAGTTGGATATTTTTTAGCATTGATAAAGTGGCTAAGACAATTTTTGGGAAGATCATTATGTTGAAATGCTTTAACCAAAGAATTAACCAAATCTTAAAGTTTCAAAATATAATGTTGGGGAAGTTAGTTATACCATTATAATATATCATCAATAAAATTTATGACAAGGATTTTAGTAGTGGTGAATGCATTAGTTTAGATCCACTCTTTGTAAAGGTTGTTAAAGGCTTTAAAAAATGAGGTAGGGTCCTTAGTCACATCATATTTGATAGTTGGAGATATGTTGCTAATATTAATGGAAACAATTAAGGGAGATAAAGGCTCATTTTAAATGGATTGAAGCATATTGTTATTCATTATTGGTTGAGGAATAACATTACCTAAGGTATCCCTAAGAGGTGGAAGAATGAAATTAGGATTATCTTGAGGATGAATAGTTGGAGGTTGATTAGACACATTGAATAAGTGTTGTTGAAGTTGCATCATTTGGTTGGTGTTATAATTTTTCATAATGTTCATTTGTTGAATAACTTGGGCTAACAATTGAGTTATATCAGGTGGTGGGTTAGTATTGGTAAGAGCACTCCCAAAATTGGTATTAGGGAGAGGATTAAAAGATGATGGTTTAACAGTGGGATTGTTAAGTAATAAAATTGTATCAATCACTCCCACAATGGTTTTAATGTTTTTAATATGAGAAGTTTCTTGATAAGTAAAGAAAGGATCAGATCCATTAACTTTATCTTGAGGTGTTATTTACATGATGCTACAATTCATAGATGAAGGAGGAGAAGAGGTGCCCCAAGAGTGATGGTTCTCTTGGGAGGAAAAGAGAGGAAGAAATAAACATCCCATATAATACATAAATGGATTTAGATTCTTGAGGATGATTCTAATAGGAGACTTCATTCTGACTAAAGAGAGATGAATATAATGCAAAATTAGAGAGATGAGAAGTTAGATTGATGAATAAGAAAGGCAAAAAATAGTACAGGTTCAATTGGGTTAATTCAGTATAAAAAATAGGTCCCAAAAACATTATAGGGTTGATTGTGTCAATCCAATATAATAAACAAAGGTAGGCAAAAGAGGAAAAACGAGTTGTCAACTATATAGGGTCAACTGGGTTGATCCAGTATATTGCATAGGGGCTGAAAAAGGTATAGCGTTGATTGGGTTGATCCAGTATAATAGGTAGGAAGAAAAATCAAGATGATAACAAGTTATGAATTGAAATAATATAATTTTTGTATCTAATCTAAGAAAGTAAGATTTGAAAGGAAACAAATAATTAATTGGATCAATGTTGGCCAATCCAATTGAGGCACACAAAATAAAACCTTGTACTAATATTGGCTAATGTAAGTTTTTGCACACATAATTAAACAAAGAGCAAGAAAACAACTTGAAAATTAAAGATAACTAGTTGGTCAACTTGATTTTTAATTAGATTATTAAGAATGATTTTAAATTTGATTAGAAGTTGGATATAATCAAGGTACTAAATAGCAATTTAAGGATGTTTTCAGGTAGTTTGGGTTTAAAGGGACTATAATGAAAATGATAAAAGCTTGATATTGGGGCCTACCCCATTACTTCAAACACTATAGTGATAAGGGTGTTGGGTGATTAGCTAGACTATACCATTAACCATGCATTATACTTAACTAGAGCATCAAGTCAACTTCCCCTTTGGTGATAAAATCCAAGTAGGTTGGCTTAGGGTAGATAAAATGTTAAAGTGCTTGTTTATGTTTTGTGATTTGGTCACATGTGCATAAAATATAAATAGTGAAACTAAGTGATAAATTTAAAATCCCCTAATTAGACTATGTGAATTATTCTAAGTATGCAAGTAATAGGAAAAAAAGTGTGAATTAATTACTAACAGATATAAGGTTAATTCCAACTTGAAATAAGGTATAATGTTGAAACTATATGAAAAAAATATATAATAGGGTAAAAAGGTTCAAACCTATACTATAAAAGCAAAGTCTCAAAATGATTTGGGTTCATAGTGTCGATCCAGTTATTTTAGACAACACATAGAACAAATAACTAGGTTGATAGTGTTGATCTAGTTGAATATGGAAAGGCAATTTTAAAGACTATAAAATATGAAAGGAAATATAGAAAAGAGAGAAATAAAGAAGTAAAAAGGAACCTTGGTGGATCAAAGATGTAATGAAGGAAGATTTATAATGCATAATGTTGAAGTGTGCTTGAGAAACCTACAAACTAGGTCAATATAATCGATCAAGCTGTATAGGGACCTATTGAAAAAGTGATAAAATTGTAAGGGGTTGATTGGGTCAACCTAGTAGGCTAAATTGAGTGTCTAAAAGGTTGGAAACATGTATTAGGTTGACTAGGTCAATCCAGTTGTCTATTCTTGTAAACCTGCACATAGAGAAAAATAGTTGGGTCAACAGAGTTGATCCAGTATGTCAAAAATATATGATAAAAATGATGATGGAAAATAAATGAAGATAAAAGTGAACAAATATTGTAAGGGTTAGTTCACATCATGTTCACCAAAATGTATGTAATTAAAAAAGCATCATGTCTATGAATTAATCCTAGATCAAATAAGATAAATCATACCTACACTTTTGATTGGGATACACTTATTAAGTGGGAGAATGACCAATATGAGGATCTACTAGACCTAATTAGGGGATCACTTGTATCACTTATCAAAACTATCATGCTAGGAAGGGTTACAAAGCTTAAAATCTAACATAATCACACAACAACCCTAATGGAGTCCTAAGGTTTAAAATGTTAACTCTATTTTAATAAGAAGAAAGCAAAATCTAATCTAGTGCACACCAAAGATTATGGCATAAAGTGGGGCTTAGAATCAATAAAACAAATATGTATAAGGAACTTCAATTAAAATAAGTATGAATAACACCCTAATACATGAAATATGAAAGATAGTATTATTCAAGCCAACCCTTATGCTACTTCTATCTATTAAAAGAGAGGAGAACAAATTTAGAATATACTTACCTAAATATGAACCTATCAAGACTCAATCTCTCCCTTGGCCAAAAGGGCTTCATAAGATGTTGGTTTGGTTTGTAAGGATCATTAAGGAAGGACAAAGAATCCAAGATTTATCTAAAATACTAGACTATCCAAATAATAAACCTAATCTAAGTCTCCTCAAATATAATGGTGGAAGAGTAAATTATGAATAAGCATGAGTGAATAAAAACTCTTGATTGCACATATGAATAATGACCAAAATGATCTTGTATTTATAGGTGGATCTTTCCCTAAATCATTATGAGAACATCAGCTATATAGGGTCAACCCAATTGACCAAATGTATTTTTTTGGATAATTTACTAGGTTTGAGATAGGTCAACCAAAAGAATAACAAACAAAGAAAGTAAATAATACCCCTAAACTATACTAAGTTGAACCAGTCAACTTAGTACAACCAACTATCTAAAAGGAGTTTAAGATAAGAAAAGGAAGAATGAAAAGAGGAAAAGACTGGAAGAATACTCAAGGGAGGATATATAACTTAGGGAATGGTTTTGGGATATATTTGGATTGGTAATAATGTGGTAAAAAGGGACAAAAATCTTGTGAAGCAGTAAAGGTATACCCAACTATTTCTTGGTGTAACCCTTAGGGTATGTACTCAGAGAGATTGAGTTTCATTAGGTTATTACAAGATGTAAAGCATTAGTAATTAATAAAAGTTAAAAATATTGTGTTTTTAACATCCTTATGGCATTTTCATGGAACTTTACTCATTAATATTCAAAAAATAACCATTGCCTTTTGAAAATTATTCCTTTTATTTCTCATCATCCAATTATTCTACCCAGATCGATGTAGACCATTGATCTCGATTTGAATGATTAAATGCCATTGGCCATTTACTTCATTGAAATGTCAACATTGATCTTGCACCATTATATTTAATTTCATATGAATCAATGCACTCCATTGATATAGATCACTATGTTATTTCCTTTTCTCCATAGGCCATCAATCAAAATGTGTAGACATGAACACATACCGTCAATCTTTGAGAGATACTCAGGCTTTAAGTATTGACTTTCAACCTCTGTCACACATCATCATATCTTAATTACATAGATTAATGTATTCTATTAGATCTTGATATGAGGGGTGGAATTCCATTGGCTATTCAATGTTATTTCACTAAAACTATGACTCTTATCACCTCTTTGTTTGTCATAGGCTCTGTTGAAGCTTTTACCTATTACACACTATTGATCAGAATTTGTACACTTGGACATGTACCATTGATCTTTAGTAAGGTTCTTTATCTTTATAATGGGGCTTATGGATTAACTTTTTAGCTCTTATTATGCACCATTAGATCATTTTGCCTAGGTTAATACATGTCATTGATCAAAATCCTTGACTTGTTGACTCCATCCTTCATCGTTAGATTTTGTTTAAGTAAATGTAGGCTATTAATCCTATGGAGATATAAAAATTTTAAGTCAAGTTTAGGAAATCATAGAGGACTTAGGATAAGGTTTTAAGCCTAAGGTTTTTAGTCACATTCAATAAACATGAATTAAAATCTTAGAATAAAATCTTAGGCTTAGCTTAGAGCATAATAAATGGGAAATTGAGAATAATAAAAGATAGAATAAATTCTTAGCCTAAGGTTTTTATTATATTAATAAATATACTATAACTTTATGATAAGGATTTAAACTAAGTTAGTAACAAAGGGACCATGTGTTAGTTATACCTAGATAATAGATAAAATGGGCCAAGGGTCATGAGATATATAATGGACCAAGTATTAATTTTAGACTAAGGTTTGGTCATGTTAATAAGCATGACTAAACCTTAATATAAAAATTAAACAAGTATTGAGTAAATAAAAAGCGTTCCCACTCAATTTTCTCCCATGTAATTTGAATTCAAATGGAAGGACCTAAGATAGGGTAATTTTTATGATGGTTTCAAGATGATCAAACATGAATTCAACTAAGCTTTTAACAAACCAAATGCTATTAAAAGACCAATTTGAGATTAAACTGTAAAATTTAGACATATTCCATTCAAGGAGGGCTCCATTAAACCTATAATATTGAAATAAATAGATCTAATGTTACCAAAATTAGACTAAATAAAACCAAGGCCATGAACAAATAAGCCAACCAAACTAGGTGTGGATGATCTTCAAATAAAGATAGTGTGCAGACATGTTAATAGTATTATGATCCAGTGAATTTTAAATTTTGAGGTACAAATTTACATAATTTGAAATAAGGGTCCTCATTTTTTAGGAATAGGGGTATGTTGATCTCAAAAAATGGGGACTTCTAGGGGAAACATAACAATATATTAGAATTTAGAGACTCTATTTAGACTAATAACTAGGTTACCTATTCTAGTTGATCATTCACCATCATTTAGGTCAATTAATGGTTAAAATAAGTCTTGCAAATGTAGAATTGGGATCAAACATCAAAACCTATCCATGTTGTGTATGTGCTTTGATTCCACTTACTATCTACCATGGGATTTAGGGAACAACTTCTAGATTTCATAACTTTAACCATTAACATCAACTTAAAACATGTTTAGATATTCACTAAGAACTATGATTTAGCTTAGAAAGGGCTTGGGCATTGATGTACTACTAGCCATGCATCCATATATATGATAGAGATGCATTTGTCTCTACTTTAGGCCTTGATCCAATTCTATTCATGCATCCATAGCTCTGGTGGAGATTACCATAATCACCTTTGCTCAAAAAATCTTTAAGTTTTTTAATAAGCTCTTATTTTTGTATTTTTATATAAATTTTGGCTTTATAGCAAAGGTTGGGAACCAAGTTATCAAATTTTTAGGTATTCTATCAAGTGATTTTTCTTTAGGTAATCATCCTTGGTTACAAACTTTGTCCCAAGAAATAATATTTGTTAAGTGTAAACATGACTATCTTAATAATTCAAGATTTCATGCCACATGTGCAATCCTTCTTAAAACCATGTTTAGATAAAAATAATGTTCAAGATATTATGGAAAAATTAACCTATCCATTAGTTTTTAATAGTTTATTTAAACTACAATATTAAGCTCATATTTTAATAATCCATGATCGGCCAATGCTGGAAGGTCATACCTGCATTTTTGAACTATGGAGTTTTTGAGCAATTTGGGTGAATTTGAGTTGAGGGATATCTAATGAGATGTATTAAAAGTAAGGAATGGAGTAGATAAATAAAACACACCAAATAGAAATAAAATAAATAAAATAAGCAAACAAATATATACAAACTCATGTACAAGTAGGGAACATGAAAGAATAGAAAGGAAACTACCCTAAAGCCTACCTACAATAACTCTAACTAGTATTATAGTTCACTCCATGAAGAATTTAGGTAGAATGGTAGAGAATTAATGCTTGAGGTATTTCCCATTGATGGTTAATGTAAACTCTAATCCTTGTAAGTCTTTGAACTTAAAGGTGTTGTCTCCTAGTGTTTTTACAATCTGATATGGACTAATCTATAAGGGTGTGAATCTTACATGCTTACCCTTAGGTTCAGATGCTTTGTCCCAAAGAAGAAATAGGTATCCTTGTCTAAAGAAATTTATCTTTGAGCACTTGTCAAATAATATTTTCATAGTGGTTTGGTGTCTGCTAAAATTGGCAGAGGCCTCCTCTCTTGCATCTTCCATATGAATTATGTCAAGTGGTCTTGAACTTGCAAATTTTTGGTCTTCTTTCATGTACTCTTGCATGAACCTATATGTTGAAATCTTCAATGTGATGGGAAATATAGACTCTTAACCATATACTAGTAGGAATGGAGATGCCTTGAGAGCTTTCTTGAATCTTATTCTATCTACCCAAAGGGCATACTTAAGTATCTTATGCCATGTTCTTGGTTTACCAACTGTAGACTTCTTAATTGCCTTCATCAAGTTATTATTTGTTGATTATAACACTCTATTTCCTATAGGATAATTTTTGTATGAGAACTTGAGAATACTTTTGTTGTTATATGCCCATTCTGTCATCTCAATAGATATAAAAGCAAATCCATTATCATAAACTAGATTTACTGGTGTTTTTAATCTAGTGCATATGTTCTCTTTTATAAATTTGATCACATCTTTAGTGCTGCATTGCTTGGTTACTACTACTTCAGTTTATAGTTAGAACATACTTATGACCATCTAAAGAATTAGGTTTGATGACCTTCACAAAGTCTAATCCCCATTGTGTAAAAGGTTTATCAATCATTATTGTCTTTAATGGCATGACTGCCTTGGGATCCTTAGTGTTGAAAATATGACATGAATGGCATTCTCTCAAATGCTTATGAGTATCCTTGAAGATTATGGGCCAATAATAACCATCTCCAAGTATTTTATGAGCTATAGTCCTTATAGATGGATGTCCACATCTCATTTTTCATGGAACATGCTCAATATTTTAGCTACCTCTTCTTTGGAAACACACCTCAAGTAGATACCTTCAAAGTTTTTCCTATACAATAATCCATCCTTGATCAGGAAATGGGCTACCCCAAGCCTCAACTCTATTTTTCTACCTAATTAACCCTATAGGATAAACACCACTGATTAGTAGATGAAAAATATGATCATACCAATCATTAGGTTGAAATGTTTTTTGATCAACCTGCATAACACTTAGTTTGGGATTAGTATTATAAATAAACTAAATTAAACCTTGGTACCTTACTATATTGGTAGTATTTATCTCAATGTCATATTCTTGAATCTTATACATCCACATACCTCTCTTCTCTCCCAATTAATTTTGACTTAGCATGAGTTTAGTGGTAGGGTCTGGTAGAATTGCATGCACCTTATTCCTAAGAATATAGTGCATGAACTTGTTTACTACCTTAAATAATACACATGTTTTATTATCAATCAAAGAATAATTTAGCTCAATATTTTTAAAATTAGTACTCATAAAAGCTATAGGATGATCACATCCATCTAGTTTCTGAGTTAAAACTGTAGTTATTGTATGATTGAAAGTAAAACAATAAAGGTAAATTTTTTTATAAAACTCTAGAATTATTAGGATTGGAGCTTCTCCAACTACCTCCTTGATGTCTTTGAAATGTTTTTTTCTCTCCTCATTCCATGTGATATTGACATATTTCTTCAACATATCATTCAATGGCTTGACAATCTCTACAAATCCAAAAATAAATTTTCTTACAAAGTTAATCTTACCAAAGAATGACTTCAATTCCTTTCTAATATTATGAGGCTCTATTTTGGATATTGCATCTACTTTATCAGGGTCTATAGATATTATCTCTTTAGTTATAACATGTCTGAATAAATTCCTCTCTGTTACACAAAAAATACTCTTTTTGGGATTGAAAGAGATTCCATACCTTTTGCACCTTTCAAATAATTGTTGCAAGTATATGATGTTATCCTCCCTATTTTTAGAAAATATAGTTAGATTATCCATGTATATAATAATTCACTTACCTATCAAACCTTGGGAAGTATAATCCATGGATATTTGGAATGTGGCTCCTACATTGATTAACTTGAATGAAATTCTTTTTTAGGTTAAAGTCCCCATTTGGTTGTGAATACAGTCTTCATCATATCATCCTTGTTTACAATCACTTGGTTATAACCTAAAAATAAATCAAGGAAAGACGTCATATCTGAACCACTAACAATTTTTATTACTTGGTCAAGAGAGGGTAAATGATAGTTATCCTTTTCAGATGGTCTATTCAAGTTTCTAAAGTCAATACATAATCTGATTTCACCATTTTCTTCATAACTATCACCAAATTGGAAACCCAAGTAGAGTGCCTAATGGGAAATAAAATTTTGGCATCTAATAGTTTCTTAACCTATTTGTATATCAATAGTTCTAGGATAGGGTTGACTAGCCTTTGTTTCTATCTAAATGGTTTGTAGTTTTCTTTCCTAGGTATGGTATGAGTTATGAATCTAGGATC
The DNA here is from genome assembly GCA_037957365.1 of Torreya grandis. Taxonomy (NCBI): domain Eukaryota; kingdom Viridiplantae; phylum Streptophyta; class Pinopsida; order Cupressales; family Taxaceae; genus Torreya; species Torreya grandis. The sequence goes on along the minus strand of JARHVA010002192.1, from coordinate 1,571,275 downwards.
AAAGATATTTAAGTCATCATATGATCATGTTATAACATATTTATACTTGGTTAGAAAATATTTATCTCTTTTGGTTTCTATACTTGTGTAAGTTTTACCAATGTTTACCAATTGAGGTGAAGTTGGGGGCCTAGGTTAATTACATTGTAATCTTTCCCATCTACCTTGGGAACATTGATAGTTTCAGCTAGTTTGTCTAAGACAAATAGTATTTCTAGGGAAATCACTTCTTTGGGTATTTTATTATCATTTAATTAAATGATCTTGCCATCAAGCTTTTCTTCAACTTTGTCATCCCCAAGTGTATCTTCATTGGCCTCATCAATGATGTGAGCCTCAAATACTCTTGATCTAGTCATGAAGTCTATGATCTATTGATCACCATTGAACACTTGAAAATGGTTAAAATTATTAGGGACTAATGGACATGGGATTAATTTAGTGGTAAGGCTTTGTAACTTAGAATTTTGACTGGGCATGAGGTTTTATGCAACTAAATCAAGTTCATCAACAACTTTGTTCTTTTCCCTAGGGATTGATGTAACATTAAAAACATCAAAACATTCAATTAAGTCCCATACTCTAAAATTATACTTCTTGAGATAGGATAATTTACATTGATACTTACTCTTGACCTAATTAACCACTAACTTTAAATCACCAAAAAATAATAGTTATTTGACCTTATGTTTAATAGTAAGTTACAACCCCAGAATAAATGCTTCATACTCTACCAAATTGTTAGTGCATGGGAACCAAAGTTTATAAGAGGCATTGTATTCTTTCCCAATGGGATTTATTAACACCACTCCTAATCTAGAACTTGACTTACATCTAGCACTATAAAAATATAACTTCCATAATCTAGGCATAACATGAGAAATTTTAGAGTTACATACCTTTTGTGTGTCAAGAGTGTAAACACCTAAATCTAAATTGACCATTTTAACCCTTTGATTAATAAAATTATACTCGATGATCATGTGTTTCATCCTAGGTTCTCTTTCTATCTTAATTTAATTTGGGACCCCTCTCCAAGTTATCCACAAATGTGAACAATTAGTTGACATATATCCATTCAATTATTTTATCCATTCTTTTCTTAACAACATCCTATAAACATCAAGAATGTCCACCACTTGAATATCAATGAATTATTAAATCTTAGCTCAGAAGTAAGCTACATATATACATTCAATAATTACCCAATTACTTTGACTCTAGACTTATCTAATTGAGTAACAACTCTATCAGATTTAATTGGAGTCAAACCAAGTTATTCACAAATACCTACAAGCATGATATTTGTAGATGCACTTGATTCTAATAAACAATTATGAAAATTATTACCAAATACTCTAAATTTAAGAAAGAAAGGTGGGGCCTCTATCTTATTCTTGTACATTACAAATTAGCATTGGAAATCTTGAGTGACTTACCAGGTTTATTAAATAAAGACTCCAATAATAGGTCCCTCTGCTTAGTAATCTGGGTCAGCTCCTGTAAAGTAATGTTAACCTTAATTTTTTTCATGTCCTCAACTATATTTTACCCACCTTTATTATAAAGACTAGATGACTCGATATTGGTTTTAGAAGTACTTCCCTTTGGAGGCTCAAGATTGTTGTTAGTTGTAGGATCAAGAGGAGTATCAAACGTATTTGGTGGAGTTGAGCTATTCAAAGGTTGTTTCTGATATCTATTCTTTAGAGGATAATTCTTCTTCAAGAATTGATGAAAATCATGAACTTCTTTAGGAATATCTTCAGGATCATTCTCTTCTTGGAATGGGAACTCAATTGTTTCCACCATGAGAGTCTGGTTGGTAGACTTTGAAGATCTGGATGTACCTGCACCATTGTATTTATTATGGATAACTTCAAAAGTGTCTAACTCCTCTTAGAAAGCTTCCAAAGAATTACAAAATTTAATGTAATATACTTAACCATGCTTTGAAGTGTAATGAACCCTACAATATTTAGGTAAAACAACATCAATAAGATTTATGTTATGCATATTTTTGTTAGTAGATGGATCACTATTCTTATTTTTATTGTAACTATCAGTTTGGAACCTATTTGAAGGTCTATTAAATCTTTAAAAAGACAAGTTTTTATTAGATATTTCCCTAGTATTACTAACTTGCCTTTGAAACTAAAGGAAATTAGTGCTTAGTTTTTGAACCAATTTTAAGATAGAGTCATTCTCATTCTTTGGACCTTTAAAATTATAAACTTAAGTATTGGTACTAGTAACTGGTACCAAATCTCTTTGATCTTGTGGATGATATCCACTAGCATTATTCAAGAACCCTAGGTTTTGGCTAGGATGGGCATGACTTAAAGGCAATTAGTTTAGAGCCAAGAGTTGATTCAAAGTAGGTGTATTATGATTGGCATTGGGAATGATATTTAGGCTAGGCAAATGTGGGTTGACATTTGGGATGGAATATGCTATTTGACCTTGGGGCTGCATCTGGTCATTGATTATCACAACCTCAGAATAGGTTAAGGCTAATGTATTCATAGGTTTAATAGCTTTCTTTATAAACATATAAGTCATGGGATCCAAAGTATCTTTGTAAATTTCTAAGGCTAAATCCTCATCAGGTCTATAATGGGTTATGGTTCAACTATACATCTCTTATAATATAGAATCAAAGGCTCTTATATTCTCATTTAAATCCATTTTTATTGTGGTGAATTACTGGTACAGGACATAAGGATTGATGATTTTACCAAATTGATCAATGAATATGTTGTTAAAGTCATTCCAACTAGTAATATATTTTTTTGGAAGGTTGAGAAACCAATCATAAGTAGAATATTTGAAAGTAAATGAAAATAACCTACATGCTACATCTTCATGAGTCACATTTATAAGTCTTAAAGCCACTTTGAAAATTTTAATGTATTCTTTAGTAGTTACAACACCATTAGGACTAAAAATAGGAAAGTACTTTTCAAGATTATGAGGGAGGTCATGTACTACACCTAGTACATTGATAGAAGAACCACCAAGCCAAGCCATACCTTGATAGGGATCAAACACAAGAGTACCTTGAATTAGTGAAGTTGGTAGATATCTTGAAATTTTACGTTTACCTTTGTCTCGCCTATCTCTCCTATGAACTTCTAATGAAAGAAGGGGTTCTCTTATTTTTCAACATGACTTGGTCTTGATCTTTAGAAATTATATCTTGTGAGATTTATATCCTATTTAAAATATAATGTGTAAACCTTATCTTTGTAAATAATAATGATTAGACTTGCACATTAAGCAAATTTTTCAAAAATATGACAAAAGACACCAATATTTAACTATATTAGCTCAAATATATATCCAAATATGTAAATATGAATGATATTTATAATTATAAGCTTAAATAAACTTAAATTTGTAAAAAATATGTTATTATTTGAATAAAACTACCATCACTAACCTCAAACTGGTTAGATCCATAAGGCTTAAGCCATATTTACCTAACTATGTCATATGTTTTCAAAGAATGGATATCTTTATTTAAATAAGCACAAAGACTAGTCTAAAAACATGAAATTAAATTATTTTTATACAATTATGCTAAAATAAAAACAAATATGCAAAAAATATGTTAATATTTGATCAAAACACACTAAAAATGACAAAGATATCATAAATTCTCAAAGATCTAATTAGGCCCTCCTTCTACTACCAACAAAGCTTTCCCTGTTGATGCCTAAATATGTATCACAAGGTGCTTATAGTGTTTAATAAACACTTCTAATTTTTAAATTTAGATAATTAATTGCATAAGTTATAGGTTATCATAATCTTGTTATCCTTGGTGGAATAAAGGCAAAGCACAAGAACTATTTCACAAATTTATATTAGTTGGTAGTTGGGAGCAATCATGGCCTATAGTTATCTTTGTAAATAATGAAGTGATCTATGTTAATTTTAGTGAGTTATGACCAAAGTATAATCTAATAATCAATATAATATGGATATTTACAATTAAAATTAAACTAGAGTGGATTTGTTAAAAAAAAGAGCAAAAGGAAGGGTATGATAGAGAATAAATATGATGTTGATCTTCATTACAGACATTATGAAAAATTTCAAACTTCACCTAGGCATGCATTTAAAACTAATGTATGACATGAAACAAATTAAGCCCAAATCTTATCAGACATTAGGTAAACATCTAAAGAATGTGAAGAAAATGCAAATAAGAACCCAGTTCACTTTAAAGATTTACTCTTGTAAGTAAATACCATAAACACCAATACAAGAAGAGCAAATATAATGAAATGAACTTAAGAAATTTTGAATAATATAGAACTAACACAAACTAGTAACTCTACATTTAAATATGCACATCTAGAATCCATAAGAACCATTCAAATCTAAAAGTTAGACTAGACAAATAAGAGAGAAACCATATATTAATTCACACAAGCAAATGTGGATAAACTTTGAAAAATTCCTTGCTTATATTACTTTGCTTAAAAGTTACAAGTAGTTTTGGCTCAAAAACTCCCCCCTCTTTTAAAATTGACAATATCTATTTATATAGACAATTCATGAGGTATATTGGTTAGTCATTTGTAATTACATTGGTACAAGTGTATAGGACAACTGTCCCCTTTTACAATGTTCTAGAATACATTAGACCCTTCCTAATGAATTGAAAAATATGCAATGTGATTTTATAAGTTGCACATGACTTTAAAAAAATAATATTCTATTTTAAAAAATATATAATGTCTCTATACAATATAATATCCTAATTTAACTAGATTGACTCTTAGACCTTTATGTTACTGTAGGTTTTTATCTTCCCTATAAGATCTTCACTCTATAGTGTTATTCATTAATGAGCTAGAGGTCAACAATAGGTCTCATGAAGAGATCATTTTATTTATAATATAGGCCCTTGAATCTTTCTCATCTATTTATAATGATTTTTTTATTCTTTTTTCATCCCCTAACTTTTCTTCTGATGATAAAAGTAGGCCCATGATTTTTTTGTTATCACCCCCTATTTTGACTTGGCCTTAATTTCTCACTTCTTGCATGAAGTGAGTAGTCCTATTCTTGAACTCTTCATCAATAATAAGGCCTAGTGAACTAGGTGAGGTGGGATATTTGATCAAGCTATCCAATATGTGCAACATATTATCCTACTACTATTTGAGTTTCTTAGCAATATCCTCCATTTGCTTGGACCAACTACTCAGGGATTTGATTTTTTCCACTAATATAGCCATAGAAATGTTTAAATAGGCTAGGATAACTATCCTAAAGTTAGGGATTTGGTTTTTAGTCAAGGATTTAATCAAGTCCTTTACTTAATAACTAGTAGCATGACATTAGACAACATGGCTTGTAACCATGGTACTTTGGTTATTCATTGCATTCTGCCTAATCCTGACTAACTTCAAAGAACTAAACAAATCACTCATGGTGTCTTTAAATTGTTTAAACCTATATTTTAGGATTGATAAGATTACAGTCTCTTTCAAATTCATCTATTATTGCATCATACCTTTGATGACAACCTATAATTGATCAGATTGTGGTTGAGCCAAATTCAATGGGTCCTCTTTAAATATAGGAACCTCACTATGTATTTATCCTTCCACAGGGGTTAAACCAATAAATGGGTCTATCTTTTTGAAGGTGAATTCCTCTTCACTAGAAATGTCCTTCTTTTTTATCACTCTTTCCAAACTGGAAATCTCTAGATTAAATTGAACACCCAGTGATGATTGAGTCACCTTTGGAGCTAAAGTTTCCTTTTTTGCTTCACCTTAAGCTCCTTGGGTAGCCATTCTTTTCTCTTCTTCTTGTTTCTAGGAAATTATCCATGGCTTTAATTCTTCATGTACTAGAATGTTGATTGCATGCATCATTGCCCAAAGATGGTATATAGTAGGTATTTTCTATAACTTGCCATAGAGGAACCATTTATAAATGTTTGGACCCTAAATTAAATTTTCCTCACTAAAGAGGTTGACCTCACTCAAAGGATGAGTGAAGGTCAACTTAGGATTCTTGGATATAGGAACAATAGCTAGCTCAATATTTCTTTTGGGAGTATCCATAGGAACCAAGTCTAATGCCACTTCCTTCCCCTTTTCTTTATTTATCTCTTCAGCTTGAGCTTCTTCTTCATTAGACTAATAAGCATTAGATAAAATTTGGATTACATCTTCAACTATTTCACCAAGGTCTAGTGCTACTATATGAATTTCTTCCACTAGTGATATTTGTTATTCAACATGAACTAAAGATGATGCTATTTCATTAGGCCTTTTTTCTTCTTACCTTTGTTCAGCCTATGCCTTAGGTTGCTCTATTTTTGATTTAGTAAGAAGAGGTCTAGAAGATGTATTGCCTATCAAATGATATTATTTTGGCCATAACTATCATATGTCACCACTTACCTTCTATTCCCTCATCATCCTAGCCTTTGGAGTAATGTTAAATTTAATCAATCTTTCCAAGACCTTAGTGAATGAATATGCCTTTTTGTACATTGGTTCATAAGTTTCAAGGTGGTTTTCATAAGACATATTTATCCCTTTGGCCTTTAGATGACCTTTAATGTTATCTTGGGGATCCCACTACCTCAATTCATCCAATTACAAACTAAAAAAGGTGATGTGTCTAGATTATACCTCTACATTTTCTCATTATTTGAATATGGTCCTCCTAATATTTATTGGGAGGTTGTGGAGGATCCCTTTCTTCTTGATTCTTCACAAATCATCAATGCCATGAAATAATTGATATGCTACCTCTTACTCTTCTAGCTTGTTGAGGACATGGATGGGTAGCTTGAGGGGTTTACCATATATTTCTTCAATTATAATGATGGTATAAATTAGGTAAAACCATATGTCTCTTATGGAATCAATTGATTTATTGGTCAAGGGGGTTACTCTTATCATTGGATTCCTAGTTATGGCTTTATTCAAGTTTGGATACACATAGTCACAAATGAAGTGGATGTGGTCCATGTACTTTAATATGTGTAATTTTAAGTAATATTATAAAACTATCTGAGTTCCACCAGGTGATCATTCCCTAAGGTTGGGAATATTGGTGGTGGCAAGGAGGGCTTATAGTAGGTATGACATCATGTAAAATTGATTCTTAGTCCTTTTCTTAACTACAAAAATCTATCTACACAAATAGGTGCTAATTAATTCACCCAAAGGAGGGGTAAGCTATTTGTATACCATGAAATAAATTAAGGGCACCCATATTTTTTCCACATAAGTGGTGGTTGAATTTACACAAACTATTCAACATAGTCATGATCATCCTAATCCTAGGTCTAAATTGGCTGATGGGGATATTGTTATTGAAATCTAAGAACACCTAGTTCCTAAAATATAGCCATGGGGTAAGGATGGTCTTTAAGTAATTTTATTTGGCCTAATTATTGATTGTGGTCATGTCAACTTGGAGCATAGGTAGTTTATAATAATTATCAAATGCTATAGTAGAGATATAAGTTATACTTTTTTGAGTGTTCTCATAGATTAACATGTTTTTATCAATTTTTCCATCCTTAAAAATAGGAAAGAGAATGTTAATATAATACAATAACTTAGGCTTGGCTAAATAAAATGGAGGTTGGTCATATGAATTACCACCACATCATAGTATCTTCTTCTCATAGATATATTCTTCTCTTCTTACCTTGTAATGGTTGGTTGTTCCTTGATGGTCCAAAAAATCTTGGACCAATTATTATTTATCATGTTTAGGCTCATTAAATCAAAATGTGGATCCTTGAAAATTATCCCTTCTAAATTTGAGGTCAGATAAAGCTTCACATCTTCTTTGCAAACACCTTTTTGAGTTTTTATGGTTGTGAATTTGTTCAAATTATTCACTAGTGGTCTACACTTTGGCTTTGAATTGAGATATGAGGATGGAATCTAGTTTCAACTTATTTAGGATTGATTATGATTTATATAGGGTTAAATTAGGGCTCTTATAACTACTAGGGTTTTTCTAGAGGTCTTCTTAGAGTTTTAATGGTGACAACTATTTTAAACATCTAACTTCATGCTTTAGATTTCATTCAAATCATGTATTTATACCTTCACCTTTTTATGGGTCCATAAAATATTTAGATTTGTCATTTTTTACTTATGTGGCATTGTCATGGCATACTCATGGCATTTTTATGACACTTTACTTAATAATATTAAAAAAATAACCATTGCCTTTAGAAAATTCTTCCTTTTATTTTGCACCATTTGATTATCCTACCTGGATCAATATGGACCATTAATCTTAATCCAAAGGATTAAGTACCATTGGCCACTTGCTTCATTGAAATGTCAACATTGATCTTGCATTGCTAGATTTACTTAGTTATGAATGAACATGCTTTGTTCATTTTGATCACTATTTTCTATCCTTTATTTCATAGGTTTTCAATCAAAATGTGTATTCATAAATGTGTACCATCAATATTTGAAATATTCTTGGGATTTAAGTATTGAATTTTCAACCTTCATCATGAATCGTTAGATCTTGATTACACAGATCAATGTGCTTCATTAGATCTCTATCTGAGGGGTGAAATACCATTGGTTGCTTAATGTTATTTTATTAAAACTATGACACTTGCCACCTCCTTTCTTGTATTAGGTTTCATTGAATCTTTGACTTGTTATGCATCGTTGATCAAAATTTCTATGCTTGGATGCATAACATTGATCTTTGGTAAGATAATCGATCTTTAACATGGGGCTCATGGCTTGACTTTTTAGTTTTGATTACACACCATTAAATCATTTTAATTGGGTGAAAATGCATCATTTATCAAAATCATTGACTTGTTTACTCCATCCCACACCCTTAGATTAACTTCTTTCGAGTAAATGTAGGCCATTGATCCTGTAGATATGCAAAATGTTTGAGTCAGGTTCAAGAAACATAGATGATTTAGGATAAGGTTTTAATCCTAAGGTTTTTATTCACGTTAAATAAACATGAATTAAAATATTAGTCAAATATTAGTGAATAATAAATCAGACCTCGTGAATAATGAAATATATAGCATAAAGTCTTAGCCTAAGGTTTTTATTGTATTAATAAATACATTAGAACTTTAGGATAAGGATTTGAGATAAGTTTATAACAAAGGGACCATGTGTTAGATAGACCAAGCTAATAGATAAAAGGGGCCAAGGGTCATGGGATATAAAAGGTACCAAGTATGAATTTTAGACTAAGGTTTGATCATGTTAATAAACATGACTAAACCCTAGTATAAAAATTAAACTACAACCAAATAAAAAATGTTCCTACTCGATTTGCTCCCACACAATTTGAATTCAAATGGAAGGACTCGAGCTAGGGTAATTTTCATAAGGGTTTTAAGATGATCAAACATGAATTCACTTAGTTTTTAATAGATCAAAGGCTAGTAAAATACCAATTTTAAATTAAACCATAAAATTTATACATAGTGCATTCAAGGAGGGCTCCATTAAACCTACAATATAGAAACATAGAGATATAATGTTAGAAAATTTATACTAAATAAAACTAAGGTCATGAATAAATAAGCCAACCAAACCAAGTGTGGATGATATTCCAATAAATATAATGTGCAAAGATGCTAATGGTACTCTGATCAAGTGAATTTTCAATTTTAAGGTACAAATTTTCACAATTCGAAACAATGGTCCTCATTTTTTTAAGAATGGGGGTATGTTGATCTCAACAAATATTAATTTGATTAATGTTTAAACTTTTATTATGCTATGTTAAAATGATAGGCATTTGAGATATTTTAAAAACATAATAATTATGTTTATTGACTTATTGTGATGTTAACCCTAGTTTTAGAATCATCATTTTGATTTTAGTTTCTTGGTTATTTAAACCATACAAAACTATGAAGGTGAGGGTTTGACTACAAGTTGGAGGAAATATTAGAGAAGATTGTTAGTTTAGTAGTTGAGCTATGTAAATTTGGAAGGCATGTCAATATTTTTTGGTTTGATGGTGAGTCTTTCTTAGAGTTATTGAAGAGAATAGGTCACCAGAATATTAGGGGTTTTCAAAATGCATGTAAAGAAGGATTAAAGAAATAAAAGTGGATTAAAAAATAGGATTTTAGGAGGTCATCCATGTTATATAGAGGAGAAGAGGAAGGAAGAAAGGAAATTTTTGGTAGACAAACAAGAAATACTACTTTGGGTAATAAAAGGTAGGGTTTGTCCTTTAAATGTACTCTATGATTATGTATTAAGTTTATACAGTCAATGGAATGAATGTGTATGGGGTTTTTAAAAATAGTGGTTTATTAGATTTAAAAACCCTTGAAAATATTAGGGATTTGACGCTATCGAAAGAGGAATCCCCCCACAAAATCAAATTTATGATTTGATTCATGTATAAAATGAATATGGAATTTAGGATTTGATGTTCAAACAAGATCCTAGGGTTAGATTAATTATATGAATGTGTGTTATTTCACATGTTTTATTGGTATGAATGTGTGTTATGTTTTTAATACTCAACATGTTATTTTATTTAAATAATTGAGTGTTTTTGAAATGGTCTAGAAAAATTTTGGTTTGGGGTTCATCTCAAGGTTTATTATATTCAATAGTAGACTGTGTATTTATTTTTTACAATGAAATATAGTGAGTTGACTATGTATGATCATTTATGAGTTGATGGTATGACTATTTTTGGACTGGGTTTATACGGTTATTTATTGACTATGTTTGAGGAAATATTATGAGTGTGAGTCAATTTTTGTATAGTGAAATGACTAAGAGTTCATTATCTATTTGAATTGGAATATCATATTGGGACTAGTTTTTGTTGGATAATATTTGATTGTGTATATATGAATGTGTGTATGTTGATTGATTTTAAATGATTTTTAGGTCAACTGAGTATATATAGTTTTACTTTAACTATGTTTAAATTTATTGTGTGAATAATGAGTTAGTAAATGTTGATTTTAATAATTCAAGTTTTAGATTTGTTTTGGTGTGGGATTTATAATAACAAATATACATGGATTTGGTATTCTTTACAAGTCTGAGTCAATATAAATAGTAGGGAGTCATTATAAGATATACCCAAGTCACATAAATTAACTATATATACAAATTATGGTTGTTTTAGAATATGTTATTCTGAGTTGATTTTGTGTATACAAGTCTATAGATGATTATGAATATATCATTATATAAATAGACTATGTTAAGATGAATTAATGATGTTTGAGTATAAATATTATATTTCGACTATGTATAAATATTTATAAGTTGACTAGTATGAAGGCTTATATCAACTGTGCATATGAGTTAGGTTGTTTGTGCATATATTATTATGTGTTGACTATGTATTTGGTTTTAGTGTTGATTGTGTATCAAAAAACTACAAACTATCTATGTGAAAAATATTTTTTTATTAGACTAGACTATTACTTACTCTAGGTCTTTGAATAGATTTGATATTTAGATTATATATTAGGGTTTGGAATGTTTAATAAATGTATAGTTCAAACTTAGTTTTAGCATTTACAAAATGTTTGAAGTTGAATTATCTAGGGTCTTAGGTGTTTAATTTGGGGATTAAACATTTTTTGAATGACTTCATTATGTTAAACATACCATATGATACATAAAAAAATATTTTTTAATATGTTTTTGTGTATAATACATTTAATACGAGTTTTGAATGTTGTTTAGGTTAATGGGATTTTTAATTTGTTTAAATATGAATTTACATTCCTTAAGTAGGATACTTGGAATATGAACATATATACATATGTATATATGTAATTATGAATTATACATAAAGATGAATAAATGTTCTGTATGAATAGTTCATAAAAACACATTTACATATATATAAGTTATCGACTATAATTATATGCATAAGAATATATATATATACATATATATATATATATATATATATATATATATATATACATATATATATATATATATATATATATATATATATATTCTTATGCATATAATTATAGTCTATAAAGGTATGACCATTTATATGTATATATTATGCAATTTGTAAATCAACGTCAAAGGGTTTTAAATGTATATAGATATAAGTGGACATATTTAATAGACATATTTATGCAAATAATTTGATATGCGAATAAATGTTTGATTATAGTGAATATATTTATTCATATGAAAAATGGGATTATATCATTAATTTATAATATGTTGTGTAGTTATAAATTTTGAGGAAATTTTTAAATCATTTATTAGAACAAATAATGTTACATTTGTTATTATTTGTTGGTTAGCTTGGGATTTATTGTGAAATTCCTGAAATGTATTATTTAATTGTAATGCTTGTGAACACAAGATGTTTGTTAGGAGTTGGTAAATTCTTATATATTATGATGATTGTTATAAAATAATTATATATGCAATATTTGCTTAATATAAAATGGGCATTTGTTGTATTTTAACTTAGGAAATATATTTGTGATAATAAGTTGTTATTATTTAACATGAGATTATTTCTATAATTCTTGTATTTAATTGCTATGGTATTAAATACTAATATGTATGATAATTCCATGAAATTATTATATATGGATGATTGGAAATCTGGTATTTTCTCATGCATATAGTTAGAGTCTTTAATACTTAGATTATATGAAATTCGATTGAGAGAGAGAAAGTATGTGTGTGTGTGTGTGTGTGTGTGTGTGTGTGTGTGTGTGTGTGTGTGTGTGAGAGAGAGAGAGAGAGAGAGAGAGAGAGAGAGAGAGAGAGAGAGAGAGAGAGAGAGAGAGAGAGAGAGAGAGAGAGAGAGAGAGAGAGAGAGAGAGAGAGAGAGAGAGAGAGAGAGAGAGAGAGAGATTATGATTGATTTAATGGATCATTAAATTATATTAAAACTTTGGTGAAAATAATTTTTATAGTTAAACATTATCATTTCACCTATTTGATTATATGCATGTATGCATGATGTCATATTAGAACAAAATTCTTTATGATGTGTTGCATGTAGTTAGAATATTATAACATATGGGTTCTAGTTGAATTCTCTATACTTGTAGCATTATCATATACTCATCCATGAAGGGAGTGCCATTCCTTATCTTGGAATTGTGTATGGGATCTATGGTCTATGGTTGGTGTGTAAAAATACTCTGATGATGCTCTCCCTCTCCTCTAGTAGTCAACTAATAGAGACTTTACTCATGATTTTAGTTTATTTACATATAATGAGTTTATGGACACTCATTGGTTCTATGGAAAATTTTATTCTCTTATATAAACTTTGATGTAAAAAAATAGTATTATTTTACTTGTTAAATAATAGTTTGGATGCTATTATTATACAATATTATTATATTGACTTTTAGTAGTTGGCTAAGTTGTTATTATTTAGTAGTTATATATGTGTGATGGATTATATTTTGAATTCTATTAAATCTGTTAATATGATAATTATCTAAATGAATCATAACTTATTTATTATGAAAGATGCATTTAGTTAAAGATCACTTAGCTAATATTTTATGAATAATCTGAGTTGATTATTAAAGTAAAGTTTTTTTTCAAAAAAAAATTATTGTTATTTGAGTTAAATCCAATGGAGTTGTAACATTATCGGATTAGAGATGAGGCTTAGGAATTAATGATTCCACTAACATATTTATATTATTTTGTTAATCATAAAAGAAAATGGTGCATGGTGGACCTAGAGGTGAGGGTACTTCAAACACCATCCCTGCAGTAGATCCAAACCAATTTTCCATAGAATAAGCTACAAATTTGGATTAGATTCTCACTACCATGCATAAAAATAAGGATCAAATCATGGCCTTAGATCAGGTAGTACATGGTCATGTCGAGAAAGTTAATCAAGAAGAAGTTAAAGAACACCCTATTCAAAATGAGGCTCAACAAGAACATAGGCATGATGAGGTATGACAAGATGTGAGGGCTTGATTACATGTAGAACTTCCATGGGACATGAATAAGGTAAATCCTCCCAAGTTTGGAAAAACTATAGTTGGAGATTGTGTTGAAGCTTGGTTGATAGAAATGGAAAAGTAATTCAAGATATGGAACTACTTTGAAGTTACTAAGTTAGTTTGGGGAGAATATCAGCTTACTGGTGAAGTAACAACATGGTAGGAAAATAATAAGCTTGAGATGAACCTTGAATCTACTACCACCACCTAGGAACAATTCATGTTTTTTTTTAGATCACAATGGTTGCTCCAGTTGTATTTTGACTAGAATCTGATAGATTTTTATAATCTAAAGTATGGATATATTTCAATAAATGAGTAATAGGAATAGTTCATTAAGATCCTAAAATATGTACCGTAGTAGCAGGTAGATGAAAGGTTTCAAATGTGAAAGTTCATTATGGAATTAAAACCCCAAATTGGATATGAGGTAGATGTGCATGGACCATCTATGTTGTATCAAGTCTTTGAGAAGGAAGTTAAGTAAGAATCTAAACTAAAGTCTCTTATTTAGGTTAGAGAGAAGTTCAAGAAGAATTTTGGAGGTTATAAACTGAATCTCAATAAAAATAACTAAAAGAGGAATGAGAATTCCAAAAATTAGTTCAAGAGTCAGGATGCTAAGTTTAGTAACTTCTTGGGTAGTAATAAAATTTAAGGTGGATTCAAATCTAGTTTTAAGTGGAACCAACAGTCAAAAAGGAAAGGACCACCTAGTGTATGTTGCATCTATGGAGGTGATCACTATGGCAAAGAATGTACTCAAGGAAAATTTGAAGGGAAAGATAAGGGTACTATGAAGTAAGAGAACTTTTAGTAGAGAATCCATGTGGCTATTAATAATCATCAAGTTGATTTTAAATTTTCACCTATTGAGGTTCCAGGTAATCCTTTTGGTTAACCTATTTCCATATTGATAGATACTAGAGTTATAGAGTGTTTTATTTCTCCATGTATGATTTTGAAGTTGTCTAAGAAAGCTAGTTCAATGGAAAATACAAGGTCAATGCAATATGGGAATGATTTCAAGGTCAAAGTCAATAGGTGTTTAGTGGAAGATGAGATTGATTTGCCTAAATTCACTACAATAGTATATCTTTATACAACTCCACTAGGGTCATATGATGTAATCCTAGGAGTGAATTAGCTTACTAAGTATAAAGCAAAGGTAGATTTATATTTGAAGAAGGTAGAGTGTTAGGATGATTTTGGGAATCAGACTCAGATTCAGAGGTGAGAAAAGAGACTTGACACTTAAGTAAATTTTCATAATTTAGCATAATAAGTCTCAAAAGAAAGGATGTCAGTCATTTATTGTTAAAATAAATGATATGAAATAAATAAAAGATTCATATATAAAGGATTAACCTTACCTTAAGAAATTTTAGGATGTGTTTTTGGAGGAATTACCATGATTACCACTTGAGTGGGAGTTCAATTTCTTAATTGACATAATACCTGGTTTAGAACCATAATCTAAAGTACCTTACAAGATGAAGATCAAAGACTTGGTTGATTTAAAGGCTCAACTATAGGATTTTTTATCTAAAGGGTTGATTTGACTAAGTGTGTCACTATGGGGTGCACCAATCATGTTTGTCAAAAATAAGGATGGTAATCTTTGCTTGTGTATTGATTAAAAGATGTTGAACAAAGTGATGATCAATAAAAAGTATCTATTACTTCACATTGATGATCTCTTTGATAAAATGTGTGGGATGAAAATTTTATCAAAGATATATCTCTAAGTGGGATATCATTATTTGAGGATTAGAGAAGAAGATATTCCTAAAATAACATTTATAAATCGGTATGGTCACTATGAGTGTAGAGTGTTACCTTTTAGGTTAATGAATGAACTAATAGCATTCATGAATCTCATAAACTATGCATTTAGGGAATATCGAGATCATTTAATTTTGGTATTTCTATATGATATCATCATTTATTTTAAGAATGAGGAAAAACATCTACAACATCTAGATTTGGTTTTGCAACATTTGAAGAAACACAAACTCTATGGTGAGTTTTCCAAATTTGCATTTTTAAAGAGAAAAGTGCAATATTTGGGACATATTATCTTAAAAAAAATAATTTTAGTTGATATGATGAAGATAATAGCCATTATGGAGTGGCCAATACCCAAAAATGTGCATGAGGTAATAAGTTTTATGGGTCTATCATGGTATTTTAGGAAATTTGTTCTAAATTTATAGAAAATAGTTAACTCAATTACCTCTCTTCAATGAAATAATTAGAGTTTTGTCTAATTAGACAAGTGTGAGACAAATTTTCAAGATTTGAAAAGGAGGCTTATGTCAACACCTATATTAAGAGTTCCCAATCTTAATGGTCAATTATTAGTAATCACTATGCATTTGGGGATGATCTTAGTGGATTTCTTATATAGGATGGTTTATTTTTAGCATGAGTCTAGGAAGATTAAACCATATGAGGCAAATTATGTTCCACATGCTCTGAAACTTGCAATAGTTGTGAATACTTTTCAAGTTTGGAGGCATTATTTATTAGGAAAATCATTGGAGCTCAAGACTGACAACTTAGGACTCAGATATATCTTCACCCACATGAACCTAAATACTCATTAAAGATGTTGGTTAGAGTTCCTTTCCAACTATTATTTTGATATTAACTACATCAAGGTCAAGGAAAATAGAGTTGCTGATGCCCTAACTCATAGAAGGTATATATCAACATTGGCTACTATCAAGAGTACCTTTCATGATCAAGTTTTAAAATTATCCCTTGGAGATGAATTCTATGAGCAAGTTAGGAAATATTTGTTAAAGGATTTTAAAAACCCTAAGTTCAAAAGATTCAAGTTGGATAATGTTGGTCTTTTTAGGTATAATGATAGAATATATGTACCTGATAGAGATAATTTGAGGAGCATGGTGCTAAAGGAGTTGTATAATGCCCTTTATTCAGGTCATCCTAGAGTGACTAAGCTCATGGATAATATAAAACCTCTTTATTTATAGAAATGAATTAAAAGAGATGTAATATATTTTGTGTCTCTATGCTTGGAGTGTCAACATGTGAAAGTTGAACATGTGCATCTAGGAAGGTTGTTGTATCCTCATGATATACTAGAATGGAAATGACAGGTTACTAGTATGGAATTTATCAAAGGTTTATCATTATCATATAACTGACATGACATAGTATTCATGATAGTTGAGAAAGTAACCAAGGTATTTCACTTCATACCAAGTAATTTGATTGATTATTCACCAATGCTTATGAAGAGATTCATAAAAGAGGTATATCAGTTACATGGTTTTTCAGAGAAGATAATTTTGAATTGAGATATGAGGATGAAATCTAGTTTTTGGTTGACTCTAAATATAGATTTGGGCACACAATTTAATTTTAGTATTGCTTATCATCTAAAAACATATGGATAAACAAAGAGGGTAAACCGAATTCTAGAAGATCTTCTTCAAATGTATTGAATGGATCAAAAATAAAAGTGGGAAGATTATCTTCCGTTGGTAGAGTTTGCTTATAATAACTCTTATTGATTAACTTTAAATATGGCTCAATTTGAAGCATTATACAAAAGGAGGTGTCTAACACCAATCAATTAGGACATGCTAGAAGACAAGGTGGTTTTTGGTCTTGAAATGCTTTTATAAATAGAGGAGCAAGTCAAGTTAATAAGATAAAGGATAGATGAAGACAATGATATTAAAAAAGCTATGCTAATCTAAAAAGGACAAAAAGATAATTTTATATTAGTGATAAAGTATTTCTAAGCATTAAGCCTTAGAATAACTTGATTAAGTATGGTAAATCATCAAATCTCACTAAGATATGTGGGACCCTTTGAGTTCTTGTAATTGATCAATCTTATTATGTATACACTTACCTTACCACCAGATCTAGCTATATTACATAATGTTTTTCATGTGTCCCATCTTAACAAGTATGTAGTTGATCCTTCTCATGTATTATATTAGAATGATTTATAGGTTTTTTTATCCTGGGGTGGTCACAATAGAACCAATCAGAATAATTGACACTCATAAACTTAGTTTTCATAATAGAGAAGTGTCACAATGTATAGTTTAGTGGGACCAATATTCTGAGGATAGTACCACTTGAGAGGATAATGATGAGTTCTATAGGATATTTCCATATTTATTTGTTTGATAATTTACTATTGTTATTTTATTTGATATTATATGCTATTTATTTTAGAACTTTGGTTTGAAATAAGTGTCATCAAGACAATGACCAGGTTTAGGGGGAAGGATGTTACAACTTTATTTCCTCACTAAACATGATTTTATGATTAAAAAGATATTATGGGGTTAATGTTGTATAATTAATACTATAGAAAACTATTTTTTATTATGTTGATGTATGGATAGACATACAATGATTATTTTATGTGACTCATTACTTAATTAGTTAGTTGTATATCAATTTTATATGCATGTAGATTATGCTTATTTAATTTGTTTTTCTTTAGTAGTTTTTTTACTAGTTATTATGGTTATATACTAACTATTAGTTGTATTTATGAGGTGAATGTAGGATAAATTCTACTCTCCAGTTAGATATGGAGGGAGAGTATCATCAGGGAAGATGTTGCAGATGGAAATGTTGGAGTTGTTGAGATTCGATAATGAACCCAACACACACCACTTAAAACTATAATATGTATGATTGTTTTAATTTTTTTTTTTGATTAATACATGCTTGGATCTGTTGATATGGTCTAGATTAGTGTTGTGATGATAATCAATCTTATTTGCATTTATGATTTTTTTTAATGATCATAGTATTGCTAACATTTTAGAATGTTTTAGTTGTAAATTTTTCTTTGAATGATTATAATCTAAATATTTATCTATATAAGCTTTTAATTAGGTATCTATACTCATTAAACAAAAAATATTGTTAGAACACACACACACATATACATACATACATACATGTGTGTGTGTGTGTGTGTGTTTAAAATTATAGAAAAATGATTTTATTAAACTTATCTAACCTATAACTAAGGGGTACCTAGAGTGAATTGAGTTTTAAATACCTAAGGGATTATTTAGGTATGATGTCTTAATTTGATTAATGTTTAAACTTTGATTATGCTATGTTAAAATGATAGGCATTCAAGCTATTTTAAAAACATAATAATTCTATTTATTGACTTATTATGATGTTAACCTTAATTCTAGAACCATAATTTTGATTTTGATTGTTTGGTCATTCAAACCATGAAAAACTATGAAGGTGAGGGTTTGACTATGAGTTGGAAGAAATAATGGAGAAGATTGGTAGTTTGGTGGTTGAGCTATGGAAATTTGGAAGGCATGCTAGGAATTTATAGTTTGATGGTGAGTCTTTCATAGATTTATGAAAGAGAATGGGTGACCATGATATTAGGGGTTTTTAAAATGCATGTAGAGAAGGAAGAAAAAAATAAAAGTGGATGAAGTTATGGGATTTTAGGAGGTTAATCATGGTAGATAAAGAAGAAGAGGAAAGAAGAAAGGAAATTTTTGGTAGACAAAGGAGAAAGACTACTTCAGGTACTAATAGGTAGGGTTTGTACTTTGAATTTAATTTATGATTCTATATTTAGTTTATATAGTCAATGGATTGAATGTGTATGGGGTTTTAAAAAAAAATGGTTTACTAAATTTAGAAACCCTTGAAAAGATCAGGGATTCCACACTATGAGAGGAGGAATCCCCTCATAGAATTGAATTCATGTATAAAATGAATTTGGAATGTTAGTGTTTGATGTGAAAATAGGATCCTAGGGTTGGATTAATTGTATGATTGTGTGTTATTTCACATGGTTTATTGGTATGACTATGTGTTATGTTTTTAGGGATCAGTGTGTTATTTTGTTTAAATGACTGAGTGTTTCTGAAATGGTTTGACACATTTTTGGTTTAGGGTTCAACTCAGGGTTTCCTATATTCAAAAATAGACTGTATTTATTTGTTACAATGAAATGTAGTGAGTTGACTGTTATGATCATTTATGAGGACCGATGGTATGACTACTTTTGGACTGGGTTTATACGATTATTTATTGACTATGTTTGAGGAAATTTTGTGACTATGAGTCAATTTTTTGTATAGTGAAATGATTGAGAGTTCATTATCCATATGACTTGGAATATCATCTTGGGTTTGGTTTTTGTTGGATAATATTCAACTATGTGTATGTCAAGTGAGTTTAAATGAGTTTTGGGTCCATAAAGTATATATAGTTTTGTGTTAACTATGTTTAAATATATTATGTGTCAATAACGAGTTAGTAAATGTTGATTTTAATAATTTATATTTTAGATTTGTTTTGGTGTTGGATTTATAATAACACATATATGCATATTTGGTATTATTTACAAGTTAGAGTCAATATAAACAATAGGGAGTTATTATAAGATATACCCAGGTTATTTAAATTGATTATGTATACAAATTATGATTGTTTGAGAATTTATTATTCTAATTCAATTTTATGTATACAAGTTTGTAGATGATTATGAATAAGTCATTATATAAATTGACTATGCTAAGAGGACTTTGTGATGTCTGAGTATAAATATTGTATCTTGACTATGTATAAATATTTATAAGTCAACTCATATGAAGGCTTATATCAACTGTGTATGCAAGTTTAGGTTGGTTTTCATACCAATTGTGTATCAACAAACTACTGATCTTCTATGTGAAAATGATATTTTTATTAGACTGGACTATCACATATTTTAGGTCTTTGAATAGATTTGATATTTAGATTATATATTGGGGTTGGAAAGTTTAATAAATGTATGGTTCAAACTTAGTTTTAAAATTTTAAAAATGTTTTGAATTGAATTATTTAGGGTCTTGGGTGTTTAATTTTGGGGTTAAACATTTATTTAATGACTTCATTATGTTTTAGATTGAGGTAAAAACAGGTTTTGAAGGGGCCCCAAAACCCTATGACAAGATAAAAAGATAGAGCAATTACAAACACCAGGATCAACAATCCTTATGCCTACTAAAAGCTAGCAGCAAAAATAGGAAAAAACAGGGGCATCATCAAAATTCATTTTATATTCCGCCCCCTCACATTCCAAAGAAAGATTTTCTAACTATTTTTGAGGGGCAAAGTCCAGAATAGTTGCCTGCCTACCATCAGCAATATTTTGCTTACTTTCTAGCTCTCTGTTTTTCTTTGCAGATCTTCTTCTCGGTCTATCAAGAGAGCCAACATCTGGTTTCACTTTTAAAAATTGTTTGTCTCCTTTTCCAGATTTATCCGTTGTAGAAGCCGGGTGTATCACCTTCATTTTCTGGTCTTTTTTGCTGCTTCTTGTTTCAACACCCTTTGTAATGGTCTTTTTTATCAGCACTTTTCTTTGGTTTAGAAAGTGCTTTATGTTTTCTCCTTTATCATTTACGTTTAACTCCTTTAGAGGGGGAGCATTCTCAGCCTGAATCTCCTTGGACTGAGACTCAAGAGGTTCTCCTTTCTCTGATTTATTTTCAGTTCTGTCCACAAAATTTCCTTTCTCCCACTCAGTTATGTCTTCTACATCTCCCCATCGGTCTTCCATCTTTTGACAGCCCAAAATTTGTTTTGATAAATCTATCAAATCGACCATTCTTTGTTCAGGAATTGTGGTTTCTAATTGCAGCCCTTTACCTTCTTGCTTAGAATTTTCATTCTCATCAGCAAATTCTTCATCCGCCTCTGCTTGTGGAACTTTGGGATCTTCATTAGAGATCTCTTTCTCCTCCTCAGCATGCAGGACTTTATTATCTTCATTGTTCTTCAGTTCTTGTAGATTATTTTCTTTGGGTATCCATACTTTCTTGTGCTGAACCTTGGTCTTTTTGTCATCCAGAACACTGCTTGAATAATTTTTTCTTTTGTAAGGACAGTTTTTGGCCCAATGCCCCTGTTTTTTACAAACATAGCATGAATTGGGCAGATCTTCAAAAACAAACCTTTGAGTTTTTTTGCCATGCTTAGAAATTAAATCCACTTTTTCTGGGAGATTATTCAAATATGCAACTTTAACATATAGTCTGGCCTGTTGAAGTTTGGATCTGGTAGCCGTTACATTATCCAAAGCCATTAGTTCACCAAAAGAGCTGGCTATACCTTTAAAAATGTCCTCGTGCCAAAACTCAAGAGGGAGGCCTGGAAGTCTTACCCAAATGGGAGTATTTAAGAAGAAAGAATCTGAAAGATCCATGTTAGGTTCCCATTTTTTAATAGTTAAAGAACATTTGCCAAAAGACCACGGTCCTTCACACAGAACCATCTTCATGTCCTCTTTACAGTTGAAATTAAACAAGAAAAAACCATTCAACATTGGAGCCATTTCAACCTCTCCTCGAATGACCCATTTTCTTTTAACCATTTTAGTAAGGGATTCTATATCTAGTCTTGCCCCTAAAAATTTACCCACTAGGGTGAATTCCAAAGAAGACACAGAAAGATCTATTAAATAATCTAGGATAAAAACTTGAAACTCACCTTTCTCCCAGAAAGATTTTGTAATGACCGGCGGGAAGAGAAGTTTTTCATTGGGTTTCTTGCCAAACAGAGAGGACCACTTCTTTTGTTCGGAGTACTCTGCCTTCATCTCTTCTAAATTTTTTTCCTTGTTTAAATGCTCTTTCTCTTTCTCCTTTTCAGTCTTCTGCCCCACCACAGTAAAAGAGTAATCCTGTTGGGTAGTACTAGTAGGTATTCCAGTGTTTTTATCAGCATAAAATTATGTTTCTTCATTTATTTTTGCCTCTCCTACTGTCCCTCCAAGATTATTATCTCCTTCTTAGGTCTCCACCAACAATTTTCTATTTACCTTCCATCCTTCTCTTCCCCCTTGTGGGAAGGTGCCTTCTATCTGCCTCCCTGCACCTTCTGGGAGTGCTTCCAGTACACCCTGCCCGCCCTGCACTCCTCCCAGCGCATCCAGCACGCCCAGCACATCCAACGCGCCCTAGTGCGTCATTCAAATTTTTAATGACTTCATTATGTTAAATATACCATATGGTATGCAATAGAATATTTTATAATATGTGTTTGTGTATATTGAATTAATATGAGTTTTAAATGTTATGTGGGTTAATGTGATTTATAATTTATTTAAATATGAATCTACATTCCTTAAATAAGATACTTGGAATATGAACATATACCCATACATATATATGTAATTATGAATTCTAAACACACACACACACACACACACACACACACACACACACACACACACACACACACACACACACACACACACACACACACACACATTATGCCATTTGAAAATCAATGGCAAAGGGTTTTAAATGTATATAGATATAAGTGGACATATTTAATATACATATTTATACAAATAATTTGATATGAAAATAAATGTTTGATTTTAGTGAATATATTTATTCATATGCAAACTTGGGTTATATCATTAATTTATAATATGTTGTTAAATTATAAATTGTGAAGAAATTGGTAAATCACTTATTAAAACAAATAATGTTGCATTTGTTATTATTTGTTGGTTAGCTTATGATTTATTGTGAAATTACTAAAATGTATTATTTAATTATAAAAATTATGAACATAGGATGTTTGTTATGAATTGGATAAATTATTAGATATTATGATGATTGTTAGAAAAAATTATATATGTAATATTGCCTTAATGGAAAATGGACATTGGTTGTATTTGAACTTAGGAAATATATTTGTGATAATAAGTAGTTATTATTTAACATGATATTATTTATATATTTATTATATTTAATTACTATGGTATTAAATACTAATTTCTATGATAAATTTTTGGAGTTATTGTATAAAAATTATTGGAAATATGGTATTAATGAAACTAATGATTATTATCATGAGATAGATTCTCATGCATATAGTTAGTCTTTAATACTTAGATTATATGAAATTTGATTGAGTGTGTGTGTGATTATGATTGATATAATGGATCATTAAAATGTATGAAAACTTTGGAAAAAGTAATGTTTATAACTAAAATTTATAATTTCACCTATTTGATTATATGCATGTATGCATGATGTCATGTTATAATGAAATTATTTATGATATGATGCTTGTAATTAAAATCTTACAACATGTGGGTTATAGTTAACTTCTTGATACCTGCATTCTTATCATCTACTCATCCATGAAAGGAGGTCCATTCCCTAGTTAGGTATTATGTGAGGTATCTATGGTCCATTGTTGGTGTAGAAAAGCACTCTGATGATGCTCTCCCTCTCTTTCAGTACTTGGCCGATAGAGAGTTTTACTCATGATTTTAGATTATTTACATATAATGAATTTATGGACACTCATTGGTTCTATAAAACATTGTATTTATTTATATACACTTTGATGTAAAAAACATTTTATTATTGTACTTGATAAACAATAGTTTGGATGCTCTTCTAGTATAATATTATTGTATTAACTTCTAGTAGTTGGCTGAGTTATTATTATTCAATAATTATACATGTGTGATAGATTATATTTATAATTTTGTTGACTTTGTTAATCTGATCATTATCTAAATGAATTATAACTTATTTATTATGAAATATGCCTTTAGTTAAAGATCAATTAACTAGTCTTTTATGAATAATTTGATTTGATTATTAAAGTAAACTTTTTTTTACCATTATTTGAGTTGAACCTAGTGGGGTTCTAACAAAAAATGTGTGTTCATTAGTAGGATAGGCTGGACATCTTCAATACCCTACTATGAAGAGAGTTTCCTACATACCAATACTTTGTGGAGGGATAAATCTTGATGTAGTTATCCCACCTAGTGATGGGTGCAAGTACAAGTGAATGCTAGAATGATAGTGGTATTGAATGCCTTGAGTGTGCTTGAGATTGGAAATATTTGAAATCTAGGCTTAGGGTAACTGTAGATGGTAGTATGTAGAAATTGGGTAGAATATGAATTAATAACCTTGATTTTTCTAAATTTGTTTCTTATTTGAATAGGATTTTGCATCTATTTTACATCTAATTAGTAGAGGTCTAATAGTATTGTATTTATAGAGTTTCATAGCTTGTGATAATAATAAAATGTGATTAGGTCAACCTTAGGAGGGGTATACATTTGAAAATATATCCATTCAAGAGAGTTAGGGCAAGGGACACTAGTGCCATGTTAGGGACACTATCAAAATGTGGATCTAGTGTCCTTAATGTGGTGTTAGTGTCCAACTAGTAGGTTACTAGGCACATAGGATTAAGATATAGGAATGTAGGTCTGAGACTATGTTTTGGCTAACTATATATGTCTATGGTCTGTAAAATGGCTTAAAAAGTGTGATAAAGGCTCTAGGATATTATAGGGATAAACTAGGAATAGGTTGTCTCAAGAAACACTCTTAGCATATAAATACCACTTTTAGGTGATTACAAGATCCTTGATTTAGCTTAGCAATTTATGCATAGGATAACTTCTCATCAATGTTGATGGAAAAGTGTGGTAGGAATTAGTCAACCAAGGGTTTGAATGCTCTTATAGATTGAAAAAATAGATCATAAAACCATATTAGTGCATGGTCTCTAAGACTTATTGTAAATATCTTGGTCAATATTTTGTAGTTGTACACATATTTTAAGAATGATGCATGGAATTATAAAAGATGTTATTCAAAATCACCTTTACCTTCATATAATGGGATCTTGGGAGATATGAATCATGTTGGTAAGGTGTATACTATTATATTAGTGGCTAATGGGATATGTATCAAGGTGGGTGAATCCATGGCATGGATAACTCTTGACGCACCTTTCTCTAATTATAACACTTTGGTATGTAGAGTTGTAACAACTTACTTAAGGGTATGTGTATGAGGAGAGGTTGACAATGGAATATACATAACCATCATGGGATAAGTGAAGGTGTATTTTATATGGATAAGAATTGGAATCTAATGAAGGCCTTGTGTTGACACTAGATATTAGGGAGATGACATATAGGTCACTAAAGGTGTAGGCATGGGGAGAGTAGACGTAGTACTAGTCTAAATACTTGATGTAGAAGATCTATCTAAATTTTTCTACCCATCTCTTGTTATTTATAATTTTTTATCTAAATTTTGATTAGGGGTTAATCTAATTAATAAAAATTATTAAGTAAACTAGAATACATAAGATATATAATAATCACACATAAATTTTTTGTAACTTACTATTTTTAGAAATGTGTAAAAAATGAAAGTATTAAAATATGAATGACTTAGCTAGACTTAGGTCTCCAAAACATAATAATGACTATAAAATAAGTGTGTGATTATGTGAGGTTATTGTGAATCAAGAACATGAATCCATATTATCCTAGGGCAAGGTTGCATTGTTTGGACTTTGATAATCTATGTTATTGTCTATAGGGTGCAACTTCATCCTTTAGGGTTTTTTACATCTAGGTAAATTATAACAAATGTGGTTTTTTAGTACATCCTATGTTTTTATTCACATGCCTTCATTTCATAGTGAAAGACATTATGTTTCTTATTCTTCACTCAAAACCTAGCTCAATGATAAGAGGGGGAAAATACTATAAAATGGGGGAAATGGGAAAAGGGTTGGGGTTGTGATTGACCTCAACACCCCATGTGTTGAACACTATCTACATACTATTAATATGAAGAGGGATCAAAATCCATGTAGTTATACCATGCTATGATGGTGTGAGTAAAATACTAGTAAAATTTTATATTTTGGTGCAATTCTAGAGTGATTATGTATTCAAACTTGGATTAAGGATTTTAAGGTTATAAGGACTCAGAAATGGGAATCTTATCAATATAAAGTTATATATTATGGTGATTTCAATGATAAAATCCTATTTTCATCTCTTAAACAAATGGGTATATAATGTATTTTTATAGTGGACCTTTTGGGATTTCCTTCAATTAGGCTTGTTAAATGTGCGAGATGACCCTTTGATATGAATATATATTTGGGAAAGCAATCATTAATTGATGGTAGTGGCCTCAAACATAATGATCCTATGGTATTATCTTAAAGGAGTAATTTCATCTAAAGAATAGAAACAGTCAAACTAGAAGTATGAATTAGACAAGTACTGAGTTTAGGCTACTTGAAATGAGGAATAGGAATAAATAGTTTCAAAGCTACATTAAGATAGAGGGTCATTTGTATAGAAGTAAATAAATATCAGTTTGAAATTATGACATAAAGCAAAGTTTAATTATGCATAAGGGGTGGTCATAAGTTCATTTTTTAGTATTAAATGTTAATTTTAATGTTTACATTTTCTCTCATTTTATTCTAACAAGGTATGAAAGAAAAAATATAGAATTAAAAAGAAGAATGCTATACTTTAGCTTACTTATGACTAATGATCTTGAATGTAAATCACATGATAAATTATGATTCATGTAAATCTAAAATGAAACATGTATAAATCATTCCTTAGGATAAAAACATAAAATTAAAGACATAAAACTTACTGATCAGATAACAAGGAACAAATAGACCTTTTTGTCTATGTGAATCATTGTGTTTTTATGGTGTAAATATAGTGACTAAAGAGGGTGGAACCCTTGGATAATTCATCATTACAACAATTGGATTAGAATATTCATGCCCCAATCCTCATTGAAATTAAAATGTGTTTAAAAACTCATATGATACACTTGAATTCATCATCTCACAACCCAAGGTAGTAGAATCACTTGGAATCCTTTTATGAATCCCAATAGATCATTCTGGTGCAAAATTGGTGAAAAATGCTAAATCAACCAATGTAGATAGAATGAGATTCATTTAGGTGAAAAAGTGATGACATACCTAGTGAAAAACAATTGTAAAAACTATATGATTTTAGTTTGGTTTATACAACATAAATAATGACATGAAGTTCCATTACTTTTATGAAAACCATTACAAAACTAAGCAATAAAGTGATCATGTGTCATACACATACCCCTAATGTGATATATAAGTATATTGATTTTGATAACTTGATTAATATCAAATGAATCCCTAAGTAAACTTTTGTAAATTCTATAGCACATTTTGTGCATTATGCACCTAATTTGAGAAAAATCTATAATAAACTATGTATAATTATGACATGTTTTTGGGTAACCACTTAAAATTATTCTATAGAATATGTATGATTCTAAAAATTTTGGAAAAAATTATTTCTAATTTCTAGGATGAAAGTGCACAATTTTGGAAAATCCTAACCCATGCCATTGTTGTAAAAAATGAGTATGCATTATGATCAATTAAGTAAATAATGTAATTTTTTTGTCTATGTGGTGCACTATTACAATTTAGTCTTTAAGACAAACCACTATGTATGCCCCCTCTTTTGAGGTGAGTTATGAATATTGTGTAATAAATTCACTCAAAATAAAAGTTATACAAATGATGTTATAGAAATATTGAAATTTGGAGTAATAATGATAACATTAGAAGTCATGGTATCATAGCGATAATTTGAGAAATATAGTAATGTATGATACATGTAAAACTAAGCATACATAGTGTCATGTCTAGATAGATGTTATAAATTAGGCATGTAATGAATAATGATCATATAATTAATAATTGAATCTGATATAGAACTACTTAGGGAAGATGCTTGCTATCAATCATGGCATTTGAAAACTAGGGAGATGCATGATATCCATCATGGCATTGAAGAACTAAGTAAAACATAGTAAGCAGGATTGATTATAATGATGCAAACACAAAGAGTATACAAAAAAACACAATAAGGCCAAGGGGATACATACAAGGGACATGTTAAAATGTTAGTCACATGCATAGAAACACACAATAAGGATTAGAACTAAAATCAAGGACTTATTCAAATATCCACAATCTAGAGAAGGAAAAAAAAAAAAAACATAAGCAAAACATGATAAACATGTATCAATAAGTGAAATTAATATACATAAGCAATTTTTAATATCATCATATATAGAAACACAAATATCTAATGAGATATCAATGTTAAAGTAAGTGATAAAATAATGAAAGATTCATGTAATGTAATGTATTATAGTAAGAATAATAGGGATAATCATATTATAATAAAACCCAAGTAAAATATGCCCCCAGTGAATTTATTATGATGAAAACAAGATATATAAGGCCTATGACTATTTTTAATTTGAGAAACTACTACCTATGTTCACTTGGATAAGTCCATTGACATGGGACAAGAGTTTAGTGCATGACTATTAGGAGTAGTGTGGTTTTATCTATGTAATTTTTTTGGGCCTGAGACAATATCACTAGATACAAATACCTATGAAAGTGACAACTATATATTCTAAAACTAACTCAAGTACATTTTTGAAGCATTTTTTTTATATAAAATTTGATATAGATAAGTTTGCATATACTAAAGAACAAATCAACTAATGTAAATGAACTACACATGAAATGCAAAAGTCATGATTTTGATACTTTTTAAAATATTAGATTTTTTTTAATTTTTAAATACATATAACATACAAAGGAGCATACTAACTAATGACTACCACAAGAGCCTCAAAATCAATATGTCCTGTATCAAACATAGGAAGGATGACATTTCACAAATGGTCATGCCACTGTGAAGTATTTGATCTCAACTTGGGAACTAAAAACTGATTTGGTTCTATAACATAAGTACCACTATCATTATGAAAATCTATAGTATCATGTGTATGTTATTTATTATTGTGAACTTTAAGACATTTTAGAACCCATAATTTATTATAATAACTCTATGTTTGTATTATTTATGGAACAATTTCAATTTCCTCTAATACCAATCTAAGACATGCTAGAGTAGAAAGTGGTTCTTTATAATCTATTACAAATTATTGATTAAGTGTATTTTTAAGGATAGGTCAACTTGTAAAATTGAAAATTTTATTCTAAAATATCTGAATAGATTGAACCTTTTTATATTTCTCAACTAATATATGTTGTATAGGAAAAATAACCTTTGGTTGGATGGGTTATGCATATATAATATCCTGAACTATGATAATTGTTGACTAAATATCACCCTAGGTCAAGTTACATCAACCCCCTTGCATTTTCAAACTTTTCATAGGGTCCTTCTAGGTTTAAAATGTTCATGATGGTCCTAAGTGGGGTTAATTCATATTTTGAAGGTCACATAATATGTTTTCACCTTGGTCACATTTGTATAGTTTGTCTTATGTCCTTTTATGTCACCTTTTGGGTCATTTTAATGAATTTTATGGTTTCTCATCAAAGGAAAAATGTGTCAAGAGGTAATCTAATGTAACATATGTTAGATAATGTTAGAGAATAGTTTGAAATTGAAATGTGGTAGGTTAAATGTAAGAAAGAGGAAGATAATCTAAAAAAGGTTAGCTTTGGATAGTTGTACAGACTGAGGTGAGTCACATGGCATGTGTGATGGTTTAAGAAGATGTTATAGATATACACACAGGTATTTTCTAGGCTTAAGTAGCTTCAATAGGTTCAAATCTAATCAAAACTAGTTTTTCTCTCATCTCTCTTAGATAAGTCAAAATTGGTCAATGATTTTCATTTGGTACAGACTAGAGAAGAGGATTTGGAGTGAATGCACTTAGGGGATGTTAGTAGTCCTCATGGGCTCCTATTCCATGGTCATGGTTTATATATCGATGTTTATACTATATGAAAAATAAATAATATTATTAACACCTCCAAACTACCTACATAACCCTAGCACCTCAATTTTTTCATTTATTTGCACTGGTCTATGTGAACTAAGTGGTGTATGTGAACTTAAAGAACATATCCACCATGTCAGTTAGTTTCAACCTAGTTTAACACATGTGACCATGGAAGGTAAGCATAAAAATCTCATTATGTTATAATTGAGCACCATTGAAGGCTAAATATAGTGTTTAAGAGTTGTAAAGTTCATTCTCCTATGAGTCGCTTCAGACCAAAGGTAGTACATTTGTTCTCAACCCCTTAGAATATGGAATTCATTTACTCCATTGAGGGTTTTCATTAAAGAGACCTCAAGGATGATGATAAATATATGACCTAGTACATAGTCTTATATTTAATTACACCTATAGGTAGTCTAAAAAAATGGTTTAAATTCAATACAAAAGGAGGTAGAGTAGTGTTAACATGGAATTTGAGGTGTTTAGACTCAATTGAGACCTTCAAGCAAGTTTGAGAGCATAGAGAAGATCATGGTATGAATGGTGAGGCCATTATATACAACCAAACTAAAATAGAGGTGTCGAGTTAGAGAATTGAAAATGGTAAGTTTTATCTTAACTTCTTTGAATACAGACTTTGTTCCTTTCAATGTCATTCCATGGTGAAGGTTTATGAGATCTAGGTAGGCCTAATGGTTTCATCCTTCTAGCCTAGGTCTAGAGGTAGTATCTTGACACAAAGAAGAAGTTTTTAGGTTAATAGAGAATGATGGTTGAATGGATTACATATCAGTCAAGTTTCCACTTTAAATACTTAGTGAAATATAGTTCCTTTTAGTCTAAATTAACCTAAAACTTGCAAACCTATGGTGAATTGGTGTTAAGGGATGATGCATGGTATCAAGGTAGAAAGAAGCCCATTCAGTTGTGATGTATTCTTAGTGACCTTAGAGGAAACATAAGGTGTGAAACATAATTCTTAGACTAATATCACCACCTACAAGAATCTCTTATATTTCTAAATGAGCACCTAGAGTTTGAAGTGAGGACTACAAACTGGCTTAGGCTAATGAAAGGTATAATTTGGTTGGTAAAAAGAGATATAAAATGAATATTAAAATATATAAACCACTCTTAAAATGATAAAATCACACTTAATGTGATTATCATATGCAAAGGAAACAAAGTAAATGTGGATCCATGTTAGATTTCAAGACTTCATACCCAGTCCACCAAAATCTTGCACATAGTGATGGACCTAAAAGTTAGTCTAGATAATTTAGAGTGGTGAAGGTTATAGAAGTGTTATCTAGCTCTAAAAATTGGTAAAAATGTCATAATTATATATTAAATACCCCCATATTCTCCCTTAGGTAAATATAATATGGAAAGTGCCCTCTATTTTGCTTCAAACATGAGGCACTTCACAATCAATGCAATCTATAGATTTAGTGCATCAATGGTAAGAGGATGAAATGAAGAGTCTTTTAAGAATTTTAAAATGATGTGTATGGTTTATTTGAAGGTAAATAATGTTTATAATGGATTACATTCACTATGATCACTCATAGGTGGTCATATACATAAAAAAATAGTCTATACATACTAGGCCTAAAATAAGGCATAAACCATCAAAATTCTAAATTTCATTAATATGAACATATGATACTTAAAATAAACTTTATAACCATCATGGGAGATTTTATATTTTATGAGACCCATTATTTTGTAGAAAATAGCCCAGGTTGGTCATTTTTGGTCTAAACTTGTCTCAGGGGTGTCTATAATGCAATCAGCTAATTGAGAAGCCATTTTATTTCACTAATATCTATATGGAAAAGATGGATGTTGTCTAAATCACTTTTGGATAGTTTAGGTAGGTATTTAACTCAAACTCAATGGCATTGGTTTGAGGGTTAAGGGCTTAAACTTTATGAATCATTGTTAACAACCTAAATGACCTAAAACCCTCCTAAAAGCCTCTCAAAAACCTAATGATAAATATATGGTGATAAATGCATAAAAAATGGATAAATTGGCCTGAAAAGTGTTTTAAAAATATTTTTAACTTTCCCAAGCTCCATACCACTCAGTTGTTCAATACTGTCACTTATACAGATGGGTTTAATTCTATGTTTCTTCCAAGATTTGAATTGAATTGAAGGTGAAAAAGGGAATAAGTGAACAAAATAAATTATGAAAGGAGAGTATATATGTTTCATAACTATTCAAACATCATAATCACCTTATTAATTCATGAAAACTCCTCTTTCATATTGGTTTTTGTAGGTAGTCTTGAATAGGACAATGAGAAAGCAATGACTATCAAAATTGGAAGTGAGAAGTGTGATACTGAGTTTATTGAAGTATACTTGATGGAATATAATGATTTTTTTTCTATATATGTGTTTCATATCCATGATAATCTATAGGTCACCTTAGTGAAAGTGTAAGGATTTAGGCCTAGAGGGCTAGTGAGTGATACAAGAAAGTGAATGACAATTAGAAACAAGAGGATCATCAGTTGAGGAGTTTATAATGGACTCACAAATATTGCTACCTTATTATCATGTTAGGATATGTGTAGAAAATACTTCTATGTAAATTTAGATATATAGTTAACTCCTTATCAAGAGGATATTTTAAAGTAAAACAATGAAGATCTTTACGCCAAATTCAAGATGATGTCGAGTTTTAGATGGACACTTGTCTAAGAGGAAGCTTCATGACCTATTTTTTAACTCTTAATTTTTTATTGTAATTTTCATTAAATCCCTGAAAATTATCATTATGAATATTTAACTTCACTTTCTCTCTCTCCTCTCCTATGTTCTATATATTTAATCCATTTTGGCATTATAAAAGATCCACACCTAGTTTGGAGAATCCTTACTAGTTTCAATAATATATTTTCATTTAAATAAATATTTAAAATTTGTTTTTGATTTCATAACTTCTTCTCTAAGTGTGTGAATTAGTGCATAGTGGAATGATAAGTGAAAATAATATATCCTTATGTTCTCTAAAATCTTTTATGATTGGTGTAAAAAGTCTAGTGTCTAACAGGTCACATTAAGTATAGTTAGTTTCTTTATCTATCTCTAAGTGTAATAAATAAAATTAGTATATACAGTCATACCTTTTTTTCATTCACCTTAATAAGTGAAATGCATATCACCTCTATGTTTAAAACATTCATGTTAGAGAAATCTAGGATGTTGAAGCTAGTCTTGTGAGTCATATTTCATAGTTAAAGTATATGGTAGTATAATGGAGATAAATATAGTGTATCATCTCATTATAATAGGTTAATTTCATGTTACTTGTATCTATTTTCATCCAAGTAATCAATTATTATAGGTGATAAGCTATCAAATACAAATCTAAGGAGATAGCCCTTTCAATCTAAAGGTTTATCTCTATTATAGACAACCCACATGACTAGAGGTAATCCAATGTTTCACTTAATTTGGATAAGGATTGAAAAACCTATCCAACGGTGAAAAATTGAGTGAAAATATTTTTGGAATTATTGATGGGATATGAATCCCAATAAGGTTGTCTAAGGTGGATGTTGGATTTGACAACAAGAGGCTATAATAGTCTACTTATAGTATCTAGTGATTCCAAATTTTGAATCTTGGTTGAAGATTAGTGCATTGTTTCATTCTTAAGGTAAGTAAAATATCGCAAACTTTAAAAAAAAAAAAATTTGAAATAGAGTTCCTACTATACACCTCTGTACCAACCTTGTCATGACCCATAATATGTTCCTCAAAAACCTTATTAAGGTTGTTATCATCCCTATGAGCCATGACAACCCTATGGTCAGCATATTACTTCTCTATATGATCATGATGTTATTGAGAAACCTTATGAAGAATCCTATGAATAAGGATATCAATAAGATGTTATTAATACTTTAGAAGAAGAAGTTCAAGATCTTAAGAGTTAGCTTCTTAGAGGTAGTCTTCCCCAATCTATACATATCCCTCCTTAAGAATCTTATTATTTTATATATTAGTTTTCTTGTGTCCCTTATCCTCATGAATTAATTCACTATCCTCAAGAGGAGCCTCTAAGAGAGCCTACTATCTTAAAAACTCAAAGTTGGAACCAAGTAGTGATGTTTTGGGAAAAGAAACATGAGGAGAGTGAGGAGCAAGAAGTTGATGTCAAGAAAGAAAACCTTGTGTTTGATAAAACCTCATTTCCCTCTCCCCAAGAACCTATAATTTGTCCATCTTGGAGGTCTATCTAAGAATAATTTAAATTTAAAAAAGAGGCCTTAGTTTAGAAGGTAGAAGTTAAAATTATAACTTTTGAAGAGGCTCAAGAAGGCTATGAGAAGGATGAGGTGGTTGATGAAGAGAATGTAACACTCATAGTAAAGCTAGACATTTTCTCTCTCCAAAAAATTCTTCAATTGTATCCCCTTTCCAAATCCATAACTTTTAATAATACTCATTCCATACCCATTCCCATTCATGATCCATCCACCACACCACATAATCCCTCTCAAACCCATGAAAATTTTCACCACCCTCTCACCTCATCCATTCTTGAAGGAGAACCCATCCTATGGGAGATAAGTGAAGAAGAGAAAGCTCAATTTGTGGATGATCAAGAAGATGAATCAAGTGTATATGATCAAGAGTTCACTATAAGGACTTCCCTTGGTGAATATAAGCACAAGTCAATATTCTTGAGTGAAAAAAGAGAATATGTAGATCATGTTGTAGCTTTTCACAAAGAGCTTGATCAAGATATGAGAGAGGAGGTGATTTAAAAGGAAATCACATCAACTAAGTTGGTTTATATCAATGACCATGATCAAGAAGTTGAATCTAAAAATAAAATATAAGAAGAAGCTACTGATGACTCCATGAAACAAGATGACTTATGGTAAATATTCAATGAGATATGTGGTGAATTTGAGGCCCTTAAAAGGCATATAACTCCTAATATCCAAGTTGAATACATTATTTAAGATGCATTAATTTTTGAAGTACAACATGACAATATTCAAAGTACCAAGATAGACACTACCCCTATAAGTCAAGAAGTGATCATGATTGAGACATGCATAAACATCAATAAAGTTCATGATAAGCCTATTTAAGTTTAAGAAGAGTTTAAATTAATAGGTGACATATTTACATCTGTTATTGCTTCACTTGAGATCATGCCAAAAAAAGTGGAAATCATAAAGGAATTAAAGAAATCAAGGCCAAATATCAAAAGGTAACTTGATTCATGTACTCATTAATCTCACGAAGAAAATAATGGTACAAGCTTTCCCTTTGACCCTAGAATATAAAGTTTGATTTAGGTTAGTTGTATATAGTCTAGTTTTCTTATGCTCTTATTGTGTTTTCCTTAAGTGCTTAGAGAGAACAAGTGTGTGTCTTGGTGTCTTATTTTATGCATTTTTTTCTTGTTGTGTTTGGTGTCTATTCAAAAGATTTTTTGTGTCAATTTTAGTATATGGGTAAATACATTACCCAAGGATAGGAGAAGGAAATTAATCTATAGCATAACAAGCATGCTACCTCTATAAATCACCAAAATGTTGACCAAATTTCACCCTATGTCAAATTAGGTCACCCCCTTGCATTTTAAAAATTTTCATAGGGTCCTTATACGTTTAAAATGTTAATAATGGTCCTAAGTTGGGTTAAGTCATATTTTTAAGGTCACATAATATGTTTTCACCTTGGTCACATTTGTCTAGTTTATCTTATGTTTTATCCTTTTATGTCATCTTTTGGGTCATTTTAATGAATTGTATAGTTTCTCATCAAAGGAAAAATGTGTCAAGAGGTAATATAATGTAACATATGTCTAATAATGTTAGATAATAGTTTTAAACTAAAATATGGTAGGTTAAACATAAGAAAGAGGAAGATCATCTGCAAAAGGTTAGTCTTAGATAGTTGTATGGACTGAGGTGACTCACCTAGCACGTGTGATACTTTAAGAAGATGTTTTGGAGATCCCCATATGTATTTTCCAAGCTTAGGTGGATTCAATAGGTTCAAATTTGATTAAAAGCAATCTCTCTCTCTCATTTCTCTCTTGGATAGATCAAAATAGGTTAATGGTTTTCATTTGGTACAAACTAAACAAGAGGAGTTGGAGTGAATGCACTTGGGGGATATTAGTAGTCCACATGAGCTCCCATTTCATGTCATGCTTTATATATTGATGGTTTTTACTATATGAAAAATTAATAATATTTTTAACACCTCCAAACTACTTGGATAACATTAACACCTTAGTTTTATCATCTATTTACATTGGTCTATGTGAACTAAGTGGTGTATGTGAAATTACAGAACATATCCACCATGTCACATTAATTGAAGCCTAGTTTGGCACATGTGGACATGGAAGGTAGGAAAAATCATATCATTGTGTTAGAAGTGAGCACCATTTAAGGCTAAATACATTATTTAAGATTTGTAAAGTTGATTCTCCTATGAGTAGCTTTAGACCAAAGGTAGTACATTTATTTTAAACCCCTCTGAATATGGGAGTCAATTTATGCATTCAGGGTTTACATTAAATATACCTCAAGGATGATGATAAGGTTTTAACCTAGCACACAGTCCTATATCTAATGACACCTACAAGCAGTCTCAAATAGTGTTCTAAAGTTAATACAAAAGGAGGCAGAGTAGCATTGAAATGGATTTGGAGGTGTTTGGACTTAATTAAGACATTTAAGCAAGTGTGAGAGCATAGAGAAGATCATGGTATGCATGGGGAAGCCATTATATAAAGTTAGATTGAAACATAAGTGAAAATTTGGAGAAGTTGCATATGGGAAGTTTTACCTTAATTGGTCTAAAATGAGACTTTGTTCCTTTCAATGGCATTCCTTGGTGAAGGTTTATGAGATCTAGGTATGCCTAATAGTTTCATCTTTACATCATAGGCCTAGAGGTAGTATCTTGATACAAGGAATAAGTTTTTAGGTTAATGGATAATGATGGTTGAATGGATTACAACTCAATAAAGTTTCTACTTGAAACACTCAGTGAAATATAATGTCTTTTAGTCCAAATGAACTTGAAACTTGAAGACCTATGATGAATTGGTGATAATGGATAACACATGGTATCAAAGAAGAAATAAGCCCATTCAAGTGTGGTGTGGTGTTAGTGATCTCATATTAAACCTAAGGTGTGAAAAAAAATCCTTAAACTCATATTACCACCTATAGGAATCCCTTTTATTCCTAAATAAGCACCTATAATTTGAAGTGAGGACTGTAGACTAGCTTAGGCTAATAAAAGGTATAATTTGGTTTTTGAGTAGATATATAGGATGAAGATGAACCTATA
This sequence comes from Torreya grandis, assembly GCA_037957365.1. Lineage (NCBI taxonomy): Eukaryota > Viridiplantae > Streptophyta > Pinopsida > Cupressales > Taxaceae > Torreya > Torreya grandis. The sequence continues at coordinate 1,533,227 of JARHVA010002192.1, read as the reverse complement.
TAAACCACTATAAAAATTATTAAATTACACTTCATGTAATTCTCATAGGTAAACCAAATAGGGTAAAGGTGGATCCAAGCTGGATTTCAAGACTTCATACCTAGTCTACCAAAAAGTTGCACAAAGTGATAGACCTAAAAGCTAGTCTAGAGAATTTAGAGTGTTAAAGGTTATATAAGTGTGATATATATCTAAAAATTGGTATATAATGTCCTCATGATATATTTTTTGAGGTTAAAAAACCCCCATTTTTTGAAAATTTGGACCTTTGAGACACTTTGAACCTTAACACTGAAAACTCAATATGATTAGATCATTATCAAAATTTGAAGATCATCCACTTTGATAAGAATGCCCTACTTATAATTATACTTTGAACTTGAATAATTTTACTAATAATTGGTCCTCATGTCTTAAAGTTTCAAGTTTCATGGATCTCTTATTTATGGATCATGCTTAGAGTTTACAGATTGACTCTATTGAGGATTTCACTAGCCTTTAGTTTATGAAAACTCAAACCTGGATTCATATTCTAAAATCTCTCCTTCAAAAAAACCCTATCATAAACCCTTGGTTCAAATTTACATTTGGAGGGAATACATTTGGTAGGAATACTTCAAATTTGACTGAAGCCTAAATTTATGCTAATGCTTAGTCATGTTTTATAACATGACCAAACCTTAGTCTAAAATCATGCTTGGTACCTTTTCATTATTTTACCCTTTTTTGTTTCCTTTATTTCTAACCAAGTCTAAATTTTGTACTTGTAGGGTCATTTTATTTATTTTTAGCATGGTCCCCTTTATTACCTATTTATCCTAAAGTCTTAATTCTAATGCCTCATTCATGTTTATCAACATGAACAAGACCTTAGTATTAACGCTTTAGCCTAAGTTATTATTTCATCCCAAGTCTTGACTTAAAAACTTTTGCCTTTTACAAATATAATGGATCTCAATCATCATACCCCTAATAAAACAAATCAAAGGAAGCCTAAAGATCCTAAATCCTTCATCCTTCAGACCAATCTTGTGTCATCACAAAAATCATGATCAATGGCTTGTGCTTAAGTAGAACCAAAGATTGAATGGCATGAGATCACCCAAGGGTAAATGGGCCCCGTTATTAAACATAATATTAAGCCTAAGTTTTACCATAATGCCTCATTATTATTTTTAATATAAAAAGACCATAGGTTAGAACTTAGGTTTTAACTTTAATTATTCAAAGGAGCCAATCATGCACAAGTATCTAGATTAAAATCAATGGTTCATGGCCACTCACCTAGAATAGATCCAATGGAATGAAGACAAAGTTGAAATGTCAAAGGTCAAAGGAGTCCCATGAGGATGACAAGTGTCATCATCTCAGGGACTCAAATAGAGATCAACAAACCATAGGTTCTCCCCAAGGTCAATAGGATCAAAGCTTGGGAGCCCCACAAAGCCATGATGTGGCACTCCAACATTTGAGGTTTAATGAACCAATAACATGCCTTCACTTGGACTGTAGTCAATGGTTCTTGCTTTATTGTGGATCTCTATCAGATAAAGCGTATTTAATCTAAGATCTATGGACTACAAGGACCTGACAATATTAAATTTGACATTCTCATGAATATCATTTTATGTCTACAAAGCTATCATTTAAATCTATGAGACCATCAAATTTAATCTCATCTAAAATTTTATATAGATAAATGGATGTGTTTCTATCATTTGAATGGGATACTTTCATATATCTCCCTAAAACTTAAAATAAAATATTTTAGCCTAGGTCTATGATGGGTTTACTAACATGAAATAAACTTACTTTAAATTATTTTATCCTAGGTTACTTTCCATGACCATGTAATAATTAATGTTCATGTAACTCACATGATCAATGGATCATGCTTCATTGGGCCCGAATGATCCAACAATGTGAAATCACTAAAGACTATCTAGTAGAGCTTTGAGAGCCCACATGATTAACACATGTTAGATGTATGTTAAATATATAATTGGTGTATGATATATAACTCAAAAAACCCATAGAGATTCCAAGTGGCATAACCATGAGGCTCGATGTAAAGATGGCCAATGACATGCAAAATATTGGATCATGATCAATGACCCACATTAATCCATGGCCAATGATCTAATGGTGTGAAGCAAAGGGAAAAATTTAAATAATAATGGCTACTACTTTGAATTCATTAATGAAAAATTACATTAAAGTTTCTAGATGGATGCCAAATAAGTTCCACACAAGCATAAAATAACAAAGACAAAGATCTTGTGTGCTCAAAAAGGCAAACATATAAAGGCAAAGGTCAAAATCAAATCTGAGGAATGAGTGAGCCTAAGTTCAAGTAAGTCATCAACATTAAAGCTTCAGTAGAGCCCAAAAATTAAATAAAATACCCTAATTTTAACTAATATTGATCATAGTCAAGATGAAAAGATTCCAATTACAATTTGAGCATGGAAGAATTAACCTAGAGACCATTTACAACACAATAATAAGCAATATGAAAGTTTGGAAGGTATGGTAGCTCAGAGGCAAAAAAATAGGGATGACATAGAGTTGTATCTATCTACACACAATGAAGGGAGGGTCTTTAAGTACATATACCTAGATACTACAACATTAAACACGGGTAATTGGAATTAGTCCAAACTCTTTTAGACCATTGAAGAGATGCAACCCATCACAAAGGAAGAATAAAATATTTCCACCATAAATAGAAGATACTACAACCTAGTTGTAGTCCAAATGGCTAGTCTCCACTATTTTACCACTAAACCTAAGGTAATCCACTATATTTACATCCTTTCTCCCATTTTTAAGGACTATAGAATTGAACAAGGTTGGATTATTCATGAAAGGATCTTTAGGATAACTACATACATTTCCATATTGGATTTCTTTAGTTACTACAAACTTCAAAAACCCCAAGTAAAATTTCCCACCATCAAGGAATGGACTGACAAGAATGACTTAGACACCATCCTTAGGCCATGGTTGTTCCAAGGGAACCATGTGATATGAGACCCTACTAGTAATATCCTAGTTATGAAATTTAGAGAGGAGGTTAGGGTAATCATGACTCTATTGAATAGAATATATTGAGCCCCTTCAACAATTTATGTTAGTAAGAATTGGGTATCCTACATATAATTCATGGTAGAGAAAGAGATCACTCCCCCAAGTGGAGAGATGATCAACATATATCTAGAATGACAATTCATAGTCATCAAGAAGAATACTAGTACATAATTCTTCATGAATCTTATCTATTAGATGCCTTACTATCCTCCACCAAGATCACTTATATAAAAAATTGGTCACCTGAAGGCAAATTCATAGTTTCCCATCACTATTCAAAAATACACATATTCAAGTATAGGCAAAACATCCAATTCATCTATGACTATGTGTATCTATCTTTAGTAGAAGCCATCATAGGGATCCCCATGCCCATGATCAACCCTTTAGTCAAAAAATATGTGGAGCTAATGGGAGACATTTGGTTTTACCTAGACTATAATGTGATTTATATTGAGGGGATTCTAAACCCACCTTACAAATTGGCCATCTATGTTCCCTTCAGCAGAGCAAGAAATTGCATACCAACTTCTTCATGGTGTGGACATAGTGTGCAAGGAGAAGAGGAAATGCCTCTTCCATCCTTTTCCTTTGACCATTGGTATAACTATGCTATAGAATTAGGATCAAGGAGATTTTATAACTAATCATAGGGAATAATTTATATTATAGAATGATGAGCTAAAGTAATGGGACCTTAATGGTACAATCTCTAAACATTTGAAATCTAAGCAGTTACCCAAGCTAGTATATGAGTACCAACTTAGTGTCCATGACACCTTATACATCAAAGAAAATAGTTTTAAAGAAATATTAGCTAGGATTAAGGGACATAACATTAGACTTGAGCATAGATTGGCCAGTGATCAAATTCTCCTTAGAGATATATGGAAAATGGGGCCCATGTAGTACCATTTTCTACTTGGCCCTTCAAGTCCCCCTCAAGAGCAACCACAAATAGAAGAAAAATAACCCAAAACACATATTACATAAGGTCTTATCAATGAAAAGTGGGAAGAAAGGCCTCGTGAGGTACCCTCATCCTCAACCCTACCTCAAGGAGTAACATCCCCCATTGAATACCTAGACATGATTGCCCTAGAGCTTGATGAGACATTGGTAGATGCCCTCAAGGTCCTTACTGAGGCATATGGGTCTAATGAATATGAGGAAGATGCTAAAAAATATTAAGTCCAAACAAAGGAGGTTGAAAAATAAAAAGGGAAAGACCTACCTTGGATCTAGTCCTAGTGGCACCATTGAGGAAGAGAAAGGTAGAATTGGAAATAGTTCTAGTTGGGCAAAATAATCCCAAGTCAAATTTCACTCACCCTATGAGTGAAATCAACTTATTCAGTGATGAATACCCCATTCATAGACCAATCATCCCTAATTGGTTCATTTATGAATAAATTTTACAAGATCCCCTCTTTATTCCACTCATGTACCATGATCCAAACTATCAATATTGATGTACATGATGATATAAGCCATGGATAAGGTCATTGATGAAGGAGGAGAAAAAGAGAAGAATAGTGACCAATGTAGGGTCAAATATCAAGTAAATGGAGTCTCTAAGAGCCTAAAGTAACACCTAGATAGATATTTCTGAACCTCCAAAGTATATAAAACCAACTACCACTATATAATTCAATCCTTAGATAATAGGCTTAGAAAGAGTGACAACTAAAAAGGCCTTAGTGGGGACTAAAGAATTCACCTCTAAAAATGTTGAGCCATTTGTAGGCTTAACTCTAGTTAGGGGAAAATAGCTTGGTGAAATCCCCATCCATAAAAAAGACATAAAAAGCCTAGTTGAGGCTCATTCAACTCAGATGGAAGTAGGCATCAAGGGCATGAAATAAGGGATATACAACCTAGAGAAAGAAAAGGAAAATTTAGAGACCCAGGCAGTGATATTAGTCCCAAATTTCAATGGTAAAAATTCATGATGAATCCTTTTATGACATGTTTCATGCCTTAAAATAAATAAAGCTAAGGTAAAGTGTATTGACACAAGATAATATAATGGCTAAGGGTCTAATAGCCAAATGACAAGCTTTAGAGTATAAAATAATATGACTAATCAACATACTAGTTAAAGGCCATATTTATGGGTTCAAAACCCTTAGTTTGGGACATTTGAATGTAGTTTTGGGAATAGTTATTGACAAAGTCTATAATATGAGTGCTTGGTCAAAATATCTAGAGAGACTCCTGAAGGATGATGAGGAGCTAGTAGAAAGGATTGTACAACTCCTTGGGACAATGCTCACTGACCCTACATAGCCCATTATCCTAGGCATCATGAAAGACGATGAATTCAAACATAGGGCTAATTTAGTGACACAAGAATTAAGAATTAAATGTCAACGATAATTTTGGGTAGACAATAGTAAGGTCCTGGAAATGATATTTAATGTAGGAGAAAGGATAATTGAGGCCAAGATCATTAAAGAAGCCATGGCTAGAAATGATAGGGAATTGAATGAGCTAGCTGACAAAGAGGAAGAGTGTCTCCTAAAACTAGTTGTGGACTTAGAGCTAGTCAATGAGTAACACAAAAAGGCCATAAACATCCTCTAGAAATAACAAGTGAGTTCTCAAGCATGGGGCCTACCAATTAGTTGAATAATATTCCACTTTTTAAAACTTTGTAAAATTTTAAAAGAGTAATATTATTTTGTAAAGGAATATACTAGTTTGTTAGTGTATTTGCCTCTAAGTTAGTCCTTTTAGAAAAAAATGTATTCTATAATTGTAAATAATGACATCTATCCTTATCTTTGTACATTTGTATCTTGTAACTAACTGGTATACTGCCTTGTCTTTCTATAAAAGGTAGTATTTCCATTTTTTAAAGAGAGAATTTTGAGAAAAATTTGCATACTTTGAGTAGTTAATACAATCAAGGAATTATGTAAAGATTGTCCAAGTTTGTTTGTGTCAATTATTATATGCATTTTCTCTCAATTGCAATTCCTAAGTCTTAAATTTGAATGGTTTCTATGAATTCTAAATTGCATCTTTAATTATAGGGTTGATAATTTATGCTTATGCTAGATTAGTTGAATGATATTGAATTTGCTTAATTTTATTTGTTCTACATTAGGATGTGAAAATGCTATTTTAATGTGGTAGTAAATCTTCAAAATAAATTTAGTTCTTACTTTTACTTCTTTATATCATCCTTAGAGGTTTTCCTGGTGTGTAGTGAGAAATGAGCTTATGCTATTTTGCACTATATATTGGTTAAATGCATACTCAGTTGTAATTGAAACTTTATCATAATGTTTGAGGCTAAGATAAACAATCACTTATTCTCTTTCTACCTTACCCTTCTCTTTTGCTTCTTTTTAAACTAAATCACCTTATTATAGATCTCACTATAAACATTCATCTAGATTAGTATTTAGTAAAGAAATTTGGTCATAATTCACTAAGATTAACATAGATACTTAAAAATTCACAAGGACCATAGTGGCTACCAACCACCAAGTAATATAAAATTTTGGAATAGTTTAAATTGCTTTACCTCTATTTCACCATAGGTGACTAGATTACCAAAAACTTACTACTCATGCCATGAATTCCTAGAATTATAAAATAAGAAGTGTTATTAAACTCTAAGATAATGTATGATACACATAGAGGCATCAATAGGAATATCTTTCACTAGTGCTAGAAGTAGGGTAGTGTGAATTTGTCAAATCTTTACTAGTTTTAGTGTGTTTTGATTAAAAAATGGTGTCATCGTTGCACCTTCACGTGATTATTTTCTCAAAATTTTAAATATCACTGATATTTATGGTCTTTGACTCATCTTTGTGCTTCCTTTACACAAATATAAAACATATTTTAAATTTTATGCTTAATTCTTGTAAGGATATCCTAAGATCTGAGAATCCATAGTATTTGAGGTTAGAATAGCTTGTTTTGATAAAAAATTTGGTATATATTTCACAAATCTTGGTTCATTTGAGATTATAATTGTAAATATAGGCCATATTTACATAAATAGATACATATTTTAGCTAAATTAGTTAAAATTTGATGCCCTTTATTATTATTTACATACATCTTTACAAAACTAACTTAATGTGAAAAGTTGATTCTCATTCTTTGTAAAGATTGGTTTGATACACCATATTTAAAATAAGATATAAAATATTTAAGATGGAACTACTAATAATATGTATAAGGACACACTCAGAAACAAAAATGCCTCTACTTGAGTTGGAAGTCCATAGGAGAGCTAGAAGAGACAAAGGTAGATGCAGGCATTCAAAATCTTTGCCAGCTTTACCACTCCAAGGTACTCCTACATTAAACCTTCATCAAGGTATGGCTTGGTTTGGAAGTTATACTATAAATGTACAAGGTATAATTCATGATCTCCCTCAAAATACTAAAAAATATTTTCCAACTTTTAGTCCTAGTGGTATTGTAATAATAGAAGAACATGTTAAATCATTTGAGGTTACATTAAGATTGTAAAATATAGTTCATGAGGATGTAGCATGTATATTATTACCTTTTAAATTTAAAGATGTTAGATATTAATGGTTATTAAACCTACCTGATGACTACATCACTACTTGGAATGAGTTTAATTACTTCTTCATTGACCAATTTGGCAAAATAATTAGCTGTTGTGTCTTGTACTAGTAATTTACCACCCTAAGGAGGGATGCTAATGAACCCATAATATATTTTAGTGAAAGGTTACAAAATATGTATATCAAAACCATTGACCCTTATAATCTTTATTAGGCCTTGGCCCTAGAAATATATAAAGATGATCTTGATCCCATGACCTTTATATTCAAAAAGAGAGTTATAGGTCTAATGAACACATTAATTTTAGCTTATGCTAAGGTTGTGATCATTAATGACCAAATGTAACCTCAAGGTTAGATGTCCTAATCTATTCCTAATGTCAATCTACATATGCCTACCTTGAATGCCTTTCCCAATAATAACTAGAAAAATTAACTATTACCCACACCTACCGTGAAGCTAATGGAGTTACAAACTGGTTAGCAAATTATGCAATCCAAAAAAGACACAAAGTGAGGTGGTAGGAAACATTAAAAAAGAGTGTGGATCTTAAAGTGCTCATTCATCATGATGCAACTCATGCAAAGGAGGGAAAGATCAGCTAGTAATAGAAAACTAATGAGTTGGAGGAGTGGCTTCGTGGAGAAAGGTTTACAATTATTAAAAAGGAATGTCCTTGAGAATGAGAAGCGGATCCTGAACGTGCCTAAAAAAAGGTGAGATTTGAACCAAATTGGTAACAGGTGGGATCATTGTATAGCTTACAGTGATTGGGTATCAAAATAAATCTACATGGCTCACATAAGGAAAGGAGAACCAAGGAAGCAGGAACCCAAAAACTGCGAAGAGTGGAAAGCGAAACGAGAGGTCTGGAAGATCCTGTAGAGAGGGAAGGTTGTGAATTACATGGAAAGGCTCCATGGTTCAAAACCTCATATTACAATGGATTTTTTCAAAAACTAGATTGATGATAGGGTCACTTTGCATAGAATCACAGTGAATCTAACATAGGAATTTATAACAGAGGTTACAGGGATGCCTACAGAAGGAATAAAATTCTCCAAGTAGACTAGCATTTCAAATGAGGCCTTTTGAAAATTCCCTAAGATGAACATTGAGGAGCAGAAGTTGGAAAAGAATGGGGATTTCTTTGAACTGGAGCAGATTAAGGGCATTTGGAGGGATGTCTTATGTTGTATTTGGGAGTACTTCATACTCGATGGAAGAAGCAAGAGAGTCCACAAATTCCACTTTGTATTCCTAAATCATTTCAAACACAAAGTAAGAATTTCCTTTCCCTTTTATCTACATTTCTCTTTGATCCAAAGTTTATTCACTCACATGAAGAAGGAAATGCATCCTATTCTGCATGAAGGATTAATTCTGATAATTGAAGGCTATTGTAAGAACAAGGCCATGGTTACGAACCCTTATCTAGGGAAAAACAAGGATTCACGGAGTAGCAAGAGTGAAATTGATAAATGGAAAGATAAAATCAAGCCCCCTAGTGTCAAGATTCAGAATGTTGACGAGGATATAGAGTGGGAGAGAACTGATAAGTTTGGGGAGGAAAGCTTGGAGGAAGAGGGAGGAACAAAAAGTAGGAATTCTAGTTCCATTGAGGAAGAAGAAATTCAAGAGAAGAATGAGAAAGGAGTCAACATAGAGGAGAAGTCTAAAAATAGTGAACATGACTATGAGGAAAACCAACAAGTGTTTGAGGATGATAAAGTCTTGGATGAACCTGTTGAGGACCCTATTTCGATAAATGAGAGGGAAAATATAGTTTAGGCTGACAACCAAGAAACGGACTTGGGAGCTCAAGCTGAAACTAAGGATCAAAATCAAAGGGGAAGAGAGGACCATATTGAAGAAGGTGGGAACAGTCCTAATAAGAACATAGAACAGTGGAGTGATAAAAGGTAAAATGATGGAAGGCACACACCTATGAGATGGGTTAATTGCAAAGCAGAGGGTATCCTCCAACTCGATTCATGGATGTTTAAGGAGATAATGGATCTCAAAAGGAAAATGGAAATAATGGAAGACAACCAGAAGGCAGTCTAGAACAAAATCAATAACATGGAAAAATAGTTGAGAGACATTCCCATCAAACTCAAAGACTATGAGAACAACCTAAGGGAACTCATCAAGGAAAGCAGAATGAAGATGGAGGAGGTTACATCTAACATATGTGTTGCAGCTGTTAATATTGGAAAAAGAGCTAATGAGGAGATCAAATCCTTGGAGGGGCCTAGCAAGAGGACTAGACAGAGCTCATGAAAGAAAGCTATGCAAGAGGGAGCCATGTCAACGGCTACTGCCATTCAAGACACGGCTGTGAAAGGTAAAGAAGTAGTGAAAATGATTTTGGAACTAGAAGAATAGCCTGGTTCTTTTAGTTGGTTGTGTTATCTAGTCCTATTTCCTAGTTTTTTGTAATCTTTTGACTATGGTGTAGCCAGGTCTACGTAAAACCTAGGTTATGACTTGTGGTCTCTCTAGTGGTTTCAGGTCCATATAAAACTTGTTTATGATACTTCTTTGTAGTAGGTTTTAGGTTTTTCTTGTGGTCGTAAATGCTTCATCTTTCTATCTTTGTTTCAGGGTTTCAGGGTCCCTTCAAAACCTATTTTTACCTTAATCTAACACTAGAATGTGCCTACTCTCAACTAGCTCCAAAATCTGAATCAATTGCCTCTTAGACATGTTGCTCCTAACCATAACTTAGGGTTCTTGAATTACCCAGATAATAATGGATTAATGAAAATGATCAAAGGGCCTTGATACCAACCATTAGTGCCAATAAAAACCAATACATAATTCATAAACCCCTAAAAGTGAGAATGAGTCCATTTTAAAAATGATCTAAAAACTAAGCATTGACTTCCTATAACTGCAAAAACAAGTTGACAATACTAGAGAAATGTTTGGAAGGAACTTATCTTTCCAAAGATTTAATAGACCCAAAAATAGGTTTAATAATGATAGATTCCACAACAATGAGAACAATGAACCCTCTTTTGAAAAGAAGACCATGGATATTAATCTTATTGATATTACTTTGCCTGATTATTATAGAGTCCATTATACTACTAAACATGGTGAGATTGATTGAATTGAATTATATAAAGCTTTTGAGGATTTTTAAGAAGAGTTAGACACTTTTGAAGTAGTTCTTAACAAAGGTAATGGTTTAGGTACCTCACGATCTAAACCTACTGACCAAACCTTCATGGTGGAGACATTTGAATTCACCTTCCAAGAAGACAATAACCTAGATGATGTGTCTAAAGAAGTTCAAACCTTCCAGCAGTTCTTGAAGAAGACATATCCAATAAGAAATATAGAATAGAGGTAGACATTGACTACTTCTACTCCTCCAAACAACTTTGGTACTCCTCTGAATACCACTTTAGATAATAATATAGAGTCTCTAAAGGGAAGTAATTCTAAACCTAGTGCTGATGCTTCCAATTCTTACAATAAGACTATTTATAACATTATATAGGACATGAAGAAAATCAAAGATAATATTACCTTGCATGAATTGACCCAAATCATAGAAAAAATGGATCTATTACTAGAATCCTTGTCTAAGAAACCTACTAAGGTGACCAAGATTGATAATGCAAATGTAGCCATGTATAAAGCTAAAATAGAGTCCCCATCTTTCTTACTTATAGTTAAGATGTTTGGCAAGAATTTGCATAATTATTTGTTGGATTCTAGTGCCTCTACCAATATTATGCCTACAAGTGTCTGCAAATAACTTGGTTTGACCCCCATTAAGTCTGATCGGGTTATCACCCAATTAGATAAGTCTAGGGTCAAGGTGGTTGGAGAATTATTAAATGCACACATGAAATTAGCTTATGAGCCAAGAGTCTAACAATTTATTGATATCCAAGTAGTAGATATCCCTGATTCATATGGAATACTTTAAAGTGGAGAGTAGATGAAGGCTTTGAATGGATATATGTCCATTGATTGCTGACAACTATGGCTACCTTGGAAGGTAGTTCCCAACCAAATTAGAGTGAAAAGGGAGCCAAGAATGAAACACATGATCACTGAGGATAATGTTGTTGATGAAATGGTCAACATAATTGATTGAGATTTAGGGGTTTTTACCCTATAAACTAACAAAATATGTGATCTTAAACCTTCTAATGTTGTGCATGGGATATCAAAGTTGCACTTTTATGGGGCTAGGTGCAAATATAGATTTAGATTAAGCATTATTCTAACTGATCCTATTGGTAAGAAGTATTATGCATCCCATAGAATCTAATTCCCTTGCACTAATAACCTTGTAGAATATTAAGCCCTCATCTTAGGTATACAATTTTCCATCAAAAATAAGGTCAAGGAACTATTAGTTTATGGTGACTCAAAAATGGTAGCGAACCAAGTGAGAAGTAGGTATCAATGCAAGTTGTGATACCTCAAAAGGTATAAATTTAGAGTCTAGGATCTTGTTGAATATTTTATGCCTTCAATATTGATTATATCCCTAGGGAATAAAATAAAGATACTAATGAGCTTGCCTCTACTATAGCTAATCTCATGCCTGACCAAGATTCCCCCAACTTTAGTATTGAGCTCATACCTTGCCCTTTTGTCCCTAACAATGTGAACCATTTGTAGGTCTTTAGTGATCACCATCAAATCCTAAACTTCATGACTAGTTTAGGATAATTTGAGGCTCAAATCATCGATGAGGCTGATGAAAATATGTTTATAGAAGGCAAGTTTGATGGCAAATTCATTCAACTAAATCACAACAAGATACCTAAGGGGATGATTACCTTAAAAAGGTTATTTGATCAAAATAAGATAGCTAAAGATTTTAAGGTTTCTAAATTAAGTGGGAAATACAACAATGCTATTGATCTTAGGCCTCAAGATCAACCTCAGTTGGTTAACATTGGAGAATATTTCACTAGTGATAAAAATAAGAGATCTAAAGAGATATTGACAAAATATAAATATGTCATAACTTGGTCTTATGATGACATAAAGATCTTTGATCCAAGAGTCATCATCCATACTATACCTCTCAGAGAAATTTGTAAACCCTTCAGGAATAAACAAAGGCCTATGACCCTATCTTAGAACCCATGATCTTTAAGGAATTTAAGAGATTGTTATATGTTAGAATTGTGTTTCCCATCAAACACTCTACATGGATGGCCAATTTGGTACTAGTCAAGAATAAGAATGGTGAGATTAGACTCTATATTGACTTTATAAATTTAAATAAATCATATAAAAAGGATAATTATAATCTTCCCGCTCTTGACCATGTAATATAATTTATTTCAGGTTCAACCATGATGTCTTTTCTTGATGATTTTTTAAAATACAACCAAGTGTTGGTTGACAAGGAAGACATGATGAAAACAACATTCATAACTAAGTGGGGCACCTTTGGCTACAAAATAATGCCTTTTGGGCTAATAAATGTAGGAGCTAATTTTCAAAGGGCCATGGACCATTCCTTCTAAGGTCTTATTGGTAAGTGTATCAGTATATACATGGATGATCTAACCATTTTTTCTAAAAATAGGGAAGATCACTTTATGCATTTATAACAAGTATTTGAGAGATGTAAAAGGTATAAAATCTACCTTAAACCCAAGAGAAGTATCTTTTGTGTTAATGAAAGCAAATTATTAGGCCATGTTATAACTAAAGATGGGATCTCCATAGATCTTGAAAGAGTGGAAGCTATATCTAAGATAGATCCTCCAAATAGTAAAAAGGAGTTAAAATCATTCTTTAGAAATATAAATTTTGTAAGAAAATTCATTTTTGGTTTTCTATAAGTTTTTAAACCATTAAATGATATGCTTAATAAAGATGCTAAAGTCACTTGGAATGAGGAATTTAGGAAGGCATTCAATGATATCAAAGAATCAATTAGCCAAGATCTAGTCTTAATAAGTCTTAACTTTTCAAAGGAATTCTATCTCTATTCTTTTGAATATGACCATACTATGGCTACAATTTTAACGTAGAATACTAATGGGTGTGACCACCCAATAGCTTTCATGAGTACTAAATTTAAAAATTCTAAGTTAAACTATCCCCTAATTGATAATTAAGCCTTTGCATTAGTAAAAGCTATTAAGAAATTTAGGCACTAAATTATTAGGAAAAAGTGCATGCTATTATACTAGATTTAGCTACTAAGCTAATATTAAGCCAGTGCAAACTTGGAAAACAAAGTGGTAAATGGATGTCTATTCTTCAAGAGTATAACATAGAAATAAAGACTGTAAAACTAGTAAGGTGACAAGGTCTAATCCAAATTATTGATAACACTAGTCCTAAGCTAATTATTATGCAAGTTGATCAATAAAACTTCAAATCTAGTGATTGGTATGATTTCATCATTAATTTAATAATCAATAGCACTGTATTCATATAAAATGCAAAAAATGGTAACTTGAGCATGGCTAATAACACCCAACCCTTAGGTCCATCTTTCTTATTCTCATGACCTTCATAGGCATATTTTCACTAATTTCTTGTCATCCGTAACTGTTTACAATTGATCCCAATTGAGCCAAACCCTTTTTTACATGACTAGTCCATCCCAATAGGGCCCATCAACTTAGGAAAAAAACACCACACTTGGACTATAGTGCTGGTGCCACTCTTGTCTACTTTGAACACTCTTATCCAAGTGCATTTTTGGCCCCAATGGTTAGTTTTTTTTATTCCCCATCCTTATCATTTTCATTCTAGTGTGAGCACATTCAACCCATGACCAATAAATCCTTATAAAATATCATTCAAAGATCATTTGGAAAGGGGTTGGCAAATATCACTAAGCAAGCAAGAATATAAGCAAGACTACTCAATCAATCTTCCCTATTATTTGTATATATCTAGCCAATATAATTACAAGATTATTAAAATACTTAAACCAATCCCTATCCACCTCAAAAACATATAGTTTAACATTTTTCATATTCATACATTCAATTACGCAAAGCATATCAAGTGGGAGAACTACATATGGCTTGATCCCTCTTCAGAGTATTGGTATGTAGGAAACATGCCCACACAAGGGGTGTAGATACACATTTAGTTAATATTACACACACTAACCCCCCTCTTTATCTAAATTGGTCAAATTAAAATTGAGTATAGGTTTTTAATAAAAAATATACTTTACAAGGAGCTCTACAGACTTCCATCTACTAAAACTTTATAGACAGGGTCACACAAACCTAACGAACAAAACTTAGAAAGATCAAATCCTCAGGATAACAATGGTAGAGGTAGACTAAAGTGATAGTACCACTCATATACAATTTTGACACTCCTATCCAATCATAAAATTAAGGTTAGATCTTAGTTTGTGATAGTTTCCTAGTCCTACATAGTGAATCTCAGACCTTGTCTCAGCTATATCAGTGAATTTTTAGCTAAGTCTTATTTTCTCCATATTTTTACTATATTTAGAAAGGTCAAAATTGAAATATAATTTACACAAATTAGTATCTTAATTATTTCATATTTATTTTATGATTTTACTACTCATAAACTTTAACTAAATTAGGAATAACACACCAATATTCCTAAAATTGCTAAATCATTTGGTGAACCTGACTTACTTCGATTGCGTATAATAACCCTAAAAATCCTAGGGTAAATTTACTACTAATATTTATTATATTTTTATAATTTTTTACCTACATAATAAAATAAAAAATTAGCATTAAATTTCAAAATTTCATAGTAATTTTAAAATAATTTTCTTTTAAACCCTAGTTGCCCATACTAGGTCCCAGTATTTTCCTAGTAATTTTCCAACAATTTTATGATTTTTTACTAGATTATTTAAATCATAAATACACTTAAAATTTAAAAATTAAATAGTACTTTTCAAAAATAATTATTTTTCAAAACCCTAGTTGTACATACTAGGTCCTATTCAATCAAGCATTTTCTAATATTTTTTTGAATTTTTAGTTGCATATCTAACTCATATATTCACTTTAAATTTAAAAGTTTCATATAAAATTTTCAAAATAATTATATTTCAAACCCTAGTTTCATATACTATGTCCTATTTCTTATTTAGGTATTACCTTACATGTTTGTGAGCTTCGTATCCTTTTTATGCAATTTCTAGCTCATTATTTTTAGGACTTTACATTTTGTATATTCAATACTTTCCTTTTCTATCACTTTTCCTATTACAAATTTTTGTAAATAATTCAACCAAATTTCAAATTATTTTCCTACCTTAACAATGGCCTAATACCCTAGTTTTGATGAAACTAATAAAATGGAACTTCAAGAACTCTTAACTAAACACTCTAACATGTAAGATGATATGCTTAAAATACTACAAGAAGAATAACAAAGAGTGAACAATGGTCAATCTTCTCAAACCATTAAGCAACTAGTTGTAAATGACACTATGAGGGAAACTGTCTTAACAACCCCCTATAGCAACCCCACCTACCTCAACGCCACTAGTTATAGCTAATACATCTTTATATCTTGATGTGACAACCCTTGTGCAAGAGATAAGAACTCTTCAATCCAAAGTGCTACATCTTGAGCAACATTTCTCTAGACCTACACAAACTTTGGATGATTTTGCTCTATTGCATAAACCATTGATATGTCACATTGCTTCTACACCCTTGCCACAAGGTTTTGTTCAACCCAAGATTACTCTATATGATGAAAAGGGTGATTCAGAGACATATTTGAGAGCCTTTCACATAGAATTCTTGGACTATGTACCAAATGATTAGCTAATTACAAAGCTATTTTCCATAGAGCCTAAAATATTATGCTTTACAATGGTTTTATAGTCTATCAAATCAACCATTCAATGCATTCAATCCTTTATCCAACACGTTCCTAGATAATTTCATAATTAAAATTGGTGATAAGGTTTCATATGCCCAAGTTACACAATAAAAATAATGGTCAAGTGAGCATCTCATAAATTATGTTCTTCAATATAAGACTATCTTGGCTAAGATACTAGCCCCATGACCAATCAAGATTTACAAGATCTCCTCAAACAAAGTCTCTTACTAGCTTTACATGAATTAATTATGTTCAAAATATTCTCTTCCTTCACTGAATTATGTCACACACTAAAGGAAAGAGAAATCAAACTAATTTCAAGGGGAAAACTCAAGTACACAAATATATTAGAAATAAAAAACAAGAGTAACAATAAAGTCCCATACAAATTCAAGGTAAATGATAGTAAGATTCAAGATCAACTGATGATTAATTTGGATTTCAAGCCCCCTCAATGAGTGGTTTTATCAGCACATCCTCAGTAAACCTTTACCAATCTACTAGTTTCTCTAGCTAGAGTTTTACAGTAGCTATTGGAATTTTTGTCACTTGAACTTGTACCTAATGAGGAGATGGGAAAATATTATCCTAATTCAAGTGAGACAATGGAACCATATCAATGCTATGAGTATCCTTATTAGGATGTGGATCTCTATATTAGGGGCTAGCTCCCCTTGATGCATCACTAAAGCTCATATCCTACTACTAACACTTTAAGGATGAAAAGGGATAGGGATAACATGAAATTAAACCTAGGCTATAGGAGGTGATACACCAAAACATTTTATTTACTCATACCCTTATCATGCACTTGTAATTAAGGACAAGTTGCACATACACTTCATCCAAATGTCAATCTTCCCTCTTACATCAATGCTTCAACATGGGTTCTTGGAGATAACATAGGCTAGGAGGAACTAGATAATAGGCATTATAATACTCTCTCTTTATTATCATACTCACTACAAATATAATCCAATTTGACACTTCTTTCTGAGCTACAAGAGAGAGATCAAAAACACACAAGGTACTAAGGAGAGTAACATGTTAAGGTAGATGAAACTTACACTTACACAAGACCAACAACCAGCATATACAATTAGTGAAATATTTTAATGAGGTAAAACTATTGTATTTATTTATTTATTTATTCAAGGAATAAATTGGTAGGTAATTTCCATACCTAGGTAGAGAGATCCATACAACAACCAAGAAGGCTCAATATATAGAAGAAATGGGAAGAGATAGAGAAGGGGCATCCAAGAGCCACTTGGACATGTGTCAACAATGTGAAGATTAGTTTCCATTACATGTGAGAGTGGGATGGTGTGATAAATATAAAAAAAGGAGCTAAAAGTGTCATTTTAAATCATTTAGAACCTATAAAATGGTTAATAAACTCCTTTCCATGCATAGAAAATTGCCCCTCATGATTGGCCTTCCAAAACTACCCTATAAATACAAATGACCATGTTTGATGATTTTTATAATTAGGAGGGGTTAATATCAGGTCCAAACATGAATTTTTGAGGTCCTAAACCACTCATGATCATTTGGACATGCATAATCATCCTTGGCAGTCTCAAAATAGCCCCTTTTCCTTCACCTCTCACACTTGACACATAAATATTATTAAAACCTATAATCTAATCCATAAAAGGAGAGGAATGACATTTATCTTAAGTTTCCATGGCATTAATTACAAGAAAAAATCCTTAAAAGTTTTTCCAAATGAAGATTCACCATTTTCTCTAAATCTTCCCTAGTTGGCTCACTTGATTGGATGAAAAGAGAGAGCTGGTAGACACACTTAAGAGCTTATAAAATTGATCCAATAACCATGATGACTTATAAAAAGTTCTAATATTTTCTCCAAAAATGATTTGGTGTTTTAGATGTTCACCATGCCTACACAACACAAAAAATGGTCAAAATAAGCCCTATTTTACCTATTTTTTACATTTATGTACACCTATGTCACATGTGAAGAATATATGGATATTCCTCTACATCATCCATGTGTTTTCATGGCCTTTACATAGCATTTGGATGCTCAAATTGTAAGATCTTCCCAATCAGGTCTATATGGAGGGTTTGTAAGGGTTTTGAGAGGTTTGGGCTCTTAACCTTTGTTCGTCATGGTTTGAAATTGAAACTATGATCAAATTAAACTTATGTATTCTTAATAAACACCCTCCAACCTCCTTGAATATCTTGAACCATCATGCAAAGTTTTATAGAAGTTTCAAGCACTCGAGGAGGTCTGTGAATGTTTTAGGCCAAAATATGGCTTCTTAAAGAGTCTACCTACAAACCAAAAGGTTTAAAACCTCTATATCTATCCTAAAAACATTCTCCAATCATTATAAAATATTCCTTAAAGATATAAATTAAATTGACCCTTGCTTTAGAATCATTTCTAGACCTTGCCAATGGGTCTGCCTATACCTTAGACTCAAAATGGCTCTCAAATGGGTTCCCCTACCTGAAAATGGATCCAAAAATTCATTTTAACCTCCATGAAGATGACATAATTAATTTATATTCTTTCCTAAGGCCCAAACTAAAAGTGACCCTTCATTTGAGATTAGGCCTATTCCTTATCTACTAGGTATGTCTATAAACCTCCTTGTGTAGAACATATTTCTTAGTCTCAAACCTTATATTTGCTTTATCATGTTTATCTAGGTGTGATACAACTCTAAAAACTTCCATTTGTTCCTACTTGACCTTTGGTCCATCATTTGACCTATTTTCATGAAGTAGCAGGGTTTATGCAAAGGGAAAAGTACCCCTTATTTGAAACAAAATAGGGGTCACTTTCCATATTATTAATTTAAAATTGATTATTGGGTCATATTAACCAACCCCCAAGTGTACTATATACCAAATTTCATCCCTCAACTTCAAGTTTAAGACCTTTATCTCCTCAAATTTCTAAGTCAGACTTTGTAAGAAAGGTTATATGCAAGGTAGGAAGGGATGATTGTATTTGATTCCTTGTTAGGACCTTATCCATGTTTAAAATACACTGTGATATTCTCCTAGGTACCTTAAAATTTAATTTAAATTTTACCCATCTCTTATTCAACCCTTGAATCCTCAAAACACCCTTATGATTCTGCTAACATAACCTAGGATCTTCAACTACTAAGATTGAGACAATCATTTTTAACTATGTTTAGAGGTTGTTTACTACCAAATAAGTCTTTAAAATTATTTAATCATTTTTAAAAATATTTTTAGATCATTCTTTACCTTGTCTAGGCCAAATTACACACATACAATCCCTTTTAGGCACAAGGAAACCTATTTTGACCTTACTAACTAAATACCCTATTTTGTCCTTTTTATATTTAACCCTATAGGTATGGTTGCATGGGGTAGGCTTATATATTTAGTGTAAAATATCCTATTACTCATTTAAAACCATTACTCCATGTATTATGACTCATCCCATCATGCTTATAGGTCATCTATCTACCACAACACTGCCTTGTGCTCACTGCCTAACTGTGATAGTCACCTATACTATATGTAGGTGTATTTTGATTTGATTAGGGCCATAGGGTAGATGGAACCTTCAAAATATTATTATTTAATCTCTCAAACTTATGATCATATTTAATCCACCCTATATAGTTAAAACCATTATGATCCTAGCTTAGTCCATAGATTTCCTATGAACTTTATCTAAGTCCAAAGAGTGGTCTCTATGGAATTATTGACACTACCTTGAGGATTGAATATCTTGTCCAAATAAAAAAGTTTTATAACCATTCCATTTAATTCATATTTAAGGCTCCAAAATAGTGTCAAAACTTGAAAGTATGACCGCTATTTAAATGACCCAGCTGTAGGTGCAACTTTACCTTATTGTACAGATTGGGTACAAGCCTAGTATGTCATTACACCTAGATATATCTTATTTCATGGCCAAATTACTCAGGGGTGCCTTTTGGACCATTTTAAAAATTTACCCTCCCTTTTCATAGCTTATGATTTTTCCATAGGTGTTTCAAGGTGAAAACTCCTTCGAAACCCTGTAGACTTCACTAACTTGCTTTAGTGTGTTTTTAGATGATTTTGATCCTCTTGAACCTAGTTATCCCTTCATTATTTCTCCTCAAAACTTGGTATATCCTTTGATTGATATAGGGTCCACATGATTATTCAATTTTAGGGTTCAAATTTTTTTTTAAATGCAATCTAAAATGGATGTCAAAACCCTTAAGGCCTTTGTTTTGGTCAATTAAGAGCATAAGGGCCTGAATATAGTCTCACTCTCAATCCAACTAATTTGAAACTTTATTATCAATATAACACCATCAAGGGGTATATTTGGACCTATAAATAACAAGGAAACTCATAAGGAGATGGTTAATTTCCAAAACACCTCTTCAAGGTATATTTATATCCTATAACACCAACTGTAGATGCTTGTGCTCTAAACACAGGTAGGACTGAGACCACATTACAAATATGATAGTTTGAAATATATGTAATCCCCAAAAACTTCAATGTATTCAAGAATTCCTAAAATATTTAATTACCATATCACAACTTCCACATTTCATTAGTGACATTAGCATGCTCTTGTAGGTGGATTTTTATGACTGTACTATGCAGGGAGAACATGATGAAGCAAGAAAATGCAAGGAAAGGCCTTCCAAGCACCAAAAGACAAATGTTAATTTTTAAATTCATAATAAACATTAGGAAAATACATAAAATAAAGCATCAAAATATTCCTTCCAATGTGGAAAAATCATTCCAAGGCAATTGAGATGACTATTGATGCAAACTAGGCATTTTGCAAGCATGTACAAGCCTAAAAGGGCTCTCCCAATATTTTAGCTTTAAAAATAAATAAGAAGCATGAGTATGTCTTGAAAATCATTTAAAAACAGATGCAACACATAAAACCATCAAGACAAAATAAGAAAACTTGAAACATGCTCAAAAGGAGACCCCCTCATGGTTATAAATTCATAAAAGGCTATGTGTAGTGTTAACCATTGTTCATAAAGGAGGAGGCACCAATATGAGCACTCCTACCATTAAAGTGAATTGGAATAAGATTAATATCCACTTATAGAATAACTCCTCCCAATTCCACCTATACGGTCCATACCAAGTACTTAAAGTTGCTCTTTATTAGCTTACCAATGGAAAAAGAAGAGAATGAGTTACAGATGAAACTTTTACATTCTCCTTGAAATCCAAAAGCGGAACTGAGTATGGGGAGGGGAAGAGAAACTTCACTCACGTTTTGAGCTTATGATGGATTCAAAAAGTCCATATAAGTGCTAAAACCCCCCTAAAATCAAGGAGAAACTATTACTTACTAAAGATAAATACTTCTTGGACTATCATATTGCCTAA
Source organism: Torreya grandis (assembly GCA_037957365.1). Taxonomy (NCBI): domain Eukaryota; kingdom Viridiplantae; phylum Streptophyta; class Pinopsida; order Cupressales; family Taxaceae; genus Torreya; species Torreya grandis. The sequence goes on along the minus strand of JARHVA010002192.1, from coordinate 1,511,345 downwards.
TTCTAACATTCTCTAACCTCTCCCACATTAACCATAGCCTGTTGACAAGTTGATCTCTTTAACCCATCTGTACAAGTCCTCTTTCTAGCTAAAAGGTGACCCCATAAGGCAATTTTGATATATAGAACATGGTAAGGACAATTAAATGACTTAGAAAGATATTAAATCATATTAAAAACCATATTAGGACCTATTTATCATAATTTATGCCTTCGACTAGGTTTGACCCTATTTGACTAGGGTTGGCTTTCATTGACTTGACTAGAAAAAGGGGGATAGACTTGAACTAAGCTTAGGCTAGGGATAAGTAAGCATCTATAACAATATGAAACCCCTTATAGGACATGAATAAACTCCTACAAATTTTAGAAATGTAAGGGTTGACTCAAATTTGACCATAGGTCAAATTTGGTCAATAAGAATGTAACATCATATCTCTCCTTCCTATTTAGGAAGTTGACCCAACAAAGCCTCTTTTATGGGGATATGATTAGCATGCATTTTGTGAGTTTCATAGGGCCCAAACTATACAACAAAAAAATGCATCAGTTTGAGACATAAGATACAAGATTTGATAGATGGTAATTATATTGATCTTAGCACTTTAGTTGAGACTCCTCAGGAAAAGCAAACATAGGATAAATCTTTTAAAATTTTCTTAGATCCCTTTTCATAGCATTCTAAACAAGAGGTAGGGGAAATATCAAGGGTTCACCATGCATATCATGCACATCCACCACTAGATACATACAGGGTACCTTCAGTTGAGTTACATCCTTTGAGAAACATGATTGGTGCATACAATTCTAGAGTTCTAGTTAGACCTTCCATCTCCTTCTCAGAGCAAGAAATAGTCACGGATGATTTAGATTATCTTGAACTCTTTATTAGAGCCTATATTCATAATCATCCTATTCATAGTGTTCTCATAGACAATGGATCTAGTGTGAACATGTGCACTATGACATTATTATATCATTTCAGATATTTAGATTAGGATATTACCTTGAGTAACATATATATCATTAAATATAGTGGCCACATATAAAGTTAATTGGGTGATATTATACTTCCTCTATAGGTTGGTCTAACACATGTGGCCATGCCATTCATTATTGTTCTTAGTGCAGGAGTTTTTGATATGTTACTTGGTTGACGATGGATTCAAAAACTTCAATTAGTACCTTCTATAGTTTACAAATGCATGAAATTCATTCACACTAATCATGTTGTTATAGTTGGTGGAGTTTCATATGAGTTACCACTACCCACTTCAGAGCCATATTCTACTTTGTAGTCACCAGTTTCAATTTAGCCACTAGTTTTTATTTCTCCACTTGTTTTAGTTCTTCTTCTAGTTTATATTTAGACACAATTGAATAATCCATCACTAGTACAAAAAGTTCATATACCTCTATAGCTTCAAGATTCTAGACAATTTCTAGCTATAGTATTCACACCTAGGGTAGTGTCATTAAGATCTCATGCATATACTCATAGAACACATGTTTAGAGAGTTTATCCTACTACTAGATGGGTCCTTAAGATCCCTATAGCTACATATATTCATAGAACACATGTTTAGAGAGTTTATCCTACCACTTTAGATATTTTAGAGCATTTATAGCATATACAACTTTCAAAGCCACAGTCTCAACATATCTATCATGCTTCATGATCATGCATGATTCCTCTCCTTGATACATGACACCATGATAGAGAGTCTCCCATGAGACTCATTGGTTAGTATCATTTCTTCTCAACCTTACCTATACATATTTTCCTTATGCTTAATTGTACATAGTTCCTTTTTAATTTATTTTACATAGTATTCCTATGATTGATTATACATAGCTCAATATCTCAAAATAAAAAACAATAAAACATATAAAATTTTAAAAATATTCAAATATGTCAAACACCAAAAACATTTTGATTGTATGCATTATCCATGCTTTACATTTATAATACTATGATAGACTTATAGTTGCTATTCTATGCTATTATTTGTCAATTTATCTACATTACCATGCTTCACTTGATCTCCTTTGAGTGTGTGCAGTGAAATCTATCTCTTTAATTGCTTCACTCTACCCATTGAGGGGGCATCCTACTTCTACATTCAATACATTGATACATATACCCATTGGGGGAATATTCTACATGACTACACCATCTAAGTTGTGTCATTCCTACACCACACACTCTAGTTATCATGGTGACATACATTATTTACTAGCTTACATAACTTTATATATCAACATTTCACTAGTATATAACACTTGTGTATTTATTAACATATACCTAGTCTTGTACTAATATGTCTTGCATACGTTCACATTCTTGATTTGATTAGTTAGATGTGATTAATTTATATTATTTACATGTTTTATTTTCTTGCTTAGCATAGCTTGATGTGATTGCATTTTTTAGTTCCTATTTGTATCCTATATCTTCCTTAAGACATTTGCCAATGTCCTTTCCTTTTATTCATGTGTGTGCCTTTAAACATTTACCAATGTCCCTTGCCTATACTCTTCTATGTGATTATGGATTTCATGATGACCTTGCTTGTTTCAATTTTATGTGTATGTGGAATTTCAACATGCCTTGTATGCTTGCTTCTAATTTTAGTGATATGTGTCCATGTCCCTTATTTTATTGGCCCCTTGACCACCCTTGTGTGCTTGTTTCTTGTTTTCTTCTCATTGTTTCAAATTTCATGATCTATTATCTTGATTTTTTGGATGCTATGATGGACATCATGCTCCATCCCTCCATGACAACTAACAAACTAACACTTCTAATTCCAATTCAATACATTGCACATGATATTACAGTATTATATCTATCTAGGTATACCCCTATTGATCTAACAATCTCTTAATACAAACCATACTACATTTTGAGATATCTTATCAATTATCATTGTTATATTATGTATATTTGAAGCATAACACACTTTTAGGGCTCTTTATTATAAGGGAATTCATTGTAGGTTCTTCATTCCTACCCTTATAAGAGGGGGAAATAAATAGGGGTTTTGTCATAGAGATCAGAGTTCCTAATGGTCAAAAAATCAATTTTAGAACACTCAGAATAGTAACCAATCAAAATAGACTAGGTAGATAGTGAAAATGTCAAAAAAGTTGCAATATGTTGCCTCAAATAATATCATCTATATTGGACAACAATGTCGATGCCACTACTATCTATTTTTGGTACTCCTATCCAAATAACAAAAAAACTAGATTTTTTAGAAGTAGGCATAAAACTAGGTTCAACTATAGTTTTACATAGTTAGATTAGTTCAAAATCAATATTTTTTAGTACACGGGGAATTATGCACAACATGATGACTCTCACTTCTAGTTTTAGATATGAAAGTTGGTATAACTTCAAAATTAGAATCCATGTTTCAAACACCAGTGGTTGGGGATAATGTGTGTGGCACATTTATTTTATTTTATTTTTGAGTTTAACATTAGCTAGGAATTCTCATTAGTTGTATGACTTATTCCATATGTAGGTGGTTGGCATCATTTTTGAGTGGACTTAATATAAGCCTAGTGCACTAGTTTTAGAGTGGCTTTCATATAAGCATAATCTCCATCTTTCTGAGTGGCCAAGAGTGGCCTAGTTTCTAGCATACATTCATCTATCCATGTCAACATTTTTAGATTACATAGCATTCATGGGATTTAGAATCCATATCATATGACACACATCCATACTGGTATCAATTCAAAGCTTCACTTTATAGGGTAATGATAGATCCAAAGTATTAACTAGCCTTTGTATTGTTGAGCCACCTATTCAAAGGGATTGGACACACAATCCAAACATCAATTAGCACATGTAAGACCACCTAGATTCACTTAGTGGGTGATGCTAGAGCCAAAGGGATAGCCTTTGCATTCTTATCCTCTTTTAGGGAATTAACCACTTAGCTCCATTCATGATATTACTCTTGGTACAACATCATCTAGCATTATTCAACATCATCCAACATTACTCAGCATCACAACAAGTTTTGTATTGGTCCATGTATCTAATGAGGTATATTCATTCCTTTCTCTTCCTCTCTCTCTTACCCAAATTTTGTATGTTATTATTTTAGATATTTCATATCTAGTAAGAACTAATCTACTATTTATTTTATTTTATTTTATATATTTTCACTTCACAACATGATCTCTCAATGCACACCCAATATCACATAGCTTCATGAGCTTTACCCTTACAGGTAAGTTTAGGTACACTTTTTATTTTTCCTTTATCTTAGTATTTTGCTTTGCTGCATCACTAGAATAAGGGGGGTGGGGTAAATGCAGTCATTTAAAATGAAAAAAATTGGTAACTTGAGCATGGCTAATAACACCCAACCCTTAGGTCCCTCTTGCTTGCTCTCATGACCCTCATATGCATCTTTTCATTGATTCCCATTCATTCGTAGCCTTTCAAAATTGATCCCAGCTAAGCCAATCCCCTTTTTCCATGACTAATCCATCGTTAAGGTCCCATCAGCTTAGGACAATAATGACACACTTGGACTATAGTACCAGTGCCACTCCTATCCACTTTTTATGCTCCTATCCAAGTGCATTTTTGGCTCCAATGGTAATTTTTTTGGGTTCCCCATCCTTATATTTGTTGGCCTAATGCAAGCACATTCAACCCATGACCAATAGATCCTTATAAAATCCCATTCAAAGATATTTTGGAAAGGGTTGGAAAATATCACTAAGCAAGCAAGAATACAAGCAAGACTACTCAAGAAATCTTCTATATTCTCTACATACAACTAGCCAATATACTTACAAGATTATTCAAATCCTTACACCAGTCCCTAGACACCTCAAACACATCTAGTTTATCATTTTCCATATTCACACACTCAATTTCATAAAGCACATCAAGTGGGAAAACTACATATGGCTTGATCCCTCTTTAGAGTATTGGTATGTAGGCAACATACCAACACAAGGGGTGTGGATACACATTCATTAAATATTAAACACACTAACCCCACCTCTTTCTTGAAATTGGTCAAAGCACAATGGATTATAGGGTTTGAAGAGAAAATCAATTATATAGGGAGCTCTATAGACTTATAGTTATCAAAACTTTATGGATAGGGTCACACAGACCTATCAAACAAAACCTAGAAAGCTTAGATCCTTAGGACAATAGAGATAGAGGTGGAATATAGTTTTAGTACCACTCCTATCCAATTTTGGTGTTCATATCAAATCATAAAACAAAGGTTAGATCTTAGTTTGTGATAGTGTCACAATCTTACACAGTAAATCTCAGACCCTACCTCAATCGTATTAGCCAGTTTTTAGCTAAGTCTTATTTTCTCCATCTTATTACTATTTTTATAAAGGTAAAAATTTCAATCTAATTTACAAAAATTAGTGTCTTAATTATTGTATATTTATTTACTAATTTTACTACTTAGACCCTTTAACTAAATTAAGAATAACACACCAATATTCCCAAAATTGTTAAATCAAGCACCTGTCCTATAGGACTAACTAGGGAGTAGAGAAGAGATTTAAGACTCAAGGCAACCCATTGTGTAATCAATAATGGGATCTTGTACCAAAAAAACTTTTAAGTTGTGTACCTAAGATGTGTCTCCAAGTAAGAAGCCACTAAAATAATGAACACTTTCCATTAGAAGTTGGGAAGTGGGCATCCATTTGGGAGAACCAAAGCTCACAAGATTCTTAGGGCTAGTTATTATTGGCCCAATATCTTCAAACATTATCATAAACATGTGTGGGAATGCCATTCAATCCATATAATCAACACAAAAGTGCCTAAGGCAATAATGCCTTTACAAGCAGTCATGATTGACAAACCTTTTGCCCAATGGGGGATGGACTTTGTAGGGGTAATAAAACTCAATTCATAAAAAGGTCAAAAGTATGTTCTAATAGCTACTAACAATTGCATAAGGTGTACTAAGGAAACAACCACCAAATAATGCAAAATCAAATAAGTGATCAAGTTCTTAGAAGAAAACACGTGCACCAAATTTTTGACTCCAATATCTTTGGTATGCGATAATGGGTCACCATTCATATCCATAGAGATGAAAAAATGGGCATATGATAAAAATATAATCCTCAAGTTCTCATCCAACCATTACCCTCAAGGTAATGGAGTGTTTGAATCAACAAACAAGAACTTGCTAAAATCCATTAAGAAGTCTATTATAAACAAACCTAAAACATGGCACAAGCTTTTCAAGTATGCCCTTTGGGATAATATAATAAGAGTCAAGCAGGCTCTTAAAACATATCCCTTCTTGATAGTATATAGACAAGAACCTATATTACCCATCATAATCAAGCTACCAACTTATAAGTTTATGTTGGAGTACATGGAGGAAGACTAAGAATTTGCAAACTCAAGGATGTTAGACATTGTCTAGATGGAGGATGCATGAGAAAAGGCTTTTGTTAATTTTAGTAGACATCAGACCATGGTAAATATGTGGTTTGACAAGAGATAAAATATCAAGCTGTTCAGACAAGGGATTTGGTTCTTTGGGACAAAGTATCTTAGCCAAGGGAAAACATGGCAAGTTCACACATCTGTGGATTAGCCCCTATTAGATTATAGACATGCTTGGAGACAATACCTTTAGACTCACTAAATTACAAGGAGTAGAGTTCACACTACCCACTAATGGGCAACACCTCAAGAATTACTTCTCTATTACTCCCCTTGAGGTTTTCATGGAGTAAATCAATTATATGGTTCGACTTAGTGTAGATAGGCTAGTTAGTTTCTTTCATTTCTTTCTTTCTTGTCCTTTGTTTTTGAATATTTGTTTAATTCTCTTTTACCTTTTAATTTACTACTTTTTGTGTCTATTTGATTTTGTTTCATTTTTCCTTGCTTCTAATAAGTCTTATTGGATAATCCTCATCTCAGATTTTATTTAGTTTTCTTGAAACTCCAAAGTTTAGGAATGTGGGTATAAACCTTATACATATGTTGAGCATGGTTTTGAGATGTGAGCTTAATGTTGTGATTTGAAGAAACTAGTAAAGACTAATGAAAATGCAAACTATTTCATAAGAGCTTAAACATTGTCTTGACCTAAATTTGGTTTTAAGAATATTTGCACTTGTAGGATGAAAGCTTAATCTATTGAGGCACAATCATGATTTCACTTTACAAAAAACCTTACCTAGGATAAAAATTATATCCATAGGTGATTTTTTGAAGATAAAAAACTTTACCAAATTCTTAAAACTAGATACCCTGGTTCCTAACCTTGTTGAAAGCATAAAATATCTAAAAATACAAAAATAAGAATTCAATGTAAAATCAAAAGCTTTTCAAGCATAGATGATTCTGGTAATCTTCATCAAGGTTATGGACACCTAGTTGGAAATGGAACAAAGCCTTGAGAGGATTCAAAGACATATATATTAAGGGTATGGATGCCTAACTTATAGTAGAGTAATACCCAAGCCTTCCCTAAACTAGAAGCATGGTTCTTCATGAATATCTAAATATGCTCCAAGCCAGTGATAGTGATTAAAGACATGAAACCTAGAAGTTGTCCCCTGAATCCCATGGAAAATATTAAGTGAAATTAAATAAAACACATAACATGGTTATGTTTTTATATTTTATCCCAATACTACATGTGCAAGACTTGTTTCAACCATGAACAAATCTTAATAATAACACTGATCAAGTCGGATAAATGACCTAGTTATTTGTCTAGACTAGAGTCTTTAGAATCTAATATATTACTATGTTTCCCCTATATGTCACCATTTTTTAAGGTCAACATACCCTTATTTTTTTAAAATTGGGACCCTTGAGATACTTTAGACCTTAACACTGAAAACTTGATATGATTAGATCATTATCAAAATTTGAAAATCATCCACTTTGATAAGAATGGCCTACTTACTTATAATTATACTTTGAGCTTGCCTAATGTTGATAATAATTGGTCATCATGTCTTAAATTTTTAGATTTCATGGAGCTCTTATTGATGGATCATGCTTATATTTTATAGATTGACTCTATTCAAGATTTCACTAGCCTTTGGTTTGTGAAAACTTGAACCTAGATTCATATTCTAAAAGCTCTCCTTTAAAAAAGCCCTAGCATAAACCCTTGGTTGTAATTTATATTTGGAAGGAATGAATTTGGTGAGAATACTTCAAATTTTGACTTAAGCCTAATTCTAAACTAAGGCTTAGTTATGTTTCACAGTATGACCAAACCCTAGCCTAAAATCATGCTTGGTCCCTTTTCATTATTTCCCCCCTTTTTTGTTTCCTTTATTTCTAACCAAGTCTAACTTTTGTATTGGTAGGCTCCTTTTATTTTTTATATAATGGTCCCCTTTATTAGCTATTTAGCTTAAAGTCTTAATTCTAATGCCCTCTTCATGTTTATCAACATGAACAAGACCTTAATCTTAATTCTTTAGCCTAAGTTCTTATTTCATCCCGAGTCCTAACTTAGATGATTTTGAATTTTATAGATCCAATAGATCTCACTTCATCATACCCCTTGATCATACAAAGTGAAGGAAGCCTATATATCCTAAAGCCTTCACCCTTTAGACCAATCTTGCCTAATCACAAAGATCATGATCAAAGGCCCACACTTAAGCAGAACCAAAGATCAAATGGTACGAGATCACCCAAGGCTAAATGGGCCCTGTTATTAAACATAAACATAAGCCTAAGTCTTACCATAAGGCCTCATTGTATTTTTTAATACAAAAAGACCTTAGGTTAAAACTTATGTTTCAACTTTAATTATTTGAAGGATCCAATCATGTACAAGTGTCTAGATTAAAATCAATAGTTTACAACCACTCACCTAGAATGGATCTAATGGATCAAAGATAATGTTGACATGTAAAAGGACAAAGGAGTCTCATGAGGATGACAAATGTCATCATATTAGGGACTCAAATAGAGGTTAATGAACCACAAGTCCTCCCCAAGGTCAATAGGGTCAAAACTTGAGAGCCCCATAAAGCTACCACATGGCGCTCCCACATTTGAGTCTTAATGAACCAATGCAATGTGTTCACTTGGATTGTAATCAATGGTTCTCACTTCATCATAGATCTCAATCAGATGGAGTGTATTTAATCCAATATCTATACACTATAGAGATTTGATGAGCTTAAATTTGATGTTTTCATGATTTTCATTTGATGTTTGGGAAGATGTCATTTACATCCATGAGACCATAAAATTCATGCTCACCTAACATTTTATCTAGATAAAGGGATGTATTTCTATCATTTGAAGGGACCACATTTATATATCACCCTAGAACTTAGCATAAAATATTTTAACCTAGGTCTATGATGGGTTTATTAACATGAAGTATCTTAGCTTAAAATACTTTAGCCTAAGTTCCTTCATATGACCATGCGCTAATTAAAGATCATACACCTCATAGGATCAATAGGTCATGCTTCATTAGGCTTGGATGATCCAACAATGCAAAATCATAGAAGACTATTCATTAGATCTCTGAGATCCCATAGGATTGACATATAGTAGACACACATTCAATATATAATTGGTGTAGGATACAAAGCTTATAAAACCCATAGAGATGCTAAGTGGCACAACCACCAGTCTTGATGTAAAGATGGTCAGTGACATGCAAAATCCTAGATCATGACCAATGGCTTATATTGATCCATGGGCAATGATCTAATGATGCAAAATAAAGGGCAAATTTTAAATAATAATGACTAGTGCTTTGAAGGCATTTATGAAAAATTCCATGAAAGTTTCTAGATAGACACCAAATAAGCACCATGCAAGCATAAAATAATAAAGATGAAAATCTTGTGTGCTCAAAAAGGCAAACGTATAAAGGCAAAGGTCAAAATCAAATATGAGGCATGAGTGAGCTTAATTCTAAGTAAGCCATCACCATTAAAGATTTAGGAAAGCCCCAAAATTGCATAAAATACCCTAATTTAAACTCAAATTGATCACAGTCAAGCTGAAAAGAGTCCAGTTGTAATTTGAGCATGAAAGAATTAATCCAAAGACCATTTACAACATAGTGGTAAGCAATTTGTAACTTTAGAACTCATGGCAGCTTGGAGGTTATAACATGGGGATGAGATAGAGTTATATCTATCTATAGACAATGAAGGGAGGGTCTTCAAGGACATAGAATTGGACACTACAACATTGAGCATGGGTAATATGAACTAGTCTGAATTATTTTAGACCATTGAATAAATGCATCCCATCATGGATGAATAAAATATTACCACTATAAATAGAAGATACTATGACCTAGTTGTAGTCCAAATGGCCAGTCTCCACCATGCTATCACCAAACCTAAGGTAATCCACTATATTGACATTCTTTCTCCCATTTTTAAATACAATAGAATTGAATAAGGTTATATTATTCATGAAAGGAGCTTTAGGAGAATTACATACATTTCCCCATTGGCTTTTAAGAGTTATTACAAACTTCAAAAACCCCAAGTAGATTTGCCCACCATCAAGGAATGGAATAGAAAGAATGAATTGGATACCATCCTTAGGCCATGGTTTCTGCAAGGGAACCATCTGATTTGAGACCCTATTGGAAATATCTTAGTTACCCAATTTATAGATGGGGTTAGGGTAATCATGAATCTATTGAATAGAATATCTGGAGCCCCTTCAATAACTTATGTCAGTAAGAATTGGGTGTCTTATACCTACTTCATGGTAGAGAAAGATCACACTCCCCTAATTAGAGAGATGATCAAAATCTATCTATAATGATTATTCATAACCATTAAAAATAAGAATAGTACATAATTCTTCATGATGTCCTATTTATTAGATGCCTTGATACGCTCCACCAAGATACCTTATATAAAAAAAAGGTCACCTAAGGGAAGATTCATAGTTTTCCCTCACTATTCAAAACTACACATATTCAAGTATAGGAAAAATATCCAGTTTATCTATGACTATGTGTATTCAGCTTTGGCATAAGCCATGACAGGGATCCCCATGCTAAGGGTCAACCCTTTAGTCAAAAAATATATGGAGCTAATGGGAGACATTTGGTTTTACCCAAATTATACAATGATTCAAATTGAGGGGATTCTAAACCAACCTTAAAAATTACTTGTCTATGTTCCCATCAAGCTGGTAGAGAAATAAATTACATACCAACTTCTTCATAGTGTAGATAAAGTGTGCAAAGAGAAGAGGAAAGGCCTCCTCCATACCTTTCCTTTGACCATTGGTATAAATGTTTTATAGAATTAGTATTAGGTAAATGTTGTATCTAGGCACAAAAAATATTTAAACTTGTAGATTGATGAACTAAAGTAGTGGGACCCTAATGGCATGGTCTGCAAACATTTGAAATATAATAAATTTCCCAAGCTAGTATATGAGCACCATCTTGGTGTCCATGACACCTTATGCATCAAAGAAAATAGTTTTGAATAATTATTGGATAGGATTAAGGGACATAAAATTAGATTTGAGCATAGATTTGATATTAATCAAAATAACCATGGAGATATATGGAAAATAGGGCCCCTATAGTACCATTTTCTATCTAACCTTTTAAGGCCCCTTGAAAAGCAACCACAAATGGAAGGGAAACGACTCAAAACACATATTAAATAAAGTATTGGCAAGGAAAAGTGGGAAGAAAGGCCTAGAGAGGGACCTTCATCCTCAACCCTACCTCAAGGACCAACAACCCCCATTGAATACCTATATATGATTCCCCTAGAGCTTGATGAGATAGTAGATGATGCCATCAAGGTTCTTACTTAGGCATATGGGTTTGATGAAGAGGAGGAAAATGATAAAAAATCCTAATACCAAAAAGAGGAGGCTAATAAAGAAAAAGGGAAAGAGCCTACCTTGGTCTAGTCTTAATGGCACCATTGAGGAAAAGAAAAGTAGAATTGGCAATAGTCCTAGTTGGGAAAAATAAGCCCAAGTTGACTTTCACTCACCCTATGAGTGAAATTAACTTATTAAGTGATGAATACCCCATTCATGGACCAATCATCCATGATTGATTCATCTATGGAAAAATGCAAAATATCCTCTCCTTATCCCACTCATGGGACATGACCCAAACTATCAATATTGATGTACATGATGATATCAAGCCATGGATAAGGGAATTGATGAAGGAGGACGAAAATATAAGAATAGTGAACACTATAGGGTTAGATAACAAGAAAATAGAGACTCCAAGAGCCTAAAAAAACACCCAGATGCAGGCTCTTAAACCTCTAAAGTACATAAAACCAACTACCACTATACAATTCAATCTTGACACAATAGGCTCAAAAAGAGTGAAAAATAGAAAGGACATAGTGGGGACTAAATAATTCACCTTTCAAAAGGTTGAGCCATTTACAAGCTTAACTCCAGTTGGGGGACATCATCTTCATGAACTTCCCATCCATGAAGAAGATGTATAAAGCCTAGATGAGGTTTATTCAACTTAGGTTAGAGTAGGCATTAGGGGCATGAAGAAAAGGACATATAACCTAGAGAAGGAAAAGGAAAATTTAGAGACCCAAGTAGTGCTATCAGTTTTAGAGGTAGTGGTCAAAATGCTTGATGAATCTTTTTATGACATGTTTGATGCCTTGAAATCAATGAAGCTAAGGAAAAGTACATTGGCATAGAAGAATATAATGGCTAAGGGTTTAATAGCCCAATGGAAAGATTTAGAGGATAAAATAATAGGACTAATCAACATACGGGTTGAAGGGCATATTGCTAGGTTCAAAACCATTAGTTGGGGACATTTGAATGCAACTCTAGGAATAGTTATTGATAAAGTCCAAAATTTGAGTGCTTAGTTAAAAGATATAGAGAGACTCCTAAAGGATGACAAGGAGTTAGTAAAAAGGATTGAACATCTCCTTAGGAAAATTCTCACTAACATTGCATAGCCCACTATCCTAGGCATCATGAAAGATGATGAATTCAAACACAGGGCTACTTTGGTAACACAAGAAATAAGAAGTAAATGTCAAGGCCAATCTAGGGCAGACAATATTAGGATCCTAGACATTATCTTTAATGAAAGATAAAGGATAATTGAGGCCAAGAGCATTAAGGAAGCCATGGCCAAAAATGATAGGGTTTTGAATGAGCTAGCTGACAAAGAGGAAGAGTGTCTCCTAAAACTAGATGTGGATTTGGAACTAGTCAATAAACAACACCAAAAGTCCATGAACATCCTCTAGCAACAATAAGTGAGTTCTTAGGCATGGGGCCCACCAAAAATCTAAATAATATCCCATTTTGTGTAATATCCCTTCGAATATCAAAACAAAAGCTCCAAATTGCTTATATGAATTTCTGCAAAATATTTTCAAATAGATGAATAAATCACAGTATAATTTCTTATTTATTTGCTCATAAGCTTACAATAGAGATCCTCTGTCAGGTATACAAAGAATATCGAAAGTTCAGCCTTATAGTCTGAATATTCCGCGAACTGGGCTGAATCTGGAACGTCTCAGCCTGCTGTGTAAAAAACACAGTCGCCGACGTCGGTTATACTGCCGTCGTCGGTCGACCTGTGGTGATCCCCTTGCCAACGTTGGTGATGAGTCGACCGATGTCGGTCTCTGTAAGTCTCTGTTCGCCGATGTCGGTACCTGAACTTTTTGTAGATGCGTACGGATTTTCACAGATCTGTACGGAAGTCGTACGGCCACTGATATTGCTCAACCTATATGCTTGATCCTGACCTATAGAATTATGGGCTAATACAAAGATCTATATCTGTATAATTCTAGAATCAAAACCCAAATAATGAAAATACCTGAAACCCTCATGATAGCTTCTGTGTGAAGTTATCTCTCAAACTTGTAAGTACATGTGATAACTTCTGGATGAAGTTATCTCCCAATTCGGCAATAGATCGGTTGATCTTTCACAACCTCTGAATCGCTCACACTGAAGAGTTGACGTTCTTCAATGCATTTTGGCAATAGATCAGCTGATCTTTCACAGCCTCTGAATCGCACACAATGAAGAGTTGATGTTCTCCACTGCAGATGGAATACTGGAACCCTTGGCTCAGTTTTCATAGAAGAATTTCTTAACAAGAATCAATATCAAATAATCATGGATACAAACTCTCTTCCATGAGAGATTCTTATACACCTCCAAAGGTGTGCTTGCTAAAATTAGATTCCCTTAAATTAGACTGGGGCTTCCTTAATTTAGAACTAGGGTCTTAAAATTAGACCAATTCTTAAATTAGAATGAGGATCCTAAAATTAGACCCAATAATAACTAATTAATAATTAATTAATAATTAATTAAAATTGGACCAAATAATTAATATTTGATTAAATCAATCAAATATTAATATCTCCTTTAATTCATGTCCTAAAGAGCCCAAACGAAAGCCAAGCCCAGCTCCATCAAGACCCTCTATCCACCTCATCAGCCTACGAGGGTCGCATAATAGGCTAATCATCTACTCTGCACATGTCGACTAAAAAGGGGACATGACAATCCGCCCCTCCTAAAATTGCTTGCCCTCAAGCAATCGGTGAATACCCGGATCCCAAATGAAGTCTCGATCTACAGTGCTGTCAACCAACACAAACTCCAGGCCCTGTCCATCACCACTCTCATCCAATGGCATCACATCACCTCTATCTCCTGTACGCATATCATCATCAACATGTGACCCCCCTGTAAAAGAAAGCTGAGCCTCTACCACATGTGCTGACTCTTGAATTGAACTCACCTCAAGACAAAGCTCGTCCTCATATCTCTCCTATGTTGGTGCCAATGTGCCCTCATCATCGCACTCTATCATGTCATGTAGTATCGGCATCTCCATCCGATGAAAAAACATATGCTTGAAACTGCTGCCCCGTATTGCCTTAAGAATATGTGTTTTCCCATCAACCTGAAAACGAACCTCCATATCTTTGAGATGAAGAGTAACTTCCTCAAATGAATGAAGCCACTTCATACCCAAGACTAATTCTATGTCCCCCATGTTCACTACAAAATAATTAGCCTTGAACTCATAGTTGTTCAAGCGCAATGGGAGATCTCTAATCATGCGCTCACACCTAAGAGTGTGACCATCAGCTACCTTAACTCTAATTCCCTCAAAATCTTCGGTAGTTAGTCCACGCTTCTCCACAAATCTAGCATCTATGAAATTATGTGTGGCTCCTGTATCAAGAAGGGTGGTAACCTTCTGCCCTGCCAAAACTCCACGGAGTCTAAATGACTCATCCGACTGAATGCTGGATAGGCGTGCCTCTTGTATATGAAGCTCTAAATCTGCCTCTGCCTCCTCAGAACTATCCTGCTATTCGGAATCTTCTGATTCCGCATCCTCATAATATGCCCACATCACACGATTTGCTTTGCCCTTAGGCCTCAGAGGGCAATCGTGATGGATATCATATGGACCTTTGCAGTAGAAGCAAAGCTTCTTCCTGCATAGATCATTAAGTGCCTCACGATCCAAAGGTGGTGCTGCTGGATTGGCTTTTGAATCATTTTTAACCCCGGATTTATCTATGTTGAAATCCGGTCTCTCTGTATCCCCGTTGGAGTGCTTATGGTCTCTCGATGAAGAAGTACCTCTGGAGTTAGATCTACTTGATGGCGCCGCCATCTCCATACTGCGTGCCTTCTTCATAGCTTCCTGTAAGGAAGGAGGATCAAAGCCTTTGATCCAACCTCTCAATGGTTCCTGTCAAGCCCTCCATGAAGAGTACTACTAGTCGCCTCTCTGAAATGTCAGGAACCATAACTGATAACTTCTGAAAGTCACCAATGTAAGACTCTAGACTGTCGCTTTGGCGCAACTGTGCCAACTCTCAGAAATAGGACTCTGGATCCCTCCTGTCAAAACGCTCTACCAGCCTGTCCACAAACTCCTGATAAGAAGTGATCTGATCATGATGGAGTGTCACCATCCCATGGTGCCACCAATCGTGTGCTACTCCCTCAAGATGTAGTGTCGCATATCTGATAGCATCTTCCTCACCCATCGGTCGCAATGTGAGAAATGTATCCAGCTTACTAACCCAGGCCTGTGCTGTCACCTTACCACTACCATCAAACGTTGCTAGTGTGAGCCTGCTCGTAGCCTGCTTCAAATCATTGTTCTGGGGCCTTGGTCTCCCATTCTATCGACCTCGATAATGTTCTTTCCTTTGTGTGAGGAATCGGTCAAAAGTAATCATCTCCCTGACCACAGGTGGTAATGACTCCCACTCGTCAGTTGCTGCCCTGAATGTGTCTATAAATTCCTCCTCATGCTCTTCACCTGCTATCACCTCCTCTGCTTCCTGTCTCACAAAGATAGGCCTAGTAGGCCTATTCGCTGTATGAGAAACAGTCCCATGACCTCTCTGTGATCCTGCATCACTCCTGACATCTTCACGGTGTGGGAAATGTCTCCTCGGAGTACCCAATCTCGGTAGTGTTGCTGCCAACTGCTGTAATACCTGGTTATTCTGCCTTTGCCCTTCTCGTAGTTCTCTAAGAGCAAGCAAAACCTCTGGATCATCTTGATCTCTTAGATGATGAGGAATACGGGCCCTACCAATATCGTCACCCATGTCTTCCGATGGTTGTTCTAGAACTTGAGTGCCTTCAAGTAAAGCTTTACTGCATGTGTAATACCCGTGTGGTCGCAACTCTTGTGGCTGCATAAAATTTCTAAACCCTCAGGATGGCAGGATTTAGCTCTGATACCACTATAATATCCCTTCGAATATCAAAACAAAAGCTCCAAATTGCTTATCTGAATTTCTGCAAAATATTTTCAAATAGATGAATAAATCACAATATAATTTCTTATTTATTTGCTCATAAGCTTACAATAGAGATCCTCTGTCAGGTATACAAAGAATATCGAAAGTTCAGCCTTATAGTCTGAATATTCCGCGAACTGGGCTGAATCTGGAACGTCTCAGCCTGCTGTGTAAAAAACACAGTCGCCGACGTCGGTTATACTGCCGTCGTCGGTCGACCTGTGGTGATCCCCTTGCCAACGTTGGTGATGAGTCGACCGATGTCGGTCTCTGTAAGTCTCTGTTCGCCGATGTCGGTACCTGAACTTTTTGTAGATGCGTACGGATTTTCACAGATCTGTACGGAAGTCGTACGGCCACTGATATTGCTCAACCTATATGCTTGATCCTGACCTATAGAATTATGGGTTAATACAAAGATCTATATCTGTATAATTCTAGAATCAAAACCCAAATAATGAAAATACCTGAAACCCTCATGATAGCTTCTGTGTGAAGTTATCTCTCAAACTTGTAAGTACATGTGATAACTTCTGGATGAAGTTATCTCCCAATTCGGCAATAGATCGGTTGATCTTTCACAACCTCTGAATCGCTCACACTGAAGAGTTGACGTTCTTCAATGCATTTTGGCAATAGATCAGCTGATCTTTCATAGCCTCTGAATCGCACACAATGAAGAGTTGATGTTCTCCACTGCAGATGGAATACTGGAACCCTTGGCTCAATTTTCACAGAAGAATTTCTTAACAAGAATCAATATCAAATAATCATGGATACAAACTCTCTTCCATGAGAGATTCTTATACACCTCCAAAGGTGTGCTTGCTAAAATTAGATTCCCTTAAATTAGACTGGGGCTTCCTTAATTTAGAACTAGGGTCTTAAAATTAGACCAATTCTTAAATTAGAATGAGGATCCTAAAATTAGACCCAATAATAACTAATTAATAATTAATTAATAATTAATTAAAATTGGACCAAATAATTAATATTTGATTAAATCAATCAAATATTAATATCTCCTTTAATTCATGTCCTAAAGAGCCCAAACGAAAGCCAAGCCCAGCTCCATCAAGACCCTCTATCCACCTCATCAGCCTACGAGGGTCGCATAATAGGCTAATCATCTACTCTGCACATGTCGACTAAAAAGGGGACATGACATTTTGTAAAAAATTGTAACATTTTGAAATAGGAATATTTTTTTATAAAGGCATATGCTAGTTTATTAGTGTATTTTCCTCTAGGTCAGTCCATTTGCAAAAGCAAATGTATTCTATAATTATAAAGAAATACAATTATCCTTATCTTTGTACATTTGTATCTTGTAACTGATTGGTATATTTCCTTATCCTTCTATAAAATGTAGTATTTCCATTTTATAAAGAGAGATAATTTTGAGCAAAAATTGTATACTTTGAGAAGTTAATACAATCAAGGAATTCTGTAAAGATTGTCTAAGTTTTTTTTAAAAATTGTTATGTGGATTTTCTCTCAATTGTTAGTCCTAAATCTTAAATTTGAATGATTTTTTATGAATTATGAGTTGAATCTTTGATTACAAGGTTGATAATTTGTGATTATGCTAGATTAGTTGAATGATATTTAATTTTCTTTATTTTATTTGCTCTACATTAGGATGTGCAAATGTTATTTTTCATCCTTAGAGGTTTGCCTAGTGTGTAGTGAGATTTGAGATTATGTTATTTTTCATTATATAATATTTAAATGCATAATTAGTTGTAATTGAAACTTTTTCTTAATGTTTGAGGCTAAGATCAAAAATCACTTATTCTCTTTCTACCTTACCCTTCTCTTTTGCTTCTTTTTAACCAAATCACCTTAGTATAGATCTCATTGTAAACACTCATCTAGATTAGTCTTTAGTACAGATATTTGGTCATAATTCACTAAGATTAGTACATATACTTTAAAATTCACAAGGAACATGGGGGATCCCAACCACCAAGTAATACAAATTTTTGGAATAGTTTAAATTTCTTTGCCTTTATTTCACCATAGGTAACTAGATTACCAAAAACCTGTTACTCCTACCATGATTTCCTAGAATTATAAAATGAAAAGTGTTCTTAAACACTTATACCACAATGATAAAAATAGAGGAATCAAAACTATTCAATACCCCCATGGTCTCCTTCAAATCAAGCTAATAGGGGAAGTTCCCTCTATTTTATCTCTGACATGAGGCACTTCATAGTAAATGTAATTTACATGTTTAGTGCATCAATGGTAAGAATATGAAATTAAGAGTGTTTGAAACATTTAAATATTATGTGTATGGTTGATTTAAAGGTAAAAAAATGTTTATAAGGTCTTACATTCACTATGATCACTCACAGGTAGTCAAATACACAGAAACATAGTCTATACAAACTAGGCCTAGAACTAGGTATGAACCATTAGACTTAAAAATTTAATTAATATTATATTATGATAATTAAAATAAACATGATATCCTTAATGGGAGAGTGGAGAGCTGAAGATACCCATCATTTTGTATAGAATATCCTAGATTGGTCATTTTTGGCCTAAACTTATCTTAGGGATGTCTAGAATGCAAGCAACTAATCAAGAATCCATTTTATTTCACTCATATATATATATATATATATATATATATATATATATATATATATATATTAATGAGATGTATGGTGTCATAATAACCTAGGTATAGTTTATGGAGGTATTTAAATAAAACTCAATGAAACTGGTCTAAGGGTTAAGGTCTTAACCTTTATGAATCATCATTAACAACCTCAATGACCTAAAACCCTCCTACAACCCTCTCAAGAACTCAATGAGAAATATATGGTGATAAATTCATATATAAGGGGTAAATTATCCTAAAAAGTGTTTTGGAAATATTTTTAACTCTTTCAAACTCCATAACACTCAATTGTTTCATACTATCACTTGTAAGGATGGGTCTAATTCTATGTTTCTTTCATGATTTAAATTGAATAAAAGGTGAAAAAGGGAATAAGTGAATGAAAAAAATTAGTGTAAGGAGTGTATATATGTTTTATAACTCTTAAAACCTCATAATAACCTTATTGATTCATGAAAACTCCTCTTCTAGACTGGTTGTTGTAGGCAATCTTGAATAGGATAGTGAGAAAGCAATGTGACTATCAAAATTAGAAGTGATAAGTGTGATACTGAGTTTCTTGAAGTATACCTAATGTAATATAAGGAAAAAAGGTTATTAATATCCATAAAACTAATATCCATGAGTATATATAATTCACCCTAGTGATAAGTGTAAGGATTCAAGCCTAAAAGGCTAGTGAGTGATACAAGCAAGTGAGTGACAATTGGTAAGGAGAGGATCATTAGTTGAGGAGTGTATAGTGATTTCACATATCTTGTTCCCATATTTTCATTTTAGGATATATGTGTCAATAAATTCTATGTAATTTTAAGACAAATAGTGAAATCCTCATCAACCTCAAGTAAGATAATGAATATCTCTACACCAACCTCAAGGTGTCATGTTTCAAATGGACACTTGTCTAAGAGGAAGATTCATGACCTATTTTATAACTCTTCCTCTTGTATTTTAACTATAAATAAATATTTGACACTTTAAAATTTAACTTTTCAAATTTAATTCCTTTCTCTCCTCTCTTATGCTTTATATATTCAAGTCATTTTGACATTGTAAAAGATCAACACCTTGTATGGTGAAACCCTGCTAGTTTGAATACTATATTTGCCTTTTAAAAGAGATTTCCATTATAGTTTTGAGTTCATAAATTATTGTCAAAGTGTGTGAAGTAGTTCATAGTGGAATGAAAAGTGATAATCATCTATCCTTATATTCTCTTTACTCTTTCATGCTTAGTACAAGTAGTCCAATCTCTAATAGGTCACATGAAGTGTAATTAGTGCCTTTGTCTATCTCTAACTATAAGAAATAACATTAGTGTCTAAAATTAGACCTTTTGTTCATTACCCTTGATAATTACAATGCATATCACCTCCATGTTTGAAACAATTATGCTAGAGAAATCTAGAATGTTGAAGCTAGTCTTGTGAGTCATCTTTCATAGTGCAAGTATATGGTAGTCTAATGGAGATCAATATGGTGTATAACCTCACTATAATAGGTTAATTTAATGTTCCTTATATCTATTTTCATACAATAAATCAAGTAATATAAGTGATAATCTATCAAAGACAAATCTAAGGAGCTATCCCTTTCAATTTAGAGGTTTACCTCTGCTATAGGCAACCCATAGGCCTATATGTAATCCAATGTTTCAATCAATTTGGATAAGGCTTGAAAAACTTATCCAAGGGTGAAAAATTGAGTGAAAAAAATAGAATCATTAGTAAAAATGTATTTCAAATATCTATGTAATATAGAAGGTGTTGCATGAAGTTACTAAATCTAAGGATGTCCCAATAACATATCAAAGAATGGTGCATTGAGTAATACAATAAACCTAGTCATCACATCTGATAGACCCACCTATAGTGGTAATGTGATCTCACCAATAGAGATTTGAATATTTCCATTTAATTCCTTAATTAATGTTGTTGTATAAATCATATATTACATATGAGCACCATCTTGTTTTTGGTTGCCAAATCAGCTTGCATAACCCTTTTCACAATTTTACAGAACCAAATGAAGTCTAGTCACCTTAAAATTTAATATGATGGTATCAAAACGTGATAATAATGTGTAGGTTAATTTTTTTTTAGATAATTCACTCCCACATGAAAAATATATAGGGCTAAAATTGGCTTCTAAGCTGATTTTTACTTAGTCATTTTTTGCATCTCCCAATTGCTAAATTTGCCTAGTGAGCACTTTTAAATTCCATTTTTGTAGGATCAAATAGAGTCAAAATTCTATGAAAATTTGTATGGTAGTACCTTGATGGTGTGAGAAGGTAATGTAATTTGTTTTTTAATTGTTTTAATTTTGAGCAAAAAGTTATGATGGTGAAAAGTGACCCTTCTAGGAAGATTTATCACTTAGCCAAATTTTCACTAGAAAACACTCAGAGATAAATTCAAAAGGGTTAATTTGATCCTTTCAAGAAAATGAAAATACATTTTTTTATTGTGTTTTCATTATATTTGTAAAAATTTAAGATATGATTGGTTTTTTTTATATCTTGCTCTATGACTTTCTATTTTTCTATGTTTTGAAGGTGTTGATGTGACTGTGTATGACTATGTGTTGGTTTTTAGCCATATATTTTGATCCATAGCTCTTTATTTGATGCCAATATTTGAATTTAAAATATGATTTATCCCTATTTTTAATTATATTGATTTAAAATTGGAGAAATGTATAATTAAAATTGGCCAATGTCATAGTTGGAATGGTGTATTGATTTGACAAGTATATGGACTTCAATGCAAAGATGGCTACTGAAATCATAAGTCACTTAAAAAATTCAATTCATGAACATGTATTCACTTATAAAACATATATTAGATACCCAATCATTATTAAATATTTTAACTACTCCAGTAGTGGGTGAGATTGAGTAATGACCATGAGCTCTCAAATTGCCTATATAAGCAAACAGATTTATCATTGTAAAGAGAAGAATTTCTAAGCACATAAATGATAATTTTTTTTTATCTCCATGATACCTTTACAACTTGAGCCTTAAAAATAATGAGAATTTATTTTTATTTTCTTCATGATTATTGCATTCTGTGTATTTTTGTGGTTGTTGATCTTTATCTATGGATGTATTTTCCCTCTCATTGTTATCCATTCCTTCGCACCTCTATGAAAAACTTGGAACTCATTTTTAGGTCATATTTTATGTGCAAAAAGGTCTATTTAGGATTTTTTTATGGATAAAATTCATTCCTCTCAATGTTGTGTTGTGTTCCCATACCTCTATATAAAATAGTTATGCATTTGAAGTGTCCAGTTTGGGTCTTGTGTAATAGTTTCTCATTCTCTATAGTTATAGTGTGATTTTTAAGGCCCATAGAGGTACTATATATATTATTAGTGCATCAAATTTTATTTATTTTATCACTCTCTTACCTTATCCCTCTCTTTTTCCTTAATAGCTAAGGTTTATATTAGCAGTAGATTTACCTTTCTATTTTTTAGGTTTGTGCATTGGTCTTAAACTAATGCACCAAGAATATAAAGCATTAAACCTGCTCTGTAGGTTCATCCTAAGGATTGAAATGGTCCCACAACCTTGGGGATGTTCCCATTATCTCATTGAACCATCTTATAATTTAGTGGGTGTAAAGTTTGAGTGACAATAGTTTCTAGCTTGCCCAGTGGGACAATAGTTTTTAGCATGCCTAGTAGGACATGGTTTAATGATCCTTGCATCATCCATTGAAGGATTTTGGTGTGTTATTTAGTTAATATTTAAATTTATGGAAAATTATTCAACATAATGGTGACTCCAAAGAATAAATATACTAGTTTAAATAGTCCAAGTGCTTAAAGATTATCAAAGTAAAGGATTTAGGTGATATTCTTGATTTTTTCCATTATTTTGAAGTAATATAATTACCTGGTGGCTCTATTGGTATGTGATTATTATTGAAAATGTAGACTTGATTATTCCTCATTTTAATTCTCCAACATGTCAATCCATCATGAAAAATATGTATTTTTCCCTCATCTTTTTCAAAATGTATTTTCTATGCCCTCCTACCATCCATATCAAACTAAATATACTACTAGTTTTATCCTAAATCGCCCTACCAAAATAGGATATCTTAATTATCATAGTGTTTACCTCCATCCCACTCCTATTAAACCTTATTGGAAACCTAATCATTATTATAATTAGACCCAAAAGAGCCTCAATGATATACAACTTGATTTTTAGAGACAACTAATGGAGATTGAAAGAGATAAAGAGTATGGTAGGAAACAAGAAGAGTTTACTTATCAAGCTTACATTCATCAATAAGATGTGATGGGGAATCATAGATATGAAAAAGAGTGATTAGATAGTTAGATCATAGTTAAATATGAAAATATGTGTCAATTTATTACACATATGTAAGGAATTGAGTCACAACCAACTAACTCCACTCCCCCCTTTCCTAGCTTCAATCAGGCTCCCCCTTTGATCATATCCAATCCTATGAGGAGGGGATTTTATGAACCCAAGGATAATAGATTTAGGCAAGATAAATCCTTTGTAATATCAATTAAATCCCTTGATTTCCAGGTTTTATGTTTTAGAGACCACTCTTCATTGAAATAAACTACCTTGATTTCTCCTAAAAAAGACCAAGCACAATCATGATAACCTTCTTAGACCATGCACCCTGACTTCATAATGCCCAACCTTGTAAAACCCATTTTCTTTGCATGAGTTGAAACTTATTTCCCTCCCACTATCTTCCTTTTCAAAGGAGGACCAATTGTATGCAAGGCAAGTGAAGACCATTTGGATGAGGAGGAGGATATTTCAAATGAGTATGATGAGGAAATCATCATTGGTAGCCCTCTTTGTGCCACTAAATAAGAAATATTAGAACTACTAAAAGAAGAGGATGAACATGATTAGATAGAGAAGAGGGAAACACATAGGGGTGATATGATGAGGTTATGTCTTGGATAAATTATCTTACATTCAACATGGAAAAAGATGAAGTTGGTCATGAAGCTGTAATAAAGCCTCTCATGTAGAAGATTGAAGAATAACTAGAAGAAGATTTCTTTTGGGATGAGATAGAGGAATTTTGTTCAATATTTGACACCAAACCAACACCTCCTAAATAAATAACTAATGATTAAAAATAATTTTAGATGGAAATGGACATATTTATAAATAAGCACTAGAACAAGAGAATTCCAATCAACATAATGATGGAAAAGTGAAATGAATAAGGTGTTGATGCAATAAATTGCACCCTTTGGCAGGAAGTTGAACTTTTGCCTTCTCCTCGCAACATGGAAACTCCTCTCTCACCTATGGGATGGTGAAGTAGGAGAGGAGAATCTCTAGATAAGGGCTATCTCCCTTTGATGCATCGTGTTATTTCCAGCAAGTGAAAAATATAGATATAGATAGCTATAATAAAGGGGGGGATGAAAAGGGAGAGGAAATGCATGGAAAACAAACTAACTAATCTAAGGAGGTGATACACCAAAAACAAGTCGACCTTCACACATCCACTCTCAGAATCAAGCAAAAAATAACATACTCTATGCACTTGGCAGAAGGACCAGGCTGCAAGAAACTAGCAGGGAGGCTTCAATGGAAAATATAGAATAGAGATCACCCAAGGTGTTGTGAAACACACACTTATGAAGTAATTTCTTCTACTCTTTCACTCTCAAATACTGCTCTTCTCTTGTCAGTTACAACAATGGCACCTTGTAGACAACAGGTTTAGTGGTGTTGAACCTATGAGAGCATCAAAAGACAATGACTGGACACAAGCAAACATTCAACACATACACAAAAATGTCTATCCAAATGGAGGTAAAAAACTACGTTTGTATTGATCCAGGTGAAATTTTGTAGAGCTGCACCCTTTACAAATGTGGAAGATCCTTTTTTAATAATGAGAAGTTTGTGATATATAAGAGAAAACAAGGAAAGAGGGAACTTGGCACTTCTTTTGGCAAGTTGCAAGTCATACCCCTCATTAGGAAGAGGAAACACTGCAGTCGATGTCATCATTCTAGAAGAAACCTATTGGAACCATGCCGTGTGGTCACCCAATCTTGACCTTGGCGTTCGAGTCATCAATGTGAAAGCATAGGCCTACACCCTTTTCCTGTAAGTAGACTACATTTTTTGTCAATTTCTATGGTTTGTCCCCTTTCTAAATGCTTGGGCCATGCCTTTTCCAGTTTACACCATCAGGCAATAAAACATCTTCTGTCTATGCCACTTGGACTGCTTGACTACTCCATGCCTCGTCATTCTTCTTGCCTTGTCACCTCTTGCTTTGTCATCTCTGGCAACTTGGCCCTTTTCCATGTTAGCACTTTACCATGTTTGAAAACCCAACAACTATTCTATTTCATTAAATTTGATGTCCACGCAGTTGTCATGCTTGGGTCCTTGTTGGCAGTCAAATCCATGCTTGCTTTTGTGGCACTTTTCTCTCCCTAAAGGCACATTTCCTTGTTAAACAGGTCCACGCTAGCTTTGGACTACTAATGGGCCTTATTTATATCCCACAGACTGCCTTAGTCTCTTTGCAACTTGCCTTGGACGGTCTGCGGCTACTTGGACTGCTCCCTGAGCTTTGTATATTCCCCGTAGACTTTTGTCTGTGGATGTTTTCCCATGAATAAAAAGTCCACAAAAATTCCTCGGGCTCATTTGTGATTTTTCATGGCTTTGTTTCCCACGAAATTTTGTCCATAGACATATTCTTGCGAATAAAAAGTCCACAAAAATTATTTTGCCAGTTTGACTTTGCTTGAGCTATGGACATTTCCCATGGACAAAAAGTACACAAAAATTCCACCTGGGCCTTGTCATTTATTTTGAAGCGTTTCCAAACTTGAACTGTGCCTAAATTCCTTCGAGACTTAACCAATTTTAGTAATTTTGAACAATTTCAAACCTTGAATGAAAAATAACTCACCTGATCCTTTCTTTGTTGTGTCTTCCCTACAGAAGGGTACTGAACCTTTTAGATTGCCCCTCGGCCAAGGACATACCCTTGAACCAAGCCATTGAATCAAAAAGGTTCAATGGTTCAAGGGTTTAATTGAGCATGCTGATGAGCAAGAACTAGACTGATGAACCTCTTCATTGAACTTTGCCATTGAACCTTTTGGATTGAACCAAGTGTTAAAGAACCATGTCTTCGAAATTGAACTAACTAAACTTGCCAAATAATGAATTAGGCTGAGCCAATGCATGAAACGAGACTGTTGAAACTTGAAGATGGACCTTGCAACCCAAAATTGACTAGCCTTACAAAGCAAGTGAAGAAGGTGGCCAAAATTTTGCCTATGGGCAAAAATTGGTCAACATATGGAAACTCACAGGGGAAGCATGTCTGCTATGCTTAGGACCCAGTTGCCTTGCAATCCATTAGGTGCTGAGTTGGATGGTAAATTTGAAGAGAGTTCACAACAGCCCTCAAGATCCCAGAATCACACTTGAAGCTTTTACCCCCACATGCAAAGGGAAAACACAAGGCTAAAAACAACTAACTATGCAAACTGCACTTAGGTAAAGTAGGAGAAGAAACTGAAACAAACTATTATGTATAGCTAACTAGGCATTTTTGATTCCCTCTTGGATCAACTAGAAAACTTCTTAAGTCCCCTCCTTGGTAAGAAGACTTATGGCACCAGGCAAGTAGTTGAATGGAAAAGAGAATTGGTGACTTGCTCTTTTTACCTGTCACTTGAGTTGGCTTATCCTGGAGTGGAGGTTCAAACATGATTCCAATGTATACGTACTCTGTTTGTTCTTGGAAGCTTGTTGAATGTTGGTCCTTCAAGTTGTTGCATCCCATCAAGAAGTCAATTGCTATTGGCTCATCACCAAAAGCCTTCTGATATGCATCATTGACTGGCTTGTTCTCCTTTGCCTTATGCTCAAGCTCCACTGTATGACCATCCTCCTTGATGATTTTGAAGAAAGTGTCCTTAGATTCACCAACCTCTTGAAGGGATAAATTTGAAGAACTGCCACCTCCTTGCTTGCTTGTTTGAAACCCAATGCTACCTTCTTCATTTTTAACCAAATCACAACCTGCCTAGAGAGTAGCAAAACTTGCCTTAATGTCTTCAAATGAATTATTCAAAACATGAACAAGATATTGCCCATGCTCTTCCACATCACTTTGCTTGATTTCTTCCTTAGTTGCAATCATGAAGTCTCCCTAGTTAGTCATAAATTGAGCATAATCCATATCAGGTAAGCCCTAATAGCTGTCTTGGAGGTGTATGGATGGAATGAGTTTAGACACAAAATCTTTCATTTGATCTGAAACATCCATCACACATTTACTGAGGAGACCTACTCTAGACTCCAATTCTGCAATTCACCTATCCAAATCTTCCTGGAAAAGCCTTTCTTAGAAGTCACAATCATTATCACGAGTAGGATCAGCCTCTTCTTCTTCAAGAGTTAGACTGAAACCTTCCTCCTCCTCCTCCTTGCTGGTCCAAGATTCAACTATTTGCTTCCATCTCATGTTCCAATGATTGGACTCTTGCTTTTGTGAGTAGGCAACAACTTTGTCATTTTCAAGTTCTTGGGCTGGTTCATGATGCTCCTCCTTCCATCTTGGAATTTGGAGATCATGTTGAAAGACTTGAGGAGGCTAGGGAATAATTGGGAGGGTGTACTCATGCATAGGGAAATCTATCTGAAGAGAGGCATGCTGGAAAGCTATGTGTACAAGATTGAGGGCAGGACTGATTGATGCATTGGATGAGCCAGAATGAGTAAGCACCATCTAGTAGAAAGGATTTGGCACATAAGGGAGAGATTTTTATAAAATAGGAGAGGGCAGACCCTAGGCCAAAACTTCTTGATTTTTGTCCCTCCACTTTACCAACACTTCATCAATATTGAAATTAGCTTGTGGATTGGTGAAAGGGATACCTTTTGGCATTGGCTAGTCTGCAACGTCTGAAATCTCCACCTCTTTTTCACCCAACAGTCTCATCTTCTTTTCTATTTCCTCAATCCGCTTGGCCAGGGCATCCTCAATTTGCATTTCTTCATTTTGGACAATGTCTTTCTCCTCTTTTCTATTACATGACTTGACCACTCTATTCTAGCTTAAGCAATTTAGGCTGGGCATTTCCTTTGGGGCTGATGGGGCCTCAATGTGAGAGGATAGCAAAGATTTTGATTCCACTTCCCCTGCTACCAAAATGGACTACTGCATCTGAAGGTTTGCCAATTTGATCTATCTATCAAGACTAGCCTTAAACACAAAATCTACTATTTTGGAATTCTCCTCAACATGATTGGGGAATGGACTTTGATAGGCTCAACTTGGCTCAAGAGTAGGGGTTATATATGACTGTTATGATGTTTTGGGTAGTGAGTATGTAGGTTGATAGACTTGGTAAGGCTGCCTCTCATACACACTCAGCTTCTCCTCCATAGATGCAATTAAACCGCTCACATCCAGCATCTCATTTGAAAGCCTGTGCCAATTTGCTCTTTCAATAGTAGCCCATTCTTTCTTAACCTAATCCAGTGCATTCCTCACTTGATGGATGATATGATTAGGAATTTATTGGCTGTACCCCTTTCTGGTGTTAAGATCAATTACATATTTGTTGTATCCCAGTAGTGCTCGCTTGAAAGTAGAAATGGGTTGATTGGCAAAGAGACTGGGCTGAGTAGAAGTGACATACTGAGAAGACTTAGCACAAGGGTGATATAGCTCATAACAGGGTTGAGACTAGCCATATTAGGTGTGATAAGGATTTCCATAAGGCTAGTAAGGATCATAGCCATGCTGGCCAAAAAACTAGAGTTCTTGACTAAAAATGATGGAATTTACACATACCAAATAAATGCATCCTAATGGTACCAGGCTACTTAACCAGCGGATATAACTCAGAGTCACTAGATGCTAAAGAAATTGATTTGCTATAACAGGACTAGCATCAATATTGAAACTCTACTGCATTATCAAACTTAAAGTCCCACCGAGCGTGCCAAAACTATTGGCACAAGAAATTGCACCCTTTGGTAGGAAGTCAAACTTTTGCCTTCTCCTCACAACATGGAAACTCCTCTCTCACCTGTGGGATGGTGAAGTAGGAGAGGAGAGTCTCTAGATAAGGGCTATCTCCCTTTGATGCATCGTGTTATTTCCAACAAGTGCAAAATATAGATATAGATAGCTATAATAAAGGGGGGGGATGAAAAGGGAGAAGAAATGCATGGAAAACAAGCTACCTACTATAAGGAGGTGATATACCAAAAACAAGTCAACCTTCACACATCCACTCTCAGAATCAGACAAAAAACAACATACTCTACACACTTGGCAGAAGGACCAAGCTACAATAAACTAGTAGGGAGGCTTCAATGGAAAATCTAGAATAGAGATCACCCAAGGTGCTATGAAACACACACTTATGAAGTAATTTCTTTTGCTCCTTCACTCTCAAGTACTACTCTTCTCCTATCAGCTACAATAATGGTGCCTTATAGATAGCAGGTATATTGGTGTTGAACCTGTGAGAGCATCAAAAGATAATGATTGGACACAAGTAAACATTCAATGCATACACAAAAATGTCTATCCAAATGGAGGTAAAAAATTGCATTTGTATTGATCCAAGTGAAATTTTGTAGAGCTGTGCCCTTTACAAATGTGGAATATCCTTTTTTAATAATGATAAGTTTGTGATATATAGGAGAAAACAAGGAAAGAGGGAACTTGACACTTCTTTTGGCAAGTTGCAAGTCATACCCCTCATTGGGAAGAGGAAACATTGCAGTCGATGTCATCATTATAGAAGAAACCTGCTGGAACCATGCCGTGTGGTCGCCCAATCTTGACCTTGGCGTTTGAGTCATCAATGTGAAAGTGTAGGCTTATGCCCTTTTCCTGCAAGTAGACTACAATTTCTATCAATTTTTGTAGTTTATTCCCTTTCTAAATGCTTGGGCCATGCCTTTTCCAATTTACACCATCAAGCAATAAAACATCTTCTGTCTATACCACTTGGACTGCTTGATTACTCCATGCCTCATCATTCTTCTTGCCTTGTCACCTCTTTCTTTGTCATCTTTGGCCACTTGTCCCTTTTCCATGTTAGCACTTTCCCATGTTTGAATACCCAACGGCTATTCTATTTCATTAAATTTGATAGCCATGTGGCCGTCGTGCTTGGGTCCTTGTTGGCAGTCAGATCCATGCTTGCTTTTGCAGCACTTTTCTCTCCTTGCAGGCACCTTTCCTTGTTAAATGGGTCCACGCTAGCTTTGGACTATTGATGAGCCTTATATATATCCCATGGACTACCTTAGTCTCTTCGCGGCTTGCCTTAGACAGTCTGCGGCTATTTGGACTGCTCCCTGGGCTTTGTATATTCCCCGTAGACTTTTATCTATGGATGTTTTCTTGCAGACAAAAAGTCCACAAAAATTCCCTGGGCTCGTTTGTGATTTTTTGCAGCTTTGTTTCCCATGGACTTTTATCCACAGACATTTTCCCGTAGATAAAAAGTCCACAGAAATTATTTCACCAGTTTGACTTTTCTTGAGCCACATACATTTCCCACGAACAAAAAGTCCATGAAAATTCCACCTGGGCCTTGTCATTTCTTTTGAAGCACGTCTAAACTTGAACTATGCCTGAATTCCTTTAGGACTTAACTAATTTTAGTAATTTTGAACAATTTCAAACCTTGAATGAAAAAGAACTCACCCGATCCTTTCTTTGTCGTGCCTGCCCTGCAAATGGGTACTGAACCTTTTGGATTTCCCCTCGGCCAAGGACATACCCTTGAACCAATCCATTGAACCAAAAAGGTTCAATGGTTCAAGGGTTAAATTGAGCATGCTAATGAGCAAGAACCAGACCGATGAACATCTTCGTTGAACTTTGCCATTGAACCTTTTAGATTGAACCAAGTGCTAAAGAACCATGTCTTCAAAATTGAAGTCACTGAACTTGCCAACTGATGAATTAGGCCAAGCCAATGCATGAAACAAGACTATTGAAACCTAAATATGGACCTTACAACCTGAAATTGACTGGCCTTACAAAGCAAGTGAATAAGGTGGCCAAAATTTTGCCTGTGGGCAAAAATTGGTCAACATAAGGGAGGACAATTCTAATTCCTCAAACTTTGTCTTGACAAGATGATAATATATCAAGTATCTATCCAAGTTGGAATAAAAAAGGATAAGTCAGCACATGTTTCACTTAATCTAGAGCACAAAATTGAGCATCAAGAAGGTCAAAATCAACCTACCTATCCATCCCAAGGTAGTTATATTTCTAGTCAACTTACGTGGGTAAGTGAGTTTATTTTTGTCTTTAGAAAAGTATATCACTATCTCATCAAGAATTAAATATTATCCACCTTTGGTTGGATGTAATTAATCATGTAATACATTATATATTAGTGATATATGGTAGCTATTTGGTAGAACTAGTTAATGGCTTTGTTTAAATGGCCTTTTCATTGGTTAGTTTAGGGTAAGTTAGATATTTTATTTTCCTCTAAGTGCCTACATGCACATTGTAACTAGTTTTAATTTTCCTCAAAGTGCCTATGACACATTTTTTATTGTTTTATTTCTTTGTTTTGTTGAGGTTCACTTTTAGTTTTGAAATATTGGCTTAGGCGCAAGGCTAAACAGGTTGCAGTTGTCTTGCATTTTTAGAATGTGAAGAGTTTTGGATGCTTCTAAAACTCCATGCACAATGGTTTACTTAAGGATACCATATACATTATTATAAGTAACTATTATTTTATATGTCACTATAATTTTTCATCTTCAAGTCACCTTGATCCTTGTGAAAAAAGTAGAACTCTTTTTACAAAATCAACCTATGTAGTGCTTTTGAAGACAGGTTTCTGTTAAGCACAAGCTTATACTGAGAGGGGGGGGTGAATCAGTATAAGATATTTTTAACTTTCGGCTATTAATCTTAAATTCAAAACCTCAAATTACTCCGCAATTAATATATTCAAAGCAATCAAATGCAAAACCACACAATGCAAATAAACACAGATTTGCGTGGAAACCCTTTTGGGAGAAAACCATGGAGAAATTCTCTTAATATAAATATTCGTAGGCACCAACCTACTGGAGCACCAACCCCAAAAACAATTTTGTAGGCACCAACCTACAGGAGCACCAACCCCTTTCACTGAGCACCAACTCAGCAAGAGACACCAATCTCTTCAAAACGAAGGCACCAACCTTCTCAGAAAAAATCACTCTTCTATCTCAAATTTGTTGTCAAAACAACAGATGATAGAACACTTGCTTTATCTCCTTTAGATTCGATCTACGCTTTAGTGTTTTCGCTGCTATACTCTTTCTTATACTTGCTGATTTTTTCTTTTCAATATTCTCACAAAAATTTGCCTTTAAAAATTCTGCTCTTCTTTTATATATCTTCTACTTTCGAATCTACTCTTTTTCCATTCGTTATGGACTTATTTATAACCCACGGAAAGCCACAAATTAAGGTCGTGACTCTTCAAGTGAAAAGGTCCTTTCGAACGGTCACACCTCCTCCCAATAGGCCGGCCAAGGTTGACAATTCCGTCAACATTTCCGTCGACAATTTCGTTCACTTCCGTCGACATTTCCGTCAACAATTCCGTTCACTTCCGTCGACTTTTTCGTTCAATTCCGGCAACAATTCCGTTCACTTCCGTCAACATTTTCATTCAATTCCGGCAACAATTCCGTTCACTTCCGTCAACAATTCCGTTCACTTACGGCCATCAATTCTGTTCACTTCTGGCAATCAATTCCGTTCACTTTCGGCAATAGTTCATTTGACATCAATGACAATATTCCAACAATCTCCCCCTTTGTCATTGATGGCAACCACATACTGAAACTGCTCCCCTTTGCTGCACTGTCTCTTCTGTTTGAATCCTCCTTTTTTTTTTTTTTTGTTGTAGCTCCCCCTTTCTGTGACATCTTCTTTATGTACTTCTCCCCCTTTGACATCAATGGCAAAGGGTCTATCCAAGAGCTAGTACTTAGCTCCCCCTTAGCTGATGCTTCCCTTTAGTGGCAAGACGCAAAAGAAATTACTCCCAACTTCTGTCGTAGGTACTCAAATGTTTCCTTTGGAAGTGGCTTAGTGAAGATATCTGCCATCTGTTTGGATGTGGAAACATATTCCAATTTTACTTGTTGTTCTGCCACCTGTTCTCTCAAGTAATGATACTGTATAGGGATATGCTTAGTTCTGGAATGCATAACTGGATTCTTTGAAATACTTATCGCACTAGTATTATCGCAGAATATAGAGATTGGATGATTATACTCTACTTTGATATCTTTCAAGGTTTGTTTCATCCATAGAACTTGTGTACAACATAGCACTGCCGCTATGTACTCTGCTTCCGCTGTGGATAGAGATACAGAATTCTGCTTCTTACTCAACCAAGATACTAGGCTATCTCCAAGAAAGAATGCTCCTCCACTTGTACTTTTTCTATCATCTACACAACCTGCCCAATCTGAATCCGTGTACGCTACCAATGTGAAGTCTTTACCTCCTGGGTACCACAACCCATAATCCAAGGTTCTCTGTAAATATCTAAATATACGTTTCACAGCTTGCACATGTGTTTCTTTTGGAGCTGCTTGAAATCGTGCAACCATACCTACTGCTTGCATGATATCTGGCCTAGATGCCGTCACATATAGTAAACTTCCAATCATTGATCTGTAAAGTGTTTGATCAGTATTCGGAGATTCATCATCTTTGCTCAACTTCGTACCTGTAGCCATAGGTGTGCTAACAGGGGCACACTCCTCCATATGGAATTTCTTCAACATCTCTTTCACATACTTGCTTTGGGATATGAATATTCCTTTGTTAGATTGAGAGATTTGTAAACCAAGGAAAAATGACAACTCACCTAACATGGACATCTCAAATTCCTTTTGCATATCTTTGACAAATATCTTAGACATTTCTTTATTGTCTCCTCCAAAGATTATATCATCTACATACACCACAACAATTAACTGGTGATCTCCTTCAGTTTTGATGTAAAGATTACTATCAGCATATCCTCTCTTGAATCCTTGGTCTTGTAGGTATTTATCAAGCCTAGCATACCATGCTCTAGGAGCTTGTTTCAATCCGTATAAAGCTTTCTTCAACTTACACACATAATCCTTGTTTTCTGATAAGAGAAATCCTTCTGGCTGTTCTATGTAAACTTCCTCTTCTAGATTGCCATTTATAAATGCTGATTTAACATCCATTTGATAAACTTTGAAATTTTTGAATACTGAAAATGCAAGAAATATTCGAATTGCTTCTAATCTAGCAACAGGGGCAAAAGTCTCTTCAAAATCTACACCTTCTACTTGAGCATACCCCTTACATACCAACCTTGCTTTGTTTCAAGTGACTTGGCCATTTTCATTCAATTTGTTTCGAAAAACCCATTTAGTGCCAATTACATTCTGATCCATTGGCCTCGGCACAAGTTCCCAAGTCTCATTCTTCTCAATTTGATCTAATTCTTCTTCCATTGCTTTTACCCAATGTTTATCATGACTAGCTTCAAAAAAATTCTTAGGCTCTACATTGGATAACAAAGAAAAATTTACATGCTCAGGGATACTTACAATTCTTCTTCTGGTTTGCACCCCAGCATCAATGTTGCCAATGATTTGACTTTCAGCATGATTCTTCTGAACAAAGCGAGATGGTGCTTTGGTGTCTTGCCTTTCAGATTCACTCAATTTTTCTACATTTTCTTCCTCCCCTTCTTCTTCTACAAGATTGGGTATTTCTAGAGGCTCTTCTGAAGGTTCTTTTGCCTTTTGATTCATGATCTCATCTATTCTAACACTAGCACTTTCTACGATAGTTTGTAACCTTTTGTTATAACATCTATAGGCTTTGCTTTTGATGGAGTAACCAAGAAAAATTCCTTCATCAGCTCTTGAATCAAATTTGCCCAAGTTTTCTTCATTTCTGTTGATAAAACATTTACTTCCAAACACTTTGAAATGTTTGACCGAAGCTGGTCTTCCTTTCCACAATTCGTAAGGAGTTTTGTCATTATTAACTCTGATTTGCCCTCTATTCAAGATATATACTGCTGTATTAACTGCTTCTCTCCAGAATCTATCTGATAGCTTAGATTCATTCAACATAGTTCTAGCCATCTCTTGAACGGTTCGATTTTTCCTTTCCACCACTCCATTTTGTTGTGGAGTCCTTGCAGCTGAGTATTGTCTCTTAATTCCATGATCTTCGCAAAACTCAATGAATTCATTTGAAATAAACTCACCTCCTCGATCTGACCTTAGACATTTTATTTTCAGCTCTTTTTCATTTTCTACTAATGCCTTGAAAGCTTTAAACTTTTCAAATGCTTTTGATTTTTCTTTTAGAAAGGCTACCCATGTCATTCTAGTATAATCATCAATGAGCAACATAAAGTAGCTCTCACCTTGCATGCTTTCAGTTCTGGTAGGACCACAAAGATCCGTATGAATCAGCTCTAGTGGTTTGGTGGTCGAATATTCCTTCGTTCTGAACCTTGTTCTGGTTTGCTTCCCGTGTTGGCATTGCTTGCATAGAGTGCTTGAAGGTTTTGTTATCTTTGGCATATCTCGCACAGCCTGTTTGTTGCTGATTTTCACAAGATTATCAAAATTTATGTGCCCTAACCTTCTATGCTATAGCCAACTTTCTTCAACTTGACTCAGACAACATTTCTCTCCTCTCATTTCTCCAAGCATGTATAGGTTGTTTGTAGTTCTATGAGCATCTGCAATTAGTTCTCCTGTGTCTCTTTTTCTGATCTCACAACCTTCAGAAAAGAACTTGAGCGTGTGTCCTTGATCACACATTTGGCTAACACTTAGAAGATTATGCTTTAACCCTTCCACATATAACACATTTTCTGTTTTGGTTTTTCCATTATCGAGACTAAGTGTACCTTTTCCTGTTATTCTGGCTGTAGTGTTGTCTCCAAACTTCACCGTGCCTTCATTGACCTTTTTTAACGAGATGAATTTGCTTTTATCTCCAGTCATGTGTCTCGAACATCCACTATCAATGAACCATTGTTGTCCTTCATCTCTAGCATGGAATGCTGTTTGAACAATCATGGATTCTTCTTGCTTCTTCTTCCAGATCTTTGATGGTTCTCTTTTCTTTATCACTGGAGCTTTGAACTTTTGATCTTGTCTTACAGATTCAAAAACACTTCTACAATAGCGTGCTATATGTCCATAGTTGTTGCACTTGTAACAAACTATAGCTTCATCAAAGTTTGATAAGGGAGCAAATGAATTGTAGTTTCTGTTCGAAGCTCCATAGGTTCCTTTGTTTCTACTCCTGACTTCAATATCCTTGGCTCTCTTTCTACAATCTAATTTCTTATGACCAAAATGATTGCAATAATAACAATATCCATTAAAATAATTACTAAACCTAGTTTTATTTGTATATCTTGGAGCAAATGGTCTTCTGAAGTTTTGTTCTCCTTTGCTTTCTTTGTTGATAGAGTTGGTTTTTGTATTCTTGGCTTCTTCCTTCTTGGTCTCCTTTTTCATTGGTTCTTTAAGAGTTTCAACATAGCTCTTAGCTTTCTCTTTTTCTTTCTCATACCCAATACCTGACTTGTTAGATGGTGATCTTTGACTCTCTAGAATCTTATTCAAAACTTGAGTGCTTTTTTCAGATTTCAATTCACTTGTTATTTTAGAATTCACCTTTTCTAGGTCCCTTTTTAAAACATCTATTTCAAATTCATATCTTTCATAGTCTTCTCCTTTCTTCTTTAGCTGATCCGTTAGATCTTCTTCAATTTTCTTTGCTTCTTCGATTTGGACTTTTAGATCAGCAATTACCTTGTTTGATTCCTCAAAGACTTGTGATGTCTTCGTTTTGAAGTCTCGATTCTCTTCTTCATATTTTCGGAGTTGTAACTTTAGTTTCTGATTCTTCTTCTTAAATGCTTTTATTTCTTCCAACGCGCAAAGAAGTTCTTCTTCAAGGTTCACTTCACCTTCTTCTTCCATGTCTTCGTCTTCCTCCAAATTATCTTTGCTGGTGGTGGCATTTTCCTCTGTAGCCATGAACAGAATCTCTTCATTATCACTCTCAACATCACTTTCTTTGTTTTCTTCGGATGAGCTGCTATACCTCTTCGAGTATAGGCTTTTCTTTTGTTTCTCAAATCTTTGCTTGTCTTTGCTCGGCGTGAATCCCTTTTTGTACTTTGATTTGTTTCTCTCATCATCGCTATTTCCTTTATTTGGACATTTGGCTACAAAATGACCAATTTTACCACAATTAAAGCATTTAAATGGTAACTTTCCTTTATATTTGCCCGATCCTTTCTTTAACTTCCGAATGAATAGAGCTTCATTTTCATCTTCTTCACTACTTGAATTTTCACTTGATTCTGGTTCTTTGATCTTCTCTTTTTTCGAGACCTTGAATGATGCTTCCTTCTTCGACTGTCTCTCAGATTCGGTTCTCATTTCGTAGGCCGTAAGAATTCCATGGAGCTCGTCCATTTTCATCATGTCTAAATCCTTCATTTCTTCAATGGCGGAGACCTTCGCATCAAATCTCAATGGTAGGGATCTCAGGACTTTCTGAACGATCACAGATTCTTCAATTTTCTCTCCGAGTCCTCGAATGACATTAACAATTTCATCGACACGAAGAAGATACCCAGCAATGTTTTCATCATTCTTCATTTTTAAACTTTCAAACTGCCTCCAATGGGTTTGGAGTTTTGCTTTTCTAACCTTACTATCACCTTCATAAATAGTGTTGAGTTTATCCCAAATCTCTTTTGCAGATTCACAATGCATAACCTTAACAAACTCATTTTCTGAAAGCCCGCATAAGATTGCATTCATAGCTTTCGCATTGTTCTCACTGGCCTTTTTCCCGGTGGCATCCGTTGGTGCAATTTGTGGCGTTGTGTATCCTATTACCACTGCTTGCCAGATATCAAAACCTAGGGCCATCAAGTAAGTCTTCATTCTTATGCTCCAAAATGCGTAATTCGTTCCATCGAACAAAGGAGCCTTGTTGGTGGAGAAACCATCTAGTGCTTGAGAACCTGCCATATGTGCTTTCCAAGATCTACCTTCTAGCAGTTGTGCTAACACCGAAGGAACCGGCTCTGATACCAATTGTTAAGCACAAGCTTATACTGAGAGGGGGGGGTGAATCAGTATAAGATATTTTTAACTTTCGGCTATTAATCTTAAATTCAAAACCTCAAATTACTCCGCAATTAATATATTCAAAGCAATCAAATGCAAAACCACACAATGCAAATAAACACAGATTTGCGTGGAAACCCTTTCGGGAGAAAACCATGGAGAAATTCTCTTAATATAAATATTCGTAGGCACCAACCTACTGGAGCACCAACCCCAAAAACAATTTTGTAGGCACCAACCTACAGGAGCACCAACCCCTTTCACTGAGCACCAACTCAGCAAGAGACACCAATCTCTTCAAAACGAAGGCACCAACCTTCTCAGAAAAAATCACTCTTCTATCTCAAATTTGTTGTCAAAACAACAGATGATAGAACACTTGCTTTATCTCCTTTAGATTCGATCTACGCTTTAGTGTTTTCGCTGCTATACTCTTTCTTATACTTGCTGATTTTTTCTTTTCAATATTCTCACAAAAATTTGCCTTTAAAAATTCTGCTCTTCTTTTATATATCTTCTACTTTCGAATCTACTCTTTTGCCATTCGTTATGGACTTATTTATAACCCACGGAAAGCCACAAATTAAGGTCGTGACTCTTCAAGTGAAAAGGTCCTTTCGAACGGTCACACCTCCTCCCAATAGGTCGGCCAAGGTTGACAATTCCGTCAACATTTCCGTCGACAATTCCGTTCACTTCCGTCGACATTTCCGTCAACAATTCCGTTCACTTCCGTCGACTTTTTCGTTCAATTCCGGCAACAATTCCGTTCACTTCCGTCAACATTTTCGTTCAATTCCGGCAACAATTCCGTTCACTTCCGTCAACAATTCCGTTCACTTACGGCCATCAATTCTGTTCACTTCTGGCAATCAATTCCGTTCACTTTCGGCAATAGTTCATTTGACATCAATGACAATATTCCAACAGTTTCATAGGGCTAAACCATTCTCATTTCTCTATAAAAATCATAATATGGTAGTAAAATGATATGGGAATAAAATGGTGAAGGTGATCATAGAGAATCATTCTTTACTTGAAAACATCGCAATCATGAAAACTACCTAATGTGCAGATTTCTATGTGTTTCCAGTTGCCAAATCAACATGTGCAACATTTTTTAAACACAATTTCATAGAAACAAATAAATTTAAATCACCTTAAAATTTATTATTATGGTATAAAAATGTGGGAATAATTTTTATATAAATAAATTCATAGACAATTCTCTCCCATGTATGAAATACATAAGGTTAAAAATTAGCTTCTAAGCTGATTTTTACTTAGTCATTTTCTGCATCTCCCATTTGCTAAATCTGCCTAGTGAGTACTTTTGAATCCCATTTTAACAAAATCAAATGAATTAAAAATTACATTAAAATTTTTATGGTATTACCCTGATGGTGTGATAAGGTAATTCAATTAGTTTCTCAGTTATTGGAATTTCCAACATAAATCTATGATGGTGTGAAGTGACCCTCCTGGGAAGATTTATCACTTAGCCAACTTTTCACCATAAAACACTCAGAGGGAAATTTTCAAGGGTTAATTTTATCCTTAAAAGAAATAAAAATACCATTTTGAGTGTATTATCAAGATATTTATGAAAATTTAATATATGATGGGTTTTGCTCATATCTTACTATGAGATTTTCCATTTTCCATGTTTTGAAGGTGCTAATGTGATTGTGTGTGACTATGTGTTGATTTTAAACCATATATTTTGATTAAAAGATCCATTTTTATGATGATAATTGATTTGGAAATATTATTTATCCCTCTTTTCAATGATGTTGATTTCAAATTAGATAAATGTATAATTAAAATTGATCAATGTCACAGCTAGAATGATGTATTGATTTGACAAGTCTATAGAATTCAATGTAAAAGTGACTACTAACATTAAGAATAAATTCCAAAATGTAGATCATGGACACACATTCACTTCTCAAAAATATCTTAGCTAATTACTTAATCATTATTGAATATTTTAACTATCCCAATAATGGGTGAGATCAAGTAACGACCATGAGCTCTCAAATTGCCTATATATGCAAATAGATTTATCATCATAAGGAGAGGAATTTTTGAGAATATAAATGATAATTTTTTTATCTCCATGATACCTTTACATTTTTATCCTTACAACTAATGAGAATTGGTTTTGCCTTTCTTTATGATTCTTGCATTTTGTGTGTATTTATGTGGTTGTTGATCTTTATTTGCAGATGTATTTTCCCTCTCATTGTTATCCATCCCTTTACACCTCTATGAATAAATAGGAAATAATTTTAAGGTCATATCATATGTGAAAATAGGTATGCATAGGATTTATCTATGGATAAACTTCTCCCCTCTCAATGTTGTTTTGTGTTCTCGCACCTCCAAACAAAACATTTATGCATTTGAAGTGTCCATTTTTGGGATTGTGTAATATTTTATCATTTTTTATAGTTTTATTGTGATCTTAAATGACCATATAGGTGATATATATATTATTTTTTCATCACCCTTTATTTATTTTATAACTCTCTTACCTTCTCCCTCCCTTTTCCCTCAAAAGCTTAGGTTTAGATTAGCAGTAGATTTACCTTTCTAATATTTATGTCTATGCATTGGTATTAAATTGATGCTCCTATAATATAATAAAATCAACCTATTATATATGTTCATCCCAATGAGTGAAAGGGTCCTAAAAAATTGGGGATGTTATTATTATATCACAAAACCATCTTCTAATTCAACAGGTGCAAGGTTCAAATAACAATAATAACTTTTGGGATTTCCTTGAATTGGGCTTATAAAATGTGTAGGATAACCTATTGAGATGAATTTGAATTTGGGAATTTATCTATTAATTTTTAGGATAATGAAACTAGTGTCTTTAGACATAACCAACATATAAGATTATCCTAAAGGAGCAGCTTCAGTTGAACAATAGATAAAGTCAAACTAGAAGTATGATTTAGTCAAGTAATGAGTCTAGGATTCTTAGAATGAGGAATACAAACATTTAATATTAGATATACCTTAATAAATAGGGTCATATATATAAAAGTAGAGGAATAGATACTTGAAACCATGGAATTGAGTATAGTTTAAGTGAGCATAAGGGGTGGTTGCAAGTGCATTATTTTAGCATTAAACACCAATTTTAATGTATAAAATAGCATTTCATCAATTTTATGTCGATTAATATTAAAATTATTTTTAATCCTCTAAGGCATATTGTTTATCTTAGTGGTTGTATCATTAGTCTCAATATTCATGATAAGTCCATCAATAGGGTGAATAAATCTCTAGTAGGAAAAATAAAAGGAATCATGGAAGCCCTTTAAAATCTAGTAGTAATGATATTCATATAAAATTTGATATTTCAAAAATATTATTGTGTAGACACCTAAATTTGGTAGAAGATTTTCCTTTATGTCATTTATTGAAACTTTGTATATATAGACTGTTGACAAAAAATGACTTATCTATTGGAGCATTTTACTCAAGTATTTTTCCATATTATAGAGTCTAAGTTTTTTTATTGGTTATTTATATTTTCATTTAGTCATGAGGATCCCCAAATTTGGTACTTTATCCTTTTTAACAAGTCCATTATGACCGAACATGACCATCTTATGGCCCTGTCCATTTAACATAGACTTGTCTAGTGATTTTTTTTTGAAACTTCTCTTGATTCATGTTTCATTTAGTTATTATTTTTGTTCACTGGGTCTTATCTTGGGTCATATTTTTCATTTTAATATGTCTTAAATTCAAAATTAAAAAATATATAAATACAAGCTTTCCCTAAGGTAGTAAATACAAATCTTCTCACTTTCAAAAGCTATTAATATTTTTTTCATGTTTTATCTATGGGTATGTTAATTTAATATTCAAGGTTGAATTATAAGCTTCATACTTGTACCAAGGGTAAAATAAGAGGAAGAAAATCCATAACTATATTCACCATTCCACACACACATGTAAGTGGGATTAATACATTAAAGTTTGATCCCTTTTCATAGTCTTGGAAATGTAGTG
The DNA here is from genome assembly GCA_037957365.1 of Torreya grandis. Lineage (NCBI taxonomy): Eukaryota > Viridiplantae > Streptophyta > Pinopsida > Cupressales > Taxaceae > Torreya > Torreya grandis. Next base: position 1,468,615 of record JARHVA010002192.1, on the reverse strand, counting down.
CAATGCTTGGTCATTTAATAGGGATTGACTAGGGTCAATCTATCTCAATCCCTTTTACTTGATTCCCAAAAATTATCTTCTAATTTGGTTTATTCAAAAATAGGGTTTTATCATTATAGGTACTTTATGTGATACTGTAGGTTTGAAAATGCATCTACAACCCTAATTAGTACATGCATATGAGGTATAATAATAAGTTTAGTGTCATGATAAATAGATATAGGTCTAGAATTAAAAAAAAATGCACTGTGTTTTAGTCCACTTATAATGGTCACATCTAGGGATATTCAATACTTCTACTTTTTATCTATCATAGTCAACAAGGATAGATCTATAGTTGATGGACTTAAATGCACTATGCTACAAAAAACTTATAGAAGTCATTTCTAGGAATATTCTATAATTCTAATTTTGATCTATCATAGTCATCATTTAATTTTATTTTCACTCTAATATCATTCATTAATTATAGTTAACTAGGACAATTCTGTAGTCAAAGGGATTGAGTGCAATATTCTACAGTCCACTTCTATTAGACCTATCCAGAATATGTTTATTATTTTATGCATGATCTTAAGCTTACATCATCATTTATTTTACTAATTTTCACCATCATATATTTATAAAAATAAAAATAAATGCATGTGTGAGATAACTATATACCTTACCAATACTTTCCAAAGCATTTATCAAAATCAAAATATTTGATTATTATATATATTTAACATTATGATATTCTCTAATTTTACACCTATAATCAAATAAATTTTATTTTTTTAATCAAAAATAGGGTAAAACATATTGGTGAACCCAAAATATTACATTTGAGACCTTATTTTTTTATTTGCTTTTCATTTTAAATTTTATTTTTCTTTTATTTTCCTAGAAACATTGTTCTAACAATTTTAAAACTAATAGGAGCAATCATTCTAGGTAAAGTAATATCTAGTTTTACTTGAGATGTGGTGTGAGGGGTATTTTTATAATAATTAAGCCATAAAATAACACTATTAATGGATTTTAGTTCCCACATACCTCAAGGTATATCATAAATTCTTAAGGTTTTATTTTTCATCCATAAGAAGCCTTTGACTTATTATTCTTATAGTTAGCCTTAGGAGTTACTCTCAACATACCCTAGAGAAAATATAATGTGTTTAAAAAATACTCTATAGTTGGTACCTTCATGGTTTTAATCACTACTTATGACTGGGATTAGTATATATGAGATCCTACAACATAAACACACCTTACATAGTTTCACCTTTTGACATTCTTTATTTAATGGAATGATTGATTGATTGTTATAAATAAGTGTATTAATTATCATATTTTTTATATTTTGGGTTAAAAAATATATAATGTATTTCAAATATGAAATTCCTAATGGCGTTCACCCTTTATATTTAAACTTTTATAGCAATACTACACCTTATGCTTGTGATAATGAACGGACTGATGATTATACTTGTACAATCATTGATGCTTCTAACATTATTAAAGAATATGACCATAATATATATTAATATTATTATGAAAATCATGATGAATAGTATAATAATGAATAATATAGTGAAGATGAAAATGAGCTAACTAATCTAGAAATTACAAAACCAATTCTTCCATTATACTCATCTTTTATTAAAAGAGAAAAAGAGCATACAAAATATAAATATATTATATCCTTTAATATCTCATAAAGATAAAAATGTGAAAAATCATTAGTTAGTGCACCTTGTTTACCTTTCAAATTTATTACTGTATTGCATCACATTAATCAGTACAAGTTATAAAATGATAGCCCTCACATATAAATAGAAAATGATATAAGTGAATGTGCTAGTCCATTTATCTATTTATAAAAGGTAGATGATGTAAATGCATATGCTATACCACATTAAACTCTAAATATAGTTAATGGTATTCAAAATTATGATAATCTTTATCCTCCATTAGAAGCAATGGATAATTCTATAATTTTATCTCCCTCTTTTGAAATATTATAAGATGCTAATGCATGTGAATTAAAAATACAAAATAAAATTATGGCTCTTGATTTACAAAGCAATGATAATGAAATATTATATAATTATTTTCAAGATAGTCATACTTTACCCATAAAAAGTGAGTCTAATGATAACAATGATTGTGATAACTCATCCTCTTCTCTTAGGTTAGAAGAACCCAATCATGAATAATGTGATGTTTTTATTCCCATGCAAATTCAATGTGATAAGCTAAGCAGTGATTCCAAAGCTTGTCTTGATTTCATATTAGAATACAATCCTAACCATCTAATGACATTTTTCATGATCCTCTCATACCAATGTTTACAATAGATGGCCAATTACAATGCATGAGTGTGTCTTTTCAAACCATTACTATTCCTACTAGTCATATTGTTTCCATGATGCATATGATTGGTGATCTCCAAAAGTAAGTCATTGATCTCAATTTACAAACTAGATCATGTTATATGAATATCAAAGATAATGTTATCTTAGAACAATCCCTTACTTGAGTTGTATAAGAACATCCATATTGAAATAATTTTCTTATTATTTCACTACCATTGTTTGATGGTTATGGAGATCTATGTATTCACTTAATGTAATATACACTTTATTTTAGAGAATTGGGAAATGATGGATGTATTATTTTAAATTTTTTTCATATAAATATCACAAGAGATTATATATATTGGTTTTAAAAATTAACTAGTGATTTCTTATCTAACCTCAAAAAAATTAGATGTATTCTTATTTGATTATTATAAGCACATGGTACCTAAATTCACATTGGAACATCTAGAAGGTTCACAACAAGGTCATGATGAATGTATTTAATATTAAATTTTATGGTTAAAAATAATTGTGCACTCTATAATTTATTATCATACATCAGACTTGGAAAAATAATTTATCTTTAGGGTCTCTTATCTCTACTCAAAGATATAACAACACATAAAATTTACACTCTTGTGAGAGATTATAAATGGATGTGTTAAAATATGCACATGATCTAAATCACACAAAACAAAATGTTTCTAAGTCATAATCATATTCATACAAGCAACTAGTTATCAAGAAACATATGAATCCATATTTAAATTATCAAATAAATAATCTAGTTTAGGTCATTAATAAGATAGGTAAGGCACTTGACATGGATCCTATCAACCAAGAAAAATTCAAGGTACTCAATAAAGGGAAGGAATTAGTTTACAAAGTACCACCTAAAGAAAGTAAATATACTTAAAATAAGAGGAAACCACCACATTTTTATAGATTAAGAGATCAACCACATGATATTATACATACATTTTTGGATGAAAAGTTAATCACTCTCCCTCCTAATTACTATCATCCTCCTCCTTGTTATGAGTACATAAGAAAGGCATTTTTCACTTATCATGGTATTAAAGGACACTAAGATAATGAATATTATGAATTAAAATAAAATATTACATGAATTTCAAATAATTGGATTATTTAATTTCAAAATAATAGAACCAACAAGAAATATACAAAGCTCCATGATAATAACATATCTCAAATCACATAAACATGGATACCAAATCCAAATCATCGACACTTAGATCAAGAATATGAACATGTAATGCATACATAAAAAATGTAACAAGAACACCTATAGTATCAACTAAAAGTGATAAAAATAATTAATATAAGTATAGATCAATGAATTCAGTATCATAAAACAACTATAAATGACAATCAAAATGGTGCATAATTTATATTTACATCAAGATGGTCAACTCATTATATAGTTTTTAATTATAATAAGTATATACATGTCTCTAAAAATCTAAAAAAAAAATCATTTACAAGGGAATAATAAAATATATCATCATTTTCAATACTAAATATTATCAAATGAGCTAAACCATCAAATACAATACAAATCTCAAGAACATGTATATAAGTCAAATATAAGATTTTTTAAAATAAAAGACCATAAATATATATCAAATAATTTTCAATTATAACATAATATAATATCACTCTATAATTGGTTCATCACCAATAAATTTCCACCTCCCTCTACTAATAATCAATTATGTGAAGAGGAATCTCCATTATCAACTACTTGTGACACTATCAACTGATTAGGATATCAAGCAAGATCAACTCCTCTACTCACACTCCTCATATACTTCCACTCATGTCTATAGTGCCACATGATCATGTTGTAACTATAATTACTCCTAAAATACATTTTATCTAAGATCTTTTAGTATACTAGGAGGGGGAATATGATGCTCATGAGATTTTCCGCTAGCTGATCACACTCAATAATAACACATCTCTCTTGGATATTACATCATAATTACTTGTTGCTATAGTAACATAGGATAAAATAGTATGACTAACCAATAAAAAGAGGGGATCACTTTCCCATAGTCTCTATAGCACACTCCAACAATCCACTGGGGACTTGTCATATGAGGACCTAGATGGATGTCTCTATGATGAATTTTCAAAAGTCATCATTCCATATAAAATCATGAAATACATGAAATCAATACCAATGTTATCAAAATTAATAATACTATATATAAAATCTAAAATACAAATATAATTAATCATAAAATAATCCTAATGGCTAAATGATACCTCACCACCTACATCATATCCACCCTCTTCCACAAGAGCATCATCTAATACAACACAAAATAAAATTAACCACCTATAGGTTGGTCACCATCATTTATAATTTGGTGCAAAAACAACATCATGTGTATCTAATGTTTTAATCACTAGATCCACATCTACTAATAAGATGGGAGCCAAGTCTACATCACTCAGTCAACCCATATACCCCTCATATAGTGGATCCCTCAAAAAGTATCTCCACATATATGGTGTTGGGGGCACTTCTTGTGAGATACCAAACTTTTAGTAACATGCTCAAACTAGTATTACTTATATAAATCAAAACATCAATCATTTTAACCAAAAACTCACTTGAATTAATCTCAACTCCAATCTATCCTATGATCACTCTCCATAACCCATATAGGGATACCACACAATATCCCCAATAGATAATCTATCAGGTATACTACAATAATCCATCATTCCATATCTCATAATGTAAGAGTTACTCACCTATCTCTTTGTGTATATATGTGTATGATCCCATCCACCACAAAGTATCCCTAAAGGATATATATGTAATTTTCTCATAGGCCCAATAATGTATAAGTGTCACTGACCTCACCCTCCTCTAAAACCCTCTCAGGTGAACCTTTACAAGTCTTTGTACAAGTGGGATAACATGGTGGAGCTCCAAGAGTGTCTTATGCCATGATCCTCAATGTCATGGGAAAAAATATGCATTTGATATGAAATAGAAACCCCACCATTTTCAACTACAAAAAAATAATGTTAGAAATGCATAAATAAACTTTTGTAAATGCAAAACATTTTCAAACACCAGCTTTGATAGTAAAATAGTCATAACATTGGGGTCATAACAGGTATCCCAACCATGTGTCATCATGTATAGATGATATTTCCCATCAACACCCTATAAGGTCATCTTCCATCCAATAGTTCACAACCACATGATCCTCCATATATACTATAAAGTGACCATCATCTTCTTATCAAATGATAAAAAGTTAAAGTGTCTAAGTATTTCTCAATGAGGGAAATAATCATTTGTATTTCATATGGGATCAACATTAACTACCTCACATGCCTAAAATTAGTTACATATAATGTATCTCTCTCATCATTAGTCAATAACATATCCAAAATAGTCTCCATCATGTGGCTATGATGATTTGTTAACTCACATATCCCCCCATAAACACAAGTTCACAAAAGTAACATTAACAATCTCATACACATATGTGATTGATAAATTATAAGCATAAAAAATAATAAATAAGTAAATCTTACATGTAAAACATCATGGTTATTTGGACAAATCCATAAATAGGTCCAACATGAAGTAGATAGGTTAGTGGGTGAGTTTGTGGCTAAACAAATAGGCCCACTAATGATTCTAAACTAGAACTAAATAACTATAGTAGGGTATAGACATGACTAGGTTAGAGTAGACATGACTAGATTTTTTATAAATAACACTTAAAATACAAAACAAATTCAAAATTTCAAATTTTACATAGGTTAAAATTTGAGCTTTTTAGCTTACCAAGGTGGCTTGTCCTCGGATTATAAGCTAGCCCTAACTTGATCAAACTATTTCAACCCTAAAAATATCCTCTATGGCATCTTATCTCTCTTAGAGCTAAAAAATTACAAAGTCTCAATGCAAAAATTAATTATAATTTATTTTTTCAACCAACCTCTTTATATGAGTTGGATTTTGCTTTATCAAAAATTTAAAACCTTTCTAAAATAATTCTCTCAAATTTGTGCCCCCAATATATCAAACAATACATATATAAATCACTCCTTATAAGTTGCATTATAGAACATGCAATGTGCTCTTATGTATGGTAGTATTTTCATCTCATCAATCAACCTTTTCAAAACTACCAAATTTTATTCTTACTTATACTTGTTTGATATATTTTGAATTGAATGAATCAAACTAATAGATATAAACTATTGAAATTAATATATATGAATATACAATATAATATAGTAAAATACATAATTTAAAGAATTTACCATTATCTAAGAATAGTAAATAATCCTAAGGATATAGACTCAGTTTATGTACATCTTTTCTCTTATACATATTTGTACCACATGTTCATGTATACTTTCATTTATAACTTTCCTAGTTTAGACTTAAGTATATCTCTTTGATTATACATCTATTTGAGGGAATTTTAATATGCCATTATTCTATGAATCTATGCCAATTATTTTCATTGTGTATATGCTTTGGACATGTGCCCATGTATTTCTACCTGCCTTGGTGTATGCATACATTTGAACATGTCATTACATGTAACTCTAATCCAACCCTATTTTTTGTTTGAATATGTGTACATTTGAACATATATTTATATGTATTGCTTTCTCAAATTAGTGACATGTGCCCATATCCCTTGTATTGTGTTCCCTTAGCCTACTTTTTATGCCTCATGTGTGTTGTATGTATGCTTTCATGTATACATGATGACTATAACACTTATCTCTTCCTTGTTACACTTAAACTTATTTTTGGATGCCATAATTTCCCTCATGCATCTCCCCTTTCCTCTTTGGGTGCCTTTATGGACATCATGCCCCATCCCCCTAAGTATTTTACTTAGATTATTCTTATATTATATAGTTCATACACATGATTACATTGTTATATCTATCTTGACAACCTTGTGAGTGCTAGATATAAGATACATTGTACATTGCCAAATTATGATCATATTATATTATATTTTGATGTCATGTATACACATTATATTGGTATATGTTTAATATAACATAACATAACATATAATAATTATGCAAATAACATATATGTTTAATATAACATACATCATGCATACATTTTATTTTGAGGATAGTTATTGCATAGGCATAAAAACTCCCCCCAAAAGAGGGGGCATTCACAAGGGTTTTTAATAGAAATTAGTCCATATAAGTGCACTTAGATTATAGTTTCTTGCACACATATACAAAATTATAGAGATCAAAATCTAGAAAACATAATGAAAAATAGTTAGACATAGATTAGTTTCAATTTTCATAGAAAAAACATAAAAGGACACTACTAGCATGGTGCACTACTATCCAAGGTACATCACTACTATCCAATAGCCTAAAAATAATAAAATCCATATTTGATAGAATATAATAGTTATAACCCAAATTTGCATAGTTTCAATCATATGTTATCAAATTTGATAAGTTTATGCTTAGTTTTGCACAAAATCATACTAGATTTGCTCTGATTGAGGGAATCATGCATGGCATGATCACTCCCATTTTTGTTTTAAATACATAGACATAAATTGATATAACTTAGTCTAAAATCCATATACATAGATATCAAAATTGGGGGCATGTGCAAAACACATTATTTCCACATGATCAATTTTATACTAACTTATCTCATATGGGATGAAAAAATCCATGTCATTATCTACATTATATAATTTAGACACTATTTGTAGTACGTTTCACATTATATTGATTCCTTATTCCATCTATAGGGGTTGTTATTTTTGTGTAGTCCCTAAGATACATTCTGAAGTGCCTATGAGACCCCTTGGTCATTTTTCATTTCAAAGTTTCTAAATGGCCTTGAGGCCATCCTACATAGTTATAATTACATTGTGAATTTTTAGTTATAGATGAATCTACTAAACATGGGTGGGAAATGGAGTCATAGCCTATTTAAATTCTTAAACCACCTACATAGGAGGGTTTTATAATCCATCAGTCTAATCCATGTTACTTCTATTGTATGAACCACCAAAGAGGGGTGGGAAATGATGGAGTCAAAATCATATTGAGTTCTTGAGCCACCCACACATGGGGATTGATAAATCTATCAACTCACTCCAAGAATTTCATCGATTTGATGACTAGTTACACACATAGGATGTCAGCAAATATTTTCATTAGTTTATGTACCTAATGAGGTGTATTTATTATTTTCCTCCCTCTCTTATATCTTTAATCAATTTTGTATTTTATTTTTTATATTCCTTAAGTGAGGATTGATTCATCCATGTTTCATTTTTAGGATACATAATGGAACACACTTCACACACTCAGAACCATATTCATGGGCTTTACCTCACAAGTAAGTCTAGGTACATTTGTTTTTCCTTTATCCTAGTCATTTAAATTTGATGCATTTATAAAGTAAATGGAGAGTAAATGTAGTCATATAAAATTTTGCTTGAGTGAAATGAGTGTCACTTGAGACAACCCATCCCTAGATTATCCCTATACCTATCTTAGGGCTTATTTCAACACTTATCTAGCTTTTGCATAGGCCTTTACACATCCAGACATCTCAAAATTAGTCCTAGACCCTCCCTAGGGATTTAGGCCCCTAGTGCCTAAAGTTATACCACCTAGACACTAGCACTTTTCTTTGGACATTATCACCCTATACTAGTGTCCCACTTTCAATGCTAATGTCCTTTGCCAAATTATAACCTGAATGGATATATTTTTAATTCCTAAGACACCTAGGGTTGACATAGACCTATTTAAAATTATGCACAAGCACTAGATAAGTATAAATACATGACTTTTATCTCTTTATCCACTAGATGGAAATAAGATGAAAAATACATGAACAAGCTTAGAATAATTTGTGCACAATCAAGGTTATTAAACCCTATTCTACCCTACTTATACATACATTCATCAAAAACCCATAATACATATATTTATAGTCTCAATACTAATTAAAATCACTCAATTTGACACTCATATTAGAATTCACTTGTAATTTCATCTAGAAATTAGGTGGGAAAACTACATTAGGTTTGATCCCTCCTCAAAGTATTGGTATGTAGGAAACTTTCAACATAATGGGGTGTTGAGGATGTCTAATGTACCCATGTAACATCACACTTTTACTACTTAATCCAATTTAATACCCTAAAAAATGTAGGTCTAGGGTTTTCTCTTAAATCATCTCAAAATAATACACAAATAGTGAATCAGAGCTTATACACATAGTTATAGGTAGGTCAAACTTAGTTGAAGGTGTACCTAAAAGATAAGACAAATTTCTATACAAAGGCTATTAGCACCAAAATTAAGACACTATAATGCCACACTAATATCCAAGGTATAATTCTATTATCTAGGAAGTTATATAACACCTAGACCTTGTTTATGACACTTAGATCTACTTTCACACCAAGTTTTAGACTCTAGATCATCCACCATGGTTAATTTATAGTTGAGTACTTATTTATGTCATTCATTGATATTTAAAAAAATATCAGATTAGGTCAATTCTTAAACAAATTAGTGGATGTACTTATTTCATATTTCTATCCTAATTTATTGTACTCAAACCCTTTAACAACCTAGGGTTTTAAAATCCATAACCTTTAAAAGTTAAATAAGGGACACAATTCACTTGTTATCCTTCCTTCTTCCAAAACTTAATGAAATCATCCTAACTAGTTAACATGTGATCAATTCTTATAGGTGTGGGTTATGTGTGCTAAAATATCTGAAACTTGCACCAATCAAGTTTGAGTATAGTGAAATATGGGGGTATTCTTATAGGTATAAGGGGAGTGTTATGATCTTTCAGTTCTCATCTTACCACATCATTTTCATATCTCTTGAGTTAGGTGAGTGACTTATGGGCCTGGTGTGTTGTGTGTGGGTTAAAATAGAGGGTTGGAGAGTATTTCCTTCCATCATCATTGATTAGACATATCATCCTTATGGTTTCTCTATAGTCATGCATTAGTGGCACATGAGTATTGATTATGGTAGGGATCAACTGGTGTAACTTTAAAAGTCCCAAGGTTAGTGTAAAATAAGATTCCTACATTCTCACTCCTATTATCCATGCTTATGTACCACTATAAAACACAAATCCACATTATTTTCATAGCACCAAGGTCTTTTAAGAAATATAAGATAACTCTCTTTTTCCACCAGTTCGATCCCCTCAAAGTTAGTGTTAAATTATACATATTGAATCTTGATTTTAACATTGATTAATACCCCATTGGGTTACACCTTGGTCTTATCAGTCATAATCAATATGTGAGGTGATGGTTATATTAGGGGAATCCACATATTTCACCATGCATCTATCATGTGGACATTGAATTTGGATCTTTCATCAATTATTAGCTCCTAGTCATACCCTATACTATTTTTAACATCCTCTTATTCTTTCTCTCTAGTAGTGAATATATTTTTTAGCATGGGCATCTTGTCTTGATGCCTTAGAAGCACTGTTAATTTAGTTATTTATTAATCTTACTATTATTATACCCAAAGTCTATGTTGAGTGTCCTCATCTTGCTCTTCGAGGATTTGGAGATATATCTACATCTTATAAATCACACTTAATGTACAACTCAACACTTCAATCTTAGGATCTCCATTTATTACTCTAGGAGATGTAGGTGTTTAATTTGTAGTCATAACTCATCATATTGGGGTTCTATTCTATGTCCTTATTTCATGTTGGAGTGTTAGGTTATTAAACAAGGCTAAGGCTCGAAATAGAGGCCCATTGTTCCTTTATCTTTGTCACCTTTATGGTCATGAGTTTTACATATAACATATCATGATAGCATATTTTTTGAGCCTAATATTCTACCTTATAATTTTATATAAATCTAGGGAGTCATCAATAAAGTGTGTACCCCAACAATAAACACACATTATATGTTAGGTATAGTCCCATTAAACATGGTACAATGAACCACACTTGTATCAAGAACATGGTAAAAATATTCCTTCACTTTGAACTCCAACAAGGTTCCTATTATAATATTGTTGTGTGGGATAACCATATCCCAAATTATCTAGCCCATAACTTGAGGGCACTATAGTAAACTATCATGTACTTCACTCCCAAGTATTTTTAAACTCATCTATCACCTAAAAATTATCTATATTATGGGTGAAGGCATCATAGAATTTGCAATATAAATAATCCTTAGTTTTGGTTACATGTTATAAAAGGGGGAATAAATGGGTCTCATGGTTATTATGATATACTTCACAAGATATATTAAAGGGTAAAAATGCTCTTTTTAGGGTAATTATTATGATTATACCCTTCTTTTTTGTAATTGATACACCATAAAATAGGGAACATACCTTGTGTTTGCTAGACCAAAACATATTTTATCATTATTTCCATGGTATCTAATTGTAATATTATGCCTAAACTAGCTCTTTCTTCTATGGTACTATCCACTTCTATGTGAAGTACAACTTACAACACCTTTTATGGCTCAATAAAGGTATACATTATGAAAGCATGCCAAATAAGGGCACATAGCCCTCCTAATAACCACTAAACATGTTGTATCATGTGTATCACATAAAGAAACTTATAAATCAAGTTTTTAAAATTGAAATCATAGGAGAGAATACTCTCTCCTAAATCTTGCTTGATATCCTTTATCATAATGATGCTATAATGCTAAAACTCAGTGGTATCAAACTCTCTCAAGAATTTATCCTTCAAATAGTTAAATTACATAATGGTCTACATGGGGTCTAGCTTAATGTACCACTTGTGTTCTCATTCCATTAATGTGGTAGTGAATTGGGATGCTATATTTTCTACTGAAGTAATACCCTTAACTCACCACATAAGTTCACACTTGTGAACATGATTCTTAGCATTATGAGTGCCTCAATATTCAAGAATATTTAAGGCCATCTTATACTAGATCTAGGTAATGGGAATATACATGATCAATGCCTATGTAGTTTCCATCCTAAGTGTACACTTAGTTTGTGCTCCTAGATTTTTTCTTCTCTCTATTTAGAGGGTAGAACCCATAGCTACTATCAGGGTTTGTGTAGCATATTTTTAAGCTAATTGGGACATTTGAGGTCCCTTTCTTAATCCTATAATGCCTTGTATTTCTCCCTATTTTAGGCCACTAGTTTTAGGATCCTTAGTTCTCTCTAAATGTGGAATCTCATATTACATGGAACATCACAGGAGTGAACACTCTTTATTAGCTCATGTTTGATATCCATCAACATAGTGATGATCTACTGCTTAAACTCAAGGATATCAAACTCTCTCAGTAATTCATCCTTCAAGTAGTTTAAATACATGATGGTCTATATGGGGTCTATCTTCACATACCATTTGTGTTCTCATTCTACTAATGTGGTAGTAAACTAAGATGTTCTATTTTATAGTAATCTAATACCCTTAGCTCACTAGATAATTTCAAACTTATGAACATGATCCATAACACTCTTAGTGATTTGGTAATTAGGAATATTTAAGGCCATCCTAAACTAGACCTAGGTAATGGGCATAAGCATAATCAATGCCTATGTAGTTGTTATCTTAGGTGTGCTCATATATTTTGACTTCTCCATGTTTGGTGGGTAACACCCATAGTTGTTATCAAGTTTTATGAAATATGTCCTTTGACTACTTGGGAAACCTAAGGTCCCATTATTGATCTTAAAATGCCTTCTACTTTTCCCTAGAGTAGGTTTATAGTTTGGGGATCCTCAATTCTCTCTAAAGGTGGAATTTTATATTGCATGGTGGTCACCTTAGCCATTATTTTCACATATTCACTTACCAATGGGGGATAAAAAATTATTCCAAAGGGTCATCTCCATATCTTTATGTGATAAATATAGAAATTTTTCCTACCTTGGTGATGCATTGGAACTCATTGTATCTCTCTAAGTTTGGATGAGTTTGGACATCCCAGTCTTAGGACTCAAGTGATCTATCAGTAGTATATTCATGATGATATATTCTTGGATATCCCATCTCTTCTCCTTCTAAATCATACTTGTACTCATTTATTTATCACAAAAATGTAATTATAATATAAGGAGTCCTCCTCATACCCTTCTTAAACACTTTGGGTCCTCATATTATCTTTTGAGTTAGGATCCCTCTTCTCCTTGGGATCCATTTTTACCATTTCTCATTGGTGATTTTCATCATATTGACACCTTTTGAGCTCATAACTACTTAGGCCTTCCATCCTAAGGTGATTATGTCACTCCTTAATTCAATCTTACACAAAATTTCCTATCAAATCACCCATGTGAGGAAGATCAACCAACTATCAAGGCATTCTACAAAGACACCTACTTCTGACCGTTATAGTAACAAAATTCAACCAATCTTAGAAATGAAACCAAAATATTGGTTATCTAGTCAAATATAGCCCAAGTTGTAGTCACTAAGTCACCCTTATTATCTCCCTATGACAATATATAACATAAGGAATGATCCCTGTGTGCTCACTTAGGGCATGGAGAAAGATGATCTTGGATAGGTTGGGGGTAGTTTCATACAATGGTGGTTTTCTTGTTAATAGATGAGGTGTCTGAGTGTGACTAAGGAGAGACCTTTAAGGTTAGTGATGGAATAGATGGGGAAGGGTTTCAAAAGAAGAGAGTTGCATTGGTTACATAAATTAAATAATAATAATAAAACCAAACTAACCAAAAACATTTAAAAAAAATACCCAAATCCATAATAAATAATTTTATTAATCAACATCAACCATTACATTAGGGATTTTAGCTTATACATTCTTAATATTTGTAGTATGTAGGTCTTAGGCCATGGACCTATAGTATCTAACCCTAATATAGTTCATGTTAATCCAACCTCATTATATATAGTTTCATTTTCCTTATTTTTATTGTTATCTAATCTCCTCTTTTGGGCTAGTGACTTCCCTTTTCTTATTATTCGCATTCCATCCTCTCTCTCTCTCTAACAATTTATACAACTAGATTCCTTTCTTTCTCTTGTGATTTAACAAATAGTCATGTCTCTCCTTTGGTATACTTTTATTTCATTTATCTCACCAATAATCTACCATCATTCAAAATTTCCACCTATTATTTTATTTGAATTGCAAAATTAGCTCAAGGCCAACTACCATGCCATCTACTATCGTACCACCATAACTCTATGTTAGGATCTGGATGAAACTAATACACCTATCACTTTATTCCATAATATATTCTATGATTTATAGGTCTACATATATGTTTTTCTATAGGTCCTACCACTTTGTCATGTAGCACACATTGACATGGTTCTGATAATTAACATATACTTTTATAGAAATTTTTTCTAAGGCACACACAAGTTGTGTGGTTTAGATTTCATGCACCTCTTGGTTAGTGGAAATGAACTCACTATAATAATGAAATCTTACATTTATATAATTCTTATCTAATTTTATGGGTCAACATAGATTCTACTTAAAACTTTTTAACTATAAAACTTTGATACTGTGAAACTTTAAAACTTGAGAAATTTGAAATTTATGTGTAGAAATTTAAACATGAATGAGTATCATTCCATTTATATGATATTAAATTTATATTGAATGGAAATTTAACTTTTCAAATATTTAAACTTTTAACCATTTAGAACTTTCCACTTGTAAACTGTAAGAATAAGTGCACATGTAGGTCACATGCCTCCATATTCTAAAAATTCATAATCATGCTGTAATTTTTGAAAATGTATAGTGACATAAATATGAAATTTTATCATGAGGCTTGAATTATCCATATAATCCCATTGTGACACCTCCATTTTGAGATGAGAAACATAGCCTAAAATTCACTTATCTAAAAATAAAGCATATTTGAAAGATAGATTCATGTAGTATCATTTTGAACCTTTGAATGTATTATATCATAATATTCAAATATAACATTGAATTTATATGAAATATGTGTTATATGGATATATAATTGAATCACATAAGCATGATGTGCATGATATGCATATGTTTAACCCTAACTTGAGATGGATCAATATAATACATGGTTAATAATATCAAAGTAAATAAACACATGGGTCTCTCTCTCTCTCTCTCTCTCTCTCTCTCTCTCTCTCTCTCACACACACACACACACACACACACACACACACACACACACACACACACACACACACACACACACACACACACACACACACACACACACGCACACAAAATACGCCAATTAATTTATAAACTCAAATAAATAATGTCTTTAATTTATAATACTAAGATATTCTCAAAACATAAAGTATATATATTGATTGATAATTCAATAAAATATAAATAATATGAGTTGGTTTAATATGATCATGCATATTTGGAATGGAAAAGGATAAAAGTAGACTATATTTATAATCTATATCAATAATCAAATTATATAAAATTACATTTTATAACCTCAGATGCTTGTGTCAAATTTGTATAGTTATATTGATGATATTGTATGAATTGGACATAGGTTTCCAATATGGAATATCAATTGGATATGAGTGAAACCACTTGAATTTTTTTGGATTTTCTATCACCTTTACTCTAGTGTGTTTAGATCACATGCAAAATCTATCACTCTTTATCAAATGATTAAATCCTAGTTTTTTCTCTTTTGGAGCGATTCTAGGAAAAATGGGTTAGTGGGAACATGGTATAGAGCTTCCTAGGACCCATATATCAATGGGCACAACGTACATATATAATAATCCAAATAAGGACTCAAACTCATGTAGTTCTCCCCTATGTGTTGGCTAGTGTGTGTATTGAAATGTAGCATACAATAAGTACATAATGTGACCTAGCTTGTAACTTGGAAAATATGGCTCATGGAATTATCCTTCATTATTTCATATTTTTATATGGGTTTTCCGTATGATTGATATTGAAATAGGAAAGAATAGGGAAAATTTTCTCACTTGAATGCTTGATTGAGTGCTTTTGATAAGTTTCCTTATGATTTATTTGGTTTATGCTAGGTGAGGAATGAATGAGGGTTGATATAGTAGATGTATCAATCCATTTTGGAAATATATCACATAAAATGACTTAGGCCAACCATAAGTATTTGTTTCATTTTCATATTTGATGAATTTAGGGCACTAGACACTTAGTTTAGCATAAGAACTAGCATTGACATAAGAATCTGGCTGGGACACAAGTATCTAGGAAGATAGAAAATAGGTACAGGTCTATTTTTTATAGGATTTTAATAAGTAGGTTTATAAAAATTTAATTAATATAGAAGGCCTAGTCATTAGAATAAAATATGTTTGGACTAAGAGATAATCAATAGGCACAAGATATAGTGGATGTAAGCCTTTTAGCAATAGGAAGGTATTATAACCAAAGGGTACACTCATGAGAAGTAATTTACAAATATAAAATACTAAGGTGTTAGATAATTTAGATTTAGTATCTACATTTCCCCCCATTTAATTTAGTAATAAAATTGCTAGTTTAAAGGAAAAGGAATGTGTACTTGGGTGTGTATAACACACCTTATCTTTGTGTGAGTCCCACTTGAATGATTTTTTGGTGATTAACCTACAACTAAGAGCATGTTATAGTATATAATCAGTGAATATAATCTATAATTTAAAATGCTTGAAATAAAATAGAGCAAGGTTAGGAGTTCACCTATGTATCAATGCAACCATCTTACCTTTTATCAAATTGATTTGAAGATATATTTTATTTTGAAGATTTAGAGCTAAGATTAGGACAATAGTAAAATATACAAGTGTGTGTGTGTATATATATATATATATATATATAGGGAAATTGCACCCAACCTTAGAGAAAAAGGTGAGTTTCCTCTTGGTAGTTAAGATTAACTCAACCATGCAACCCAATCACGCTTATAACTTGGTAAGCATGAGTGATCCAAGTCAACTCATACTATAAATATTGTGTAGATGGATGATTTGATCACTCCATCCTAGAATCTTTGTAATATTGAGTGATGTAATTACCTCAAAATTTCCAAAAGTGAACCAACTATTACATTATATTGGTTCAATAACAGTCCATAAAAGTCCATTTTGGTGTAAGCTAAAGTCTATAAAAGTATTGGAAATTTGAAATCTTATTTAATTTTATAATTTAAGTTAAAACCTAGGTATAAAAATGGTACCAATTACCTTAAGTGTGTATCTAAATCATATAACTATGTGATTTGGCCCATTTGAAAATTTTCAAGTGTGGAAGACATGTTACCATGACATTCACCCATTACAATCTAAAATTAAGAACTAGTATAAACTATGGAAAATATGTTTCCATATGTAGAAACTATTTTTGAATTATATAACACCTAAATCTTGTACACTTAGAAAATACATATCATGGATGTACCTTCAGCTTGAAGACCTTTCCCATTTCCAAAAATCTTGCATACATTATCTCTCTATACCTAATTAATTATATATTAGTCCAACAAATGTTATTCTGATGACTTGAACCTTCTAATAAAATGTTATAAACTTTCTTATCTTTCATCTCTATATGTTCTAGACTTTCACCTATTTTATAGCTACCCAGACACTTGCATCCTAGTCAAAAACCTACATCAATACAAGTGTCTTATTTTAATGCAAGTGTATAGTTCCCTAAAGTCATCCAATTTGAAAATGAAACATATTCCTATGGTCATACTAAGTGATTTAATATAATATATTCTCTAATGGAATGGGTATATATATAAGATCAACCCTCATTTATTCTTCACCTAGAAATTTATTACCTACTCATAAGGTAACCTATCAAAATTATTAAATCAAGCACTCAAGTGATAAAAATTTCCCTATTTTATCTTATTTAATTATCAATCATAGGAAAAACACATCTATAGGTCGAAAGTACAAAAGCAACATTCCATGAGCCACATTCGTTAGGTTATAATATAGGTCACTCTATGTAACTAATTATCACACATTTCATGATTCACACACAAACCAACATATAAGGGAGAACTACATAATTTTAAACTATATAAGTATGAGTCCCTCTTAGAAATATTGTCTATGTAGGTAGTGGTCATGGATAGAGGGGTCTTTGTGGTATCTCAACACTATGTTCCCACTAACCCATTTTTCTCATAACCACTATTAAGATGAAAAATTAGGGTTTTTATATTTGATAAGGATAAATAGTCAATGACCCATATTTGAATGGATCACAACAAATGTGACATAGAACCCATAAACATGTAGGTGGTCACATCCAATTTTAGAATGTATTATGTATTGGACACCTATGTCCAATTTAGACAATAGTGTTGATTCAAAAGTCCCAAGTTGATGTAAGTATACATAATTATAGAGGTACAAATTCTACAATCAGGAAAATAATCTATATCCATTATAATTTCTAGATCTTCTAGATCTAGATCTATATTAGCATCATAACTAGCCATGTATCTTACCTTCATTATAATTATAGTATCTATCATAGTTGTACTTTTATTTTTTATCATATCTTAACATAATAAATTTAGTATATGTTATATCTAGGTATTTTAATTAATTAGTTTGATTTAGAGATAGTCTACCATCCTTGTGCCCTAGGTTATCTCTATCCCTTTAACCCTAGATTCTCTATATCTATAGTTTAGGTTTAAACATTTGGTGAACCTAACCATTAATTTTCAATACCCTAGATATTAATCTAGGGTTTCTTGATTCTCTACTTTTTATTTATAATTTCTAATTTAACAAGATTTTATAAGTTAAAAATCAAATTTCCTTTTCTATCAAAATGTTTAATATGGATGCATGTGTAACTCATTTCATGTTACAATTTGTAAATGTAGTGACACTTTGATATTTTACTATGATAATATAAGGTATCATACAAATAAATAAGAAGATATATCTATATAATGAGAGGGTTTTAAATTAAAAACAACACTTAATCTCTCTTATTATTTCCTTTTGTAATACTATAGAGCCAATATCTAGATGCTACCATGCCACAAAATCTTCTAATGATGTTATAGGTAAAAATTCACTCTAAGACTTCTTACACCACTCTTAAAATTACAAGGAAGATATTTTGGATGCATTATTCATGACCTTTTTACCAAGTAATATAGAGCCTTAATATGTGGCTTCTATGTTAAATTATATCAAATGGGATGAACATAATATATTATTTAAAAAGGAAGATCTAACACCTCAAGACCTCATAAATAATTATTTACCATTATAAATTTAGGTTGGTGTGTGCAATAAAATTGTAAAAAGATTCCTTGTGGATGGTGGTTTAGGGTTCAACATTTACAACATATAATTTCTTTCCTTACTCGGAATTGGGCCTAATGATTTATAACCTTCCAATATGAACATTAAAGGATTTGATAATATTTCATGAAAAGTATTAGGGCCAATGACATTGGAAATTATTTTGGGACCTCATATATAAATACTTTGTACCAAATTATGCCAAATGATTCAAACTATAATATACTTATTATGATGAATTTGGATACATTAAATGGATGCAGTTCCATCTACTTTGCACACATGCTTATAATTTAACCATCAAGTATGTATATACACATGTCCAATGGATACTAATACCTTTAAACATCATGAAGTGGTCCAACAAATAAATGATCCTATGATGCAATATTATAAACCTGATTTTGGCCTTTGATATTTGATAAAATATGGACAAAATGGCAAGGTTTGGGAAAACATGAATATGGTATAGATCAACCCATCTCTCCTACAAATAACACAACATCGGTTCATACACTATTACAAAAACCTAAGAAGCTTATCTTAGCCAAGGCATCAAGGATAAAATTTACATGTTTACATAAATCTCCCATTTAATTACTCCCATGGCTTGAAGAGTGTCATATTATATATCTCTCTCTTTCTCTAGAGGTTGATATGAGTATACCTCTACCTAAAGAGTATGATGTGAATGGTTATTATGATTATCATCAAGGCCCTAAGCATTTTATGAATAGACATTTTACCAAAAAACATAAAATACAAGAACTCATTTATGAACAAAAGGTTAAATTTTATTATCCTAGAAAGGAATTAAGTTCATAACTTGATGATCACTATAAATAGAAAATATCTAATGATCCTTTGCACAATTATCCTAAGAAGGAACTAAAAGTGAAAATGGCATACAATGCATAACAAAAACTTAAAATTAAGAAAATAAAACAACATATATGATAAAAATATTTAAAAATTACCTTATTAATGGGTGGTGATTATTTTTTGCATAACCATATTGATACCACTCAAACAAAAACTACTTTCAATGTAAGATGTTTTCAATAGCTTGGTTTTGATTAAAAAACTTACAAAGAAAAATTAGTTGGAAATAATATTTGGGATACATAACGCTACCAATTTTTTATGGTCCTAAAGTGATTAAAAAATGGGTTTGGGTTATACCAAGAAACTCTCCATATGAATTTATAATGCACACTCTTTAGTTATATCAAACGCAAGTAAAAATTGACCAAAATCAGCAAGGTATTTCTTTTTCTCATGAAGGAAAATGGATCCATATCCCAAATTATAACAATGGTTATTATATTTAAAATGTAAGACATGAGGAGGAATATGACATGTACCATTTACATTTATCCAAACATGATTAAAAAAAATTAAAGGATCCAACTTAAGGTTTTAAGGCTTCACACATTCCAAAAATACCAAAAAAATAAAAAAACTTCAAATTTCTAAAAATATGTTCAACATTTACATGTTATGTTAGCTCCTTGACATATATGTTGTTGGTTCCATGTTGGTATATGCCATATTATTATTCTATATATACACATGTTTCACACATCTTTTGAGTGTGATATAGGCATAAAAAAATTCATGATCTATGCACTTTTAGATATTGGGTTTTCCCTTTACTCACATCACCATGACCTTGGGGGCATCCACCTATATGATCATGATACATTTAGGTTATATATTTAAATGGTCACTTTACATTATAATTTTTGAGATAATATATGTACTTACACATGCCTTTATCCATGCTTATATTTTTTGCAGTGTACTTGATATTCTATGTACTTAACATTTTTTGCTAACACAATATCCAGGGACTAGTATGGCATGTCTATGATGGTTATTTATGATTTAATTTATGCAATTAATTGAGTGTATTTAATTTATATTATATTTATTATTTTATAATTTAAATATGCTTCATTTTTTCATCCCTTATGTGTCTATTTGACTCTTTAACATTTGAATATGTCATTATCTATTGTATGTTGAAATTTCAATATGTCATTTTTGGTTTTTGTGGACATTTTACTAATTTTGGTCCCTTTGATTGTGTATCATTTGAACATGCCCCATTTTTTAGGTCTCCTTAAACTATTATATTTTTATTTGATTTTGTGTTCTCTTGTATGTGTACTTGATTGCTTATTGAGACTATACTATTAATATATAGATGTTACCATGATATAAATCATGCATCTTAGGACTTGGTGTGATCTCATTATTATTGCTTCAATGATATATCTACCTATGTGTGTCACATGGTACATTCATAATTTACATGGCTATCTTATCCTTTTGAGGCAAGGTAATTACTAATTACTACTTTTCCTCATGTTAAAATGGGGGAATATCAATTAGGGCATGCCATAGAGGCATGAATCACACATTATTTCATATATTTAGATTGTAATGGGGCATGTTATGAAAATATGTTGTCCACATTTATCACAATTTCAAAAATACAATGGGGGTATGTTTTGAAAACATGTTCTCCACACTTATTCAATATGAAACATACCTAGATTACAATGGGGGCATGTTTTGGAAATATGTTCTACACATTGGCATTTATATCAATTTTTAGATTTATCCACATAGACTAGTTTTCAATTTCATATTTTAGTAGGGGAATGTTTTGGAAACATGTTCTTCACACTTAACGTAGTTTCAAATTAGACAAAATTCATAGTAATATGATTCAAAGACAAATTTGTGGTAGAATTATATATATTGGTACCATTATATAAATAGTTTCATAATGAGACATATATAAGGTGCATATGATATGTAATGTGTACCCAATATTTCAAAATTAAATCAATTTTGAATTTTAAACACTTTTATGGACTATTATCACCCACTAGGTTTGACTTTTATGGTTTGTATTGAGCCAATCTAATGTAATATTTAGATCATTTTTTTATTAAAATTATTAAATCACTAAATATTTCCAAGTTTATAGGTTGGAATTGATTACATCATACAACCTCACTAATTTTAAATCATGAGCTTATTTTATTCACTCACACTCACCAAGTTATAAGTATGATTGGGTTGCACGGTTGAACTAATATCAACTATTAGGTGGTAACTCACCTTTTATTCAAGGTTAAAGGTGTGCATCCTATAATATATCTATATATATTTATAAATATGTACTTTATATATTTTATATTTGTCTTAATATTAGTTTTCATAACTGATAATGAAACATCTTTCAAATCAAATTGCCAAAAGGCAAGGCATTTACATCAATACACAGGTGTACTCCTAAACCTTAATCTCTTTCAATTTCAATAATTTTAGTGATTTTTAATTTCATATTATATTCATTAATTATATATTGTAAAATTATCTTTGTTGTAGGTTAGTCACCAAAAAAACACTTAGGTTGGACTCAAGCAAAGATAATGTGTGTTATACACACTTGAGTACACATTACATTCCTTGAAATTATCAATTTCATTACTATATTAAAGGTGGGGAATGTAGACAACATTTATAAATTATATATCACCTTATATTTTACACTTGGAAAATACATACCATGGGTGCACCTTCAGCTTCTATGCTCTTTTTATTACCAAAAGGCTCACATACACTATCTCTCTATGCCTAATTACTTATCTCTTAGACTAATAAATGTTATTATGATGACTCAGACCTTCTATCTTACCCAAAATGTTATAAACCTGATTATCTTCCATATGTGCAAGTTTTAGACTTGAACCTATTATCCAACTACCTAAACACTTATGTCCTAATTAGACACCTACATCGATGCAAGTGTCCCATTCTAATGCAAGTTTCCAATGCCCTAAAGTCATCAAATTTACAAATGAAATGTATTCTTATGGTTGACCTAAGTTATTTAATGTGAGATATTAGACAAAGGGATTGGTATAAATATAAGATCAACCCTCATTCATTACTCACCTAAAACTTATTGCATACTCACAAGGAAAATTATCAAAATCATTAAATCAATCACTCAAGTGAGCAAAGCTTCCCTATTTTCTCCTATTTATATATTAATGATATGTAAAACACATCTATAGGTCTGAAGTACTAAATGATAATTCTATGATCCATATTTTCCAAGTTAAAATCTAGGTCACTCTATGTACTTTCTTATCACATATTTCATGATTCACACACAATCCAAGACATAGGGGAGAACTACATAAGTTTGAGGCCTTGTTCAAAGTATTGGATACATAAGAAGTGATCATTGATAGAGGGGTATTTATGGACGCTCAAAAATATTAATATGAAGAACTATGGTTTTTTATATTTGACAAGGAGGAATAGTCCATGACCGAAATCTAAATGTACTAAAATTAAGGTAACACCACATGGAGAATTATTCTATGGTCACATCTAGTTTCAATAGGTATTCTATACTAGACACATACATCCAAGTTAGATAGTAACATCGATACAACCATCCCAGGTTGATGCAAGTCTCTATAGATATAGAGGTACAATTTATAGAATTAGGTGACTAAAATAGAATCTAGATCTAATCTAATTTTTACCTATTTCAAACCTAGATATGTATTATCATCAAAACTAGGTAAGTATCTTGATTTCATTATCATTATATCATAGATTTAATTTCCATTTTTAGCATATCTCAACATAATAAATTTAGTAAATGTTCTATCTAAGTTTTATAATTAATTGGCTTGCTTTAGAGACAGTCTACCATCCTTGTGCCCTAGGTTATCTCTACCCATTTAACCCTAGATTGCCCATATCAATATTTTAGGGTTAAACACCATAACACTACCCCATTATAATATTAAGATATTGATTATTGAATAAGTGTGGAATTCATTCCTTTTTGGCATGCCCCCATTGAAATCTAAAATTGTGAAGGTGTGAAAGCCATTTCTCTATGACATGTCCCCACTGATATGCCCCCCTTATGAGGTGAGAGGAAGTATAAACTAGTAGTCACCTTACCTCAATATGATAATATAACTATATAATTTGAGTAATGATCATGTATCTTGTAAGAGCAGTATGTCTAGGTAGATATAACAATGAGGTACATAGTGTGATAACATTAACTTCTAAGATACATGATGTGAATCATAGAAATGTCTATATAGTAATAATACAAGCTCAACAACAAATCAAGAACACACACAAGATCACTCAAAATAAAATCAAAATACAATGGTCTAAGGAGACCTCAAACAAGGGTCATGTTCAAATTACACACAATCAAAGGAACATGACTTCATCAAATGTCCATAAAGAAAGAAATGACATATTTAAATGTCAACATACAATAATCTATGACATATACAAATGTCAAAATGGAAAAACATAGGCATGGGGGACACAATGAATGGAGTATATGAAAATGCTCAATTAAGTAATATAATGCAAGATAAGACACGTAATATTATACATAAATAGAAAACGTAAATGGAAATCATGGAACATAAATAACCAACTTAGCATGTCATACTATCTCTTGGATATATGTGTTAGCAAAAAATGATAAGTGCATAGAATATCAAGTACACTTTGAAAGATATAATCATGGATAAAGGCATGTATAAGTATATAAGCTCAAACCTGATAATAGAAATTGATAATAAAATGATATAATTTGGGTGTATCATTATCAAAGAAATAAATGCCCCCAATGCACAAATGACATGAGTATAAAGAAGACCAAACATAAGAAAGTGCATAGATCATGTGCTTGGGTATGCTTGTATCACACTCAAAAGATGTATGAAACACATGTGTATATAGAAATAGATGATATGTTATCTACCCACATGGAATTAATAACATAGATGCCAATAATCAAATAAAACATGTAAATGTTGAATATATATTTGGATTTTTCATTTTTTCTTGTATTTTTGGAATATTTAAAACTAATTTAGTTAATTCATTATTCAAATTTAGGAGCCAAGGTTCTTTGTGGTGGTCTTACTTAACAAAAATATTTATAGTGCTTTATTACCAATTCTTATGTATTTGTTAGTAATACTATACTAGAAATTATATGTATCTTCTTGTCCTCATATCCATCATGTGGGATACAAATTTCTTTGTTATCATGCTAGAAATTAAGGTATTGACATATGGAACTGATAGTTATTTGCCTATTAGTTAACTAATATTGGCTAAGATACAAATTAAAATTTGGTTTTTGGTCCATTACCTATATAATAAGGTCTAATACCTTTTGTCCAAATGTAATGGGTAATATAATGTACCCCAAAGATTTTGGAAAGGCTAGAGAATATCATATTTCATACATATTATGTCCCATCTATTATACTATGGTGATATTGTAGGTTGTGTTTCAAGTGTTTATATCCACACTGATATTTTGGTAATTAACCCCATAAATATTGTATAAATTGTTAAGGCTTCATGATTTCATAATTTTAAAGGATGCCTCTATTATGCATAATTGAAAGGATTAAACTTTTTATTTTTTGGGGCATAATTTGTATATTCCCTTCATTCTTATATTTATGAATTTGAATTTTCAATGTTTCATAATGATTTGTATGATGGAAAATGATTTGATGATAGTTAAAATATGGTAATAATTATTTAGGAAAAAATCTAATGTCTGATATGTGCCCATTAGGGGGTAAATATATCATCATATGTTTAAGTAACATATAAAGTATTATATCCATAATATCTTAGATTTCTATGATTTGTATAATATATTATGGAGTCTTATGAGAGACCACATTATTTACATGATGTATCTATATTTGGACCTTGTAAGGTTGAATTAATATGTGAAGATAAGAGAGATGTATGGAATAAAAAGTATTTACATGTTCATCTACTATTTTTTCTATCCATTTATTTTGATTTGTTTCTATATTCTCTGCAAGTGAATATAGCCTATATGTACCATGACCTTTAAGTGTGAATATGTTATGAAAAATATGTTCAAGTGGATAAAAATTAAGTTTTTGAAATGTCTCATCTATCATATCATGAGATAGGTCATCATAATTTTCATAATAATCTAAAACATGTGCATGTTGTTGCTTAGTATTGACCAATAAAGGAAGCTCATTTGTTTGATTTTATTTTGGTTTTGGTATCATTGGTTTCTTTGGAAATTTTTATTTCTCTTTATGGACATATATGTGAATTTAAGTGTGTGGTGATTTATTTTCATCCAGGGATAAAGGAATCATTATACATGACTCATCTATTTCAAAATTATGTATATTCCCCAAAAAAAAATACATTGTTTAGGTGGAACCACCATAGGGATGCCTTCTATATGGAAATGTATCATTTTGAAAAATTTGAATAGTTCATCATTTTTAAGCATTGAAAATAAGGTCCCATTATGTATGAATTTTATACATTGATGCAATGTATATGGGATAACCTCTATTTTATGTATCCAAAGCCTACCCAAAATCAAATTATAATGTAATGACTGAGACATTACTTGAAAAGTAATTGAAACCATTTTGGGTCCCATGGTCACATCTAATGTTATTTGGCCAAGTAGAGGGCTATGCGAATTATCAAATCGCATTGATATGTAAAACTTATTTTTGAATAATATTGGTGATAATAATTAATGTGGTTAGTAAATTTGTACTATAAATGTTTAGGCCTGATTTATTATCAATGAACACCCTTTTGATTACTTTGTTATGCATGATCACTTGTATGAACAAAGGAAAATATTGGTCAATAATATCTTTGGATGGTAAATACATTGGATCAAAGGTAATGAGTTTTTTATTGTTTTTTAGATATTATGTGATATCTATAAATTAAGCTAGGTCAATATCACTTGGAACTTGGGTATCACATAATGCTTCATATAGGATATCCTTGTAGCTAATGGATTGATTTAAAAGTTTAAGGATTGAGATCTTGGCATGCATGTTTCTTAGTTGGTGAACAAAGTCATATCAATTACGTTTGATCACTTGTTTTATATTAGAAGGAACTTGATGTATATTAACTAGTGGTAGATTATTTTGGACACCTTTACCTTTTTGAATAGTGATATCATGGACTAAAAAATACAATATAATACATGGGTGAATAATAGGTGTAGGATGGTGATTGTCACTTGAATAAGATGTAGGTGGAGCAAATGGTTGAGAGCATGCATGTTGACATCTAGATATTGGATTTATAGTATTAAAAATGGAATTATGAAGAGAGATTAAGTGTTGATTTTATTTTAAAAGCTTATCATTATAATGATGAGTTTTTTTATTTTGTTTAATGATAGGTATGATTAAGAAATTATAATAAAAAAACTATAATAATAAATTGGAGCAAAAAATGGGATATATATGCATCCATAGTGCACATATTTGTAATAAAATGAAATTTAATTTTTAACTTGTGAAATATTATTAAATCAGAAATCAGAAACATAGAATCAATAACACTAGATAAATATCTAGGGTTTTGAGGTTTAAACCTAACTTTAGATGGGTAAATATATTAATAGGGTTTAGAATAAGTAAATGAATATGCACAAGGGTGATAAATAGATCTATAGTAGGCCAATTAATTTGTAAAATTAGATAAACAATGTCCTAAATTTATAATATTGAGATATGCTAATAATATAAAGTAAATATATTGATTGATATTGAAATAAATTAAAATTAAGATTAATTAGTTGGTTTAATATGTAAATACAAATCTGATATGTAACTATTTGGAATTATACTTGATATGAATTATGGATCAATCATTATATTTTGGAAAATTACATTCTATGGCCTCAAATGCTTGAGTCAGATTTGGATGATTGTGTTGATGCTACTTTTTGACTTAGATGCATGTGTCTATTATATAATATATACTAGATATGAGTGAAACCACTTAAAACCTTTTGGTTTTATTCCACCTTTGACCTAGTGGATTTAGATCTTAATCATAGGCTGTTACTCTTTGCCAAATGATCAAACCTTAGTCTTTTCACCCTTAGAGTGACTATGGGAAAATGGGTTAGTGGGCATGCAATATCAAGATTACCCAAGGACCCCCATATCAATGGGCACTACCTATATATATATTACTCTAAATAGGGACTCAAAATTATGTAGTTCTCCCCTATGTCTTGGCTTGCATCTATATGAAGATATAACATTTGATAAGAAAGTACATAAAGTGACCCAACTTGTAACTTAGAAAATATAGCTCATAGGATGATCCTCTAGTACTTTAGATATGTATATGGGTTTTACTTATGATTTATATTGAAATAAGGAATAATAGGTTATATTTTATCACTTAAATAATTGATTGAGTGTTTTTGTTAAATTTCCTTGTGAGTAATTAGGTTTGTGATTGGTGAGAAATAAATGAGTGTTGATCTAGTATATATCAATCTAGTTTGGAAAAATATTATGTAAAAGCACTTAGGATAACCATAGGGATATGATTTATTTTAAAATTTTGTGAATTTATGGCACTAGACACTTAGTTTTTCACCTAAAACTAGTGTTGATGTAGCATCTGAGTGGGACACAATTGTCCAAGAATTTGAAAAATAGGTACATGTCCCAAACTTTCAAAGAATGATAATAAGTAAGTTCATAGAATTTTGAATAGTATAAAAGATTTGGTCATCAAAATAACATATGGATAGACTAAGAGATAAGAAATAAGCATAATATATAGTTGATGCAAACCTTTTGGTAGCATGACGGTCTTAGAATTGAAGGGCAAAACCATGATAAGTACTTGCAAAGTATAAAATAATAGGTGGTATATAATTTATATTTAGTGTCTACAACATCATGGTACTATTGACTAATTTCACCCTCTAGTCAATTAGGTGAACCCCCATGTAAGTACACACTTACATAGGGTCTCCTAGGTCATAAATATCCATCATGGTCATAACTAAGGTCATAAAATATGTCTTAACCTTAGTCACATTTGCCTAAGTTTATCTTATGTCATTTTATGTCCTTTTGGGTCATTTTAATGAATTTTTACTATTTTTCACTAAGATAAAAGGTTTTAAATATGAAATATAACATCCCATGTGTCAAAAAGGTGTTATTTTTCAATTTTGGAGCTAAAATTTATAGGTTCAATGTTGAAAGTAAGAAGGTCAGTTGAAAAAGTGGGAATTTCAATGTTATACAGATTGCAAGACAACTACTTGGCATGTTAGGAGGATTAAATAAGATATATAAATCCCACACAAGTTTTAGGCTTAAAAAGCTTCAATAATTCCAAACTTGGCAAAAACTAGTCCATCGTCCTTATCACTCTCTTGTACAAGTCAAAGAAGTCAATCGGTTTTCCTCCTTTATAGACATGTCAAGCAGAGTTGAGGGGAATGCATTTGGTGGATGAAAATTAATATATTTGTACTATAATTACATGGAAATAGTTTTCAAATTGGTGTATTGAGCTTCATTAATAAATGTTAAGATTGCTACTACCTCCAAGTTAACTACACATTCCCAACACTTTCATGTTTTATCATTTATTACATTGATATGATGTTTCCAAGTGGTGTGTGTGTTTTGGTAGAGCATGTTATCCATATCAATGTTGTATTCAAGTTGGTTTTCATTTGTTTTCATGGAAGGTAGGAAATAACATCCCATTTTATTGTAAATGAATATCACAAGTGGTCTTCAAAGATGTTTTATCATTTATTACATTGATATGATGTTTCCAAGTGGTGTGTGTGTTTTGGTAGAGCATGTTATCCATACTAATGTTGTATTAAAGTTGGTTTTCATTTGTTTTCATGGAAGGTATGAAATAACATCTCATTTTATTGTAAATGAATATCACAAGTGGTCTTCAGAGCATGTTTCCACAATTTTAGAGGTTATTCTTATCCAAATGGCTTTAAATCAAAGGTAAGGTACATGTGTTCAAAATACCAAACCATAGAAGTTAGTTTATCCATGTAATATTTTCATTGAATAACCTCAAGGTTGATGAATATGGGATTATAAGAGAATGAGTGAAGATTGGTTAGACTTTAATATGATAGTCAATCTACATTCACCTGTAGGTTTGTATGGATAGTTGTAAGGATATTTAAAACATAAGAGATATGGTGTGAATAGTTTAAAGGTTTGAATAGATATCTTAAGTCACTCAAGGTTCATTATCATAGCCAATAACACTTTTAAGCATCATTTTTAGTTATACCTAATGATATCACTAGGCTACGCCTGTGTAGACAATGGAGGTAGAGTGATATGATGACTTGCGAAAAATTTGAAGATGATAATATAATGAGAGTGAATTTTGTTAAGGATGGATTATTATGATATAGAATAATAGGTTTGAAAGACCATCTAAAATAACACATGAAGTCTCATAATTGAATAAATTGCTCATTAAGACAACTTACCTTAATCTCTCCAAAGGGATACTGTATTCCACAAAATGTCATCTATTGGTGGAGGTCTATGAGGTCTGATTAAGCCATATAGCTCCATTTTTATAGCATAGGCCTATTATTAATACTTGAATATGAGAGGATATTGATAACTTAGGAGAAAGTGATGATAGAGTATAGTTTCACTTAGTAAAGTTCCATTTATGACATTCAATAAATACAGTGCCTTCTTAGGCCAAACGAACATGTGGCAACATAGCTTGCAAGTAATAATCATTTCGTTGATGGTAATGGTATGAGGGAATGGTATACAAGCATAAATGATTATATTAAATTATGATGGCTCCAATTACTATAAGATAAAAAATTATGTATGAACATTCATGCATATGACCACCTACACGTCTCATATCCCCTAAACAATATCCATAATCTGGTTACATACCTATAGTACATTGATAGTGGTGAGTGATGGCATGATCTACATGCATAGATGCTCATTCAAGTATGGAATGGACAAATAATATTAGGATAAATAAAAAGGGTTGATACATAATTATTTCATGTAAATCAACACATACATGATAATTTTAAACTTCTTCCCAATAGGCACCTATAATCTAATTGAAGAGATAGACTTGCTCAAGCTAATAAAAATGTAGGTGTGAAAAGTTGGAAGTGGTTTAACATGGGTGAATACATTGAAAATATTATCACACTTTCTAAATAAATTCCAATGTGATACTCATAGGTAAATAAATAGGTAACAATGTTTATCAAATAGGGTTTTGAACCCCAACCTATAATCAATTCAAATCCTGCACAATCATTAGTCTAAATTCTAGTCTTGAGTATTTCTAATGTTGAGAGCTCCAGAGAGGTGATTATGATTTAATAATTGACAAATAGGGTCATCTATACCTAAGATAACTCTTAATAGTATATTTTAAGCTAATAAAATAGGGTATATGCCTTTTGTTTGGTCTCAGATAGATTACACTCCACAAGTAGTCTAACCTATAGGCAGGGTATATGGATGAATATGGATGGACTAGAAGACCATTGAATACATTTTTGGATGATTTTTATACTTTATATAAGTATAAAAAAAGTTTTGGAATACTATAAAGTCATTTAAAACCTATAGGTGGTTATATACACTCAAATACATAGTCCAAGCCTATTATGCCTAGGAATAGGCCTAAACACTACAAGGGCCTAAACTCATCCAAATGACTACATGAAACTCCCAAACACATTGAGATATTTAATGGGAGATTAAAATGTTTGCATGAATCATTGTTTTTAAGTAAACAACAAAAAAGTGGACGATTTGGCCTAAAACTATATTAGGAGTACTCATAATGCATAAAAAGAACTCAAAGGCCATCTTATTCTACTCATATTTATGTGGATACCATGCATGGTGCCTCAAGGAGTTGGGGATAGTTAAGGAGTGTCCTAAGCTCAAAATAAATGGAATTTTTTTAGGATTAAATGCCTAACTTGTATGAATCATTGCTAAGAAGTTAGACCATCAAAAACCCTCCCAAAACCTTTGTTTAGGCCTGATGGAGAAAACATGAAGGAATATACATATAAAATGGATCATCCAGCTAGGAATTTTTTTTGAACATTTATAAAACTCTCCCATTATCCTTTCCATCCAATTGATATATACTATCACTTGTACATACATGCCCAATTTTGAGATTTTTGTAGGATTTGAGTTATTTTGTAGGTACATAGGGAAATAGGTGAATGATAATTATTGTATAAGGTTATTAGTTAATTATTATAACACATAATACTCATATCTCATCTCAATTTTTTATGAAAGTCTCTCTATTGAGTTGATCACTATAGGCAGTCCTAAATAAGATAGTGAGAATGGACATGGTTGCCTAAGTTTAAAAGTGAGAAGTTTGATATTGGAACTTTTGAGGTATACATAATGGATTGGAAGGAAAATAATAATTTAAAAAAAATTAATAACACCTTTTACATGTATTTCATGAGTAGGTATAGGACACCTAAGTAACAAGTGTAAGCTTGGAGGCCTATAAGGCTAATGAGTGGTTGCTATAGAGTGAGTAACAATTGGCAAAGAGGGAGTTACTAGTTAGAGAGGAATATATGAATATTATCATCAGGATTACATCTTATCATGATAATAATTTTTTTTCAAAGATACCTAAGGTGGTTTAATATATTCAAATGCACTCATCACTAAGAAGGCAATTTTAAAGAACGTGAAGAGTCTTTATGCCACCTTGAAGGAAAATGGTGCATTTTTGATGGATAATTTTCCAAGACAACTTCTTGACCTATTATACACTTAAATATATTTAATTATAATTGGTTATCATAGTTTTCCACTTTGATTTTTGACCCTTACACTTCTCTTATTCTCTCTTCTCTCCTATACTCTATTTATGCAAGCCATTTTGGCAATTGTATCTAGTACACACCTAATATGGAAAAGCCCTAATAGTTTGGCACCTTATTTTGAATTTTAATAAGATTATAAAGTTGGTTTTATCTCTAAAATCTCGTTATTAAGTGTGAAAATTAGTATACTTGGATGTTAAGTGATGAATATGCTCTTTTTACTTCCATTATGCTCTTGCATATTTTATGTAAGTGATATATCTTCTAACAGGTCTCATAAAGTGTATGTGTTTGATAACTATGTCTTGAAGTGTGAGAGGGACTAGTAGTGTCTAATATAAAACCTTATTTTCACCCACCTTTAGATAGATATAGTAATTTTCTTGTATGAAAAATACTTATGCTAGAAGGACATAGAGTTAAGGTCAATTTTGGTAGTCTCCTTTATTATTGCATATGCAAGTGTGTTTGTGGACTAATATATGGTATATCACATCCATTATTATTGGTTAAATTTTATATCCTTCTTCCCTTTTCACCCCCAAGTTACTAGTCTAGTGTAGTGTGTGATCTTAAGAGATAATTCAAGGTATCTATCCCTTCAACCTAGATGTTTACCTTTGCTTTATGCATCCCACATGCCTAGAGGCAATCCCATGTTGTCCAAATATGGGAGAGGCTTGAACACCCTCTCCTAAGGTGTAATATTTGGCTACAACAATTATGGCATTCTTTATAAGACCAATGTAAAAAAGAGTAGAAGTATTTTTGGTTTATTCTTCTTCTTATCATATTTTTGAAGCATTCAATCAAACACCAATGGTGATTATAAATTCAATCATCTAGTTGTAAGTATCCCAGGGACCTATTGTTGAATATTTGGGTCAATTCTTGTGTTTGATGTAACTAATGAAGTTGATATGAATGGTTAAGTTAAGAATCCCTACTATTCACCTCCCTATTAACCTTGTTATGACCCGTGCTATATCCAAAAACAACCCCATCAAGGTTGTTATCAGTCCTATGATCTATTATAGCCCTATGATCTTCCTATTCCTTCTCCATATGAACATAATGTTCTTGAACAAACCTATGAAGAAGCTTGTAAATAAGGATATGAAGAAAACTTCCAAGAAGAGAAGCTTAAGGATCTTAAAGAACAAATCCAAACTCCTAAGATGTAAGTTCTTAAAGGAGAAATCAAATCTCTTAAGATATAAATTCTTTGAAATAACCTTACTCAAACTATACCTATTCCACCTCAATAATCATTTGGTATTCCATATTAGTTTTCTCATCCTTATCCTCATGAAATCATTCACTATCCCCAAGAAGAGCCAATATAATACTTAAATGAGACCAATATCTTCAAAACTCTATTTTATAACCAAGTGAAGTCTTGGAAAAATAAATATGGAGAGAGTGAAAACCAAGAAGTGGATGCCCATGAATAAAACCTTATGTATGGTCAAACCAAATTGCCTTCTCTTCAAAAAACTACAACTTATCCATCTTGGAAGTCCATCCAAGAAGAGTTTCAACATGAAAAGGAAGCCTTAGTTCAGAATGTGGAAGATAAATTTATAGCCATGGAATAGGTTCAAGAAGATAATGAAAATCAGTAAAAAGTAGATGAATGAAATGAAGTGTCCATAGCTCAATAGAAACTTCTCTTCCTCCAAGAGTTATTCCAAGTGTTTTTTTCCATCCCTATTCCAATTCATGATCCCTAAATCACACTTCCTACTCCCTCTCTAGTTAATGAACCTATTTAGCGCCGTTCCACCTTATCCCCTCTTGAAAGAGAACATATCTTATGGGAGGTAAGCAAACAAGAAAAGGATCAATTTACAATTGATCATGAATATGATTCAAGTGAATATGAAGAAGAGATCACCATAGGGACTCCCCTTAGTTAAAAAAAGTGAAATTCAATCTTCTTGAGTGAATAAAAATATGTTTAAGGTCATGTTACTACTATTCACAAAGAGTTTAGTCAAGACATGAAATAATAGGTGTTTGAGAAGGACTCCACATGTGCTAAGATAGTTGATATTCATGTGTATGAGCAAGAACTTGAAACTAAAGATAAAAAACAAAAATAAGCTACTACTATTGCTATGGAACAAGATTATTTGTGGAAAATATTATATGAGGTATGTAGTGAATTGGAGGCCCTCCAAAGGTCTATACCTCCTGCTATCCAAATTAAAGATATGGTTGAATATGTTTTGTCCTTTGAAGTACCACATGATAGATCCCAAAGTGTCAAGTTTGTTAAAGTGGAAGATAATGATATTGTAGATAATAAGGAGTTATATCTCATTCAAAACACCATGGAGGTTAAGGAACCATGCTTGGATGAAGTATCATTAAATTAAGTTGCATTTGAGGATTACCATGAAGAGATGGTTGAGTCAAAACAAGAATTCACCTTCATAGGTGATATGTTCATATATTCTATGGTTACATTAAAGATCATGACAAAGAGATTATAAAACATCATGAATAAATTTTAGACATCAATTACAATTCTAAAAATTTAACATGCTTCATGTATTCCTTGACTTCATGCAGAAATAAATGTTTCAAGATTCCCCTTTGATCTAGAAGGAAGAGTTTTATTCAGGTTAGTTTGTGCACAAATTAGTTTGTGTTTTCCCTAAGTGTTCATGTGAACATATGTGTGTTTTATCCCTTGTCTTGTCTTTTTTTTATTTCCTATTTTATATTTGGTCTAGTTTGGTGTTTGATCAGAGCTTTTTAGTGTCAAAAGTGGTGTATAAGTGACTCTATTTCCCAAGGATAGGAGAAGGCAACTAGTCCTTAGCATAAAAATCATGCCACCCTTAAGAAATCACCAAAATGTTGACTAATTTGACACCCTAGTAAAATTATGTCAACCCCCATGCAATTTAAAACTTCTATAGGGTATACTAGGTCATAAATGTCTATCCTGGTCATAACTAAGGTAATAAAATATGTCTTAAGCTTAGTCACATTTGCCTAAGTTCATCTTATGTCATTTTATGTCCTTTTGGGTCATTTTAATGAAATTTTATAGTTTTTAACTAAGATCAAAGGTTTTAAATATGAAATATAATGTCCCATGTGTAAAAAAGGTGTCATTTATTAGTTTTGGAATTGAATATTGTAGGTTTAATGTTAAAAGTGAGAAGATCAATTGAAAAAGTGAGAGTTTAAGTGTTGTAAAAACTATAAGACAAAAAATTGGCACATGTAAAGGATTCATTAAGATATATAGAGGCTCCCAAAATTATTTTTTAGGATTTATAAGCTTCATTAGTTCCAAACATGGAAAAAAATGGTCCATTTTCTTTATCACTCTCTTGTGCAAGTCAAAGAAGTCAATCGATTTTCCTCCAATATAGATATGTCAAATAAATTTGAGGGGAATGAATTTGGTGGATTAAATTACTCTATTTTTAATCTCATCCCATGGAAATAGTTTTCAAATTTGTGTATTTAGCTTCATCAACAAATGTTAAAATTACTATTGCTTCTAAGTTGACTACATATTCCCAACACCTTTAGGTTTTATCATTTGTTGCATTAATCTAATGTTTCCAAGTGGTGTGTGTGTTTTTTTAGAGCATGTAATTAATATTCATGTTTTATTCAATTTGTTTTTCATGTGGGTTCATGGAAGGTACGCAATAACATCTCATTTTTTTGGAAATAAATATCATAAGCAGTCTTCATAGCATGTTTTTACAATAATAGAGGTTGTCCTTGGGAAAATGGATTAAAATAAAATGTAAGGTACCTATGTTCAACCTACTAAACCATGGTAGTCAATTTATACATTGAATATTTTCATTTAATAAACTCAAGGTTTATGAAGATGGGATTCCAAGGTAATGAGTGAAGACTAGCTAGACTTCAATATGATAGTCAATCTACAGTCACCTGTAGGTTTGTATAGATAGTTTTAAAGATATATAAATCCAAAGAGATATGATGTGAATAGTTTAAAGGCTTTAATGGATCTCTAAAGTCACTCAAGGTTCACTAGAATATATAAGAACACTCTCAAGCATAGTCTGTAGTTAGACCTAATGATATCATAGGGTTGTGCCTATGTAAACAATGGAGATAGAGTGATAGGATGCCTTGAGAATAATTTAAAGATGATAATACAGTGAGAGTGCATTTTGGTAAGGATGGATGATTATGAAATAACATAATAAGTTTGAAAGATAATCTCAAATAATAGTTGTAGTCTCATAATTGAATAAATTACTCATTGAAATAACTTACCTTAATCTCTCCAAAGGGAGACTCTTCTCCATAAAATGTCATCTATTGGTAGAGGTTTATGAGGTTTGAATAGTCCCTATAGCTCCATTTTTTAGCCTAGGAATAATAATAATAATAATAATAATAATAATAATAATAATAATAATAATAATAATAATAATAATAATACTTGAATATGAGTGGAGGTTTCTAATTTAGGAGAAAGTGATGGTATAGTATATTTTCACTCAGACAAGTTCCATTGATGACATTTAGTATATACAATGCCTTTTTAGGCCAAATAAACCTCTGAGAACATAGCTTACAAGTAATAACTAGTTTATTGATGGTAATGATATGAGGGATTGGTATGCAAGCATAAAAGAGTCTATTAAAGTATCATGTATCAAATTATTTGAAGATAAACAAGGATTAAGAAAATTCATGCATATGACCACCTACAGGTCTCATATGCCCTAAACAATATCCACAATTTGATTGTAGACCTATAGTGCATTGATTGTGGTGAGTGATGGCATGATCTGTAGGCATAGATGATCATTCAAGCATGTATTGGAAAAATAATCTTAGGAGTAATAAAAATGGTTGAGACATAATGATTTCATATAAATAAACAAATATAGGATCCTTTTAAACTTCTACCCAATAGGCACCTATAGTCTAACTAAAGAGATAGACTTGCTCAAGCTAATGGAAATATACGTGTGAAAGGGTGGTAGTGGTTTAATATGGATGAATATATTCAAAATATTCTCAAACTTTCCAAATAAATTTCCATGATATTATAATATGGAAATAAATATGGTATAAGGTTGATCAAATAGGGTTTTGGACCCCAACCTATAATCAATTCAAATCTTACACAGTCATTAGTCTAAAAGCTAGTATTGAGGGTTTCTATTGTTGGGAGCTATAGAGAGGTGACTAGGATTTAAAAATTGACATAGAGGGTCAAAAAAACCTAATATAACTCCTCATATTCTCCTTCATTCCAATAAAATAGGGGAGATTCCCTTTTTTTATCTCAGACAAAGGGCACTCCATGGTCAGTCTAACCTGCAGGTAAGGTATATAGATGAGCAAGGATG
Organism: Torreya grandis; assembly: GCA_037957365.1. Taxonomy (NCBI): domain Eukaryota; kingdom Viridiplantae; phylum Streptophyta; class Pinopsida; order Cupressales; family Taxaceae; genus Torreya; species Torreya grandis. The sequence continues at coordinate 1,429,750 of JARHVA010002192.1, read as the reverse complement.
AATGGATAGAGCATTGAAAATATTATTAGATGATTTTTATATTTTATATAAGGATAATTTTTTTAAGACTCTAAATTCATTAAAAAATTATAGGTGTTCATATACACTCAAATACATATTCTAGGCCTATTAGGCCTAGAACTAGGCTGAAACCCTACAAGAGCCTAAACTCATCCAGATGACTACATGAACCTCAAAAACACCTTGATAGATTTAATGGGAGAGTAAAAGGTTAGAATGAATCAATGGTTTTTATGAAAAAACATAAAACTAGTCAATTTTTCTTAAAACTATATTAGGGGTACTCATAATGCATAGAAGGAACTCAAAGATCATCTTCTTATGCTCATATTTGTACAGACACTATGCATGGTGCCTCAAGGAGTTAAGGATAGTTAAGGAGTGTCTTATGATGAAAATAAGTTTAATGTTTTTGAGGATTACATTTATAACTTATATAAATCATTTATAAGAATTTAGACCATCAAAATCCCTCCTAAAACTCTTGTTTAGACTTGATGGAGAAAACATAAAGGAATATGCATCCAATAGGGATCATTTGGATAAGAAAGTTTTTAGAACATGTCTAAAAATTAGGGGAATAAGTGAATGATAACTATCATATTAGGTTATTAGTGAGTTATTCTAACAGCTATTAATCATCTCTCACCTTAGTTGTATATGAAAGACTCTCTGTTGAGTTGATCACTACAGGCAGTCCTAAACAAGACAATGAGAATAGACATGGTTGACTAAGTTTGAAAGTGAGAAGTATGATATTAGAATTTTGAGGTCTTCCTAATGGATTGGAAGGAAAATAATATTTTAAAAAATGTCCTAACACTTATTATATGGTTTTTTATGATAAGGTATAGGACACCTAAGTGACAAGTGTAAGCTTAGAGGCCTAGAAGGCTAATGAGTGATTTCTAGATAGTGAGTAACAATTGGCAAGGAGGGAGTTATCAGTTGGAGATGCATAAATGACTATTACCATTAGGATTCAATATTTTCATGATAGTTAAAATGTGTCAAATATCCCTAAGTTATTTTATGACAATAAAATGGACTCATCACTAAGAAGGAAATTTCAAAGAAGAACATGAATAGTCTTTATGCCACCTTGAAGGAGAATGATGCATTTCTTATGGAAACTTGTCCAAGACCACTTTGTGATCTACTTGACACTTCATGATATTATATTTTAATGAATTATTAAAGTTTTACACTTAGATTTGTGACCCTTCCATTTCTCTTTCCTCTCTTATACTCTATTTATGCAATCCATTTTGGCAATTATATCTATTACACACCTAGTATGGAAAAGCCCTGATGGTTTGACACCTTGTTTTTCCTTTGAATGAAATTATGAGGTTGGTTTGGTCTATAAAATATATTTCTTAAGTGTTACAAGTAATTTAGTTGGATTTTAAGTGATGAATATGCTCTCCTTATTTCCATTCTACTCTTGTATATTTTATGTGAGTGATATATCTTTTAACAGGTCCCATAAAGTATATGTGTTTTATAAGTGTGTCTTGAAGTGTGAGATGGAATAGTAGTGTCTAGTGTTATACCTTTCTTTCAATCACCTATATATATATAATATATATATATATATATATATATATATTCCTCAATGAGAAATATTTATGCTAGAAGGACATAGAGTTAAGGTCAGTTTTGGTAGTCTCCTTTCTTAGTGCATATGAAAGTGTGTTTTTAGACTATTTGGTGTATCACCTCCATTATTATAGGTTAAATTATATTTCATTATTCCCTTTTCACCCCCAAGTGACTAGTATAGTGTATTGTGTGAGCTTAAGAGACAAATCAAGGGAGCTATCCCTTTAACATAGATGTTTACCTCTACCATAGGCAACCCATAGACCTAGAGGTAATCCCATGTTGTCTAAATATGGGAGAGTATTGAACACCCTCTCTTAAGGTGAAATATTTAGCTAAAATAGGTACTAAAGTAATAATATAATATATAATTAATGCATGGTATGAATCATGGAATCATAGTAACAAGCAAAAAATAGACAAGCAATGTACTATAATTTCATAAAAATTGAAAATAATGTCACACATAAGACATAAAGGTCACATACAAGGGACATGTGAGTTCCACATAAAAATACAAGGCTAAGAGCCATATGAAAATAACATAGTGATGCCATACACTCAATAATTTTCATAGACAAGGCCATAAGCCACAAATAGTAAGAAAGCAAGTTCTGACTTATTATGAGGTAAAGTAAGAAAGAAATATAAATAAAATGAAACTAGTTTACGTTATCCATATGTATAAATGTTATCATTAAAAAATAACATAATCATGTAACACATGTTAGTATGAGTGAGTATCAATTTTTTAATGATATGTATCTTAACATGGTAAAAAGGTTGTGGATAGATACATCCTATTGAATTATTCATGGAGAATGAAGAGATGATCCCAACTTAGTAAGGCCATTGGGAAATAAGGGAAGTGTGATTTTGAAAACATGTAAAAGTATGTCATTTATCACATCCAATTACCTTGTGAAAATCAATGTGTATTAAAAATTAAAACATTCTATCTAACATAGAAGATGTAACATATGTAAATAAGTAAGCTAACATCAATTTGAAAAATGCCTATTAGGTCTTGATTTTGGATTTTTTGAATTATTTTTTGATTTTTTAATTTTTTTCCATATTTATTTATTTATTTTTTTGATTAGTTTTTTCCATATTTTATTTTTTATTTTATTTTCATATTTGAATTAAAATTTCCTTAAGAACTAAGGCTATGAAAATAGAGGAAGTGGAAGTTATTCAAACAATCCACAACAAGGTGATAAAGCATAGTATGATAAAAAAGAAAGTAAGCAATGTGCCCCTAATGTATGTGTAAATGAATCATAGCAATTCAGGTCAAATGATTAAGATAAATAAGAATGTACATGTTCCTTAATGGGTAAGAGGCTATGCATGCTTAGGATAAAATTGTAACAAATGCCATAGTATGGTGGGTATGTAATGGTGGGAAAGTGGAGTTCCATGGAGATAATTATTTTAGATTGTTCAAATTAGTTTTGAAAATCAAGAAGATAAGTGACCTAAAATTAAAAATAAAACCAAAGGATATAAGAATGCTTGGATAAGGGATAAAATAAGCAGTAAAGAAGTAAAATCAAAGAAGCTATGTATAAAGAAAAGTGAAATCAACTTAACCATTATATCAATGATGGGAATGCATGCATAAACCATGGTATGATATAAAGGAATGAATTATTATGAAGAGAAAGTGCCAAATTTATATGCTTATAAATCTAAATAAGTATCATGTGTTGTAATATAACCTTTTGAACAACTGCTCATATGACCATGTAAACTTGTATCTATATGTGTAGTAGGAGAATATGTACAACTTGTACATGTGGTGAAGTTATCTGAATAACCTGTGATTCCTTAAGATATGATGACCTAATTTTATGTGCCACTTTATTTTTAAGAGAATGTACCATGATATTTAGAACCAACTAAATATGTTCATGTGTAACTATATCATGCTCACAAATAGATGAAAAAACTGATTTTGTAATATTCTCATGCTCATAAATAGATGGAGAAACTAATTTTGTAATATTATTATGCTCATAAATAGATGGATAAATTGATTTTATATTATGTTCATGATCATAAATATATGGAGATATTGATTCATTAATATACTTTGTAATATGTATATTATGCTCTTGAATAGTTATATAGACTATTTCATTATGATGTTGATTTGATTGTGCTAAGTAATTATTATATAGGAGAAGTAAACATCAATGGTTCAAAAATATATTTATATTTGATTCTAATAAATTTGACCACTTGGTTATCATGAATATATTTGATAAATTTATGCACTATAGAAGGTACTACTCTAATATTTTATATCCAAGGGCATCTTAATATAATATCAAATACCCTTATGTTTGGTAGAAATAATAATGGAGTAGATACTATGAAAGGATCCACTTATAAAGGTAGCACTATATTCCTAGGATAATTTTGTGTATCCCCATAAAATTATTTGACAACTCTATAAGTATCGTATAAATCTTGATCTATATAATAAATAGAGTAAATAAGTGTTATGGTGCACACATTTTCACTTGATCCATTATTTATCATAATACTATGTATGGATTCTTTGTCAAAATATGCTCAAATTAAGAGTGCATGTCTATTTAAATCATCATCAACAATTTCACTATCATCAAATTTAATAATAAGATGTCATGCTTGTTTAGTTGTAAGCATACCAATGATTCTATCAAGTGGATGTCCATATGTATAAGGAGGAGGATGAGAATTATATATATAAATTATTTTAGAATTATCATTATTAGTTGCTTCATGATTTTAAAAATGATATTTATATATTTTTATCTTTGAATTGTAAATTAATTATGGCTTTGACTCCTCAATAGGTGTTATAATATGAATAATATTCATATCAATAGGTTCTTGAATCTTGTTTTTAAGCTTAAAACATTAGTTTGTAGAATGTCCAATACATATATGATAGTCATAATATGCATTGCCATCATTTTTTTAGAATGTGGTCTAGACATGTCCACTTCAATTGGTGAAGGAAGAGTCATTAGATTACCTTCAAGTAAATTTTGAAATAATGCATGAGGAGGTGATGGTAACCTTGAGAATTTCCTCCTTTATGGAGTTTGTAATTAAAGCTTTTGTGTTGGTTGTGAGATAACATTACCTATAATATTAGTTTTATTCTTTATTTCATTAGGTTTAATCTTATAATTTCACTTATTCTAAAATTTGGCATTTGAAGTAGAAAGATCATTTGAATTATAATTAAGCTTGTTCAAAGTAAACAAATTAACCTTATATTCTTTGAATTTATGGCATAGTTCATCAGAAGATTTGAACTTGTCAATTATGATTGAATCTTGTAGTGGAGATAAAAAACTTAGAGTCAAGATATTTTGGATCTCATTGTCAACCATTTGATTTGTCATTTTTGAAAGCATAGTCTTGTATATTAGCACATATTCACTAATTATTTCATTATAATTTGGTCTAAGCTTTGAAATTTGAGCATATGAAAGCTTTTCATGAATGTGGATATAAATATGTGTTAAAAAAATGATTTTTAAAAGGATTTAAAAGATTTATTGATTTAAGAGGAATATCATAGAACTATCTAAGATCATATTCTTTAAGACTTCTTTGAAAGAGCTTTGTCAATAATTTATCATTATCTACATAGTCTAGACAAGCTACATAGAATGCACATAAATGTTGTCAGGATTACCTTTGTATTCAGATAAATGAAGATTATAGGATACAAAAGAAACCAATAAAATATAATATGCAATTTAAAGTTACAAATGGTTATGTAACAAAGAACATGAGTCCATAGTGAGATGAACATGAGAGATAGTTTCCTCAATGTGAGATAACTTAACTTGTAATGCAAGGTGGACATATTCAAGAGTAGCATTTAGAGGAGTGTAAGTAACATAAGTAGGCACAAGAATAAATATATTTTTGAGACCAAGTCATGTTAAAAAACTAAGAGATGATGTTATAAGTGTAGAAATAGAAATGGATACAATGGCATAAGTAACAACATTGGAAAGACTATCTTTTGATCCTTTATTTTGTTTATATCTATCAACATATAAAAATGAGTCTACCATTTCTATATGCTCACAAATATATTGCATAATTTTTTTTACCATCATTTAGACCAAATTGTTCAAGAGTATTCTGAAATAAGAACCATAATACACCATTGAAGATGGTACATAATAAGTGAAGGAATATCCTTTGAAGTTGAAAATTTTATACAATTTATAACACATGATTTATCTTGTTATCTATAAATTATATTTATGAATTATATATCATCTCAGTCTTATACACTTGGAAAACTTAGACCTTAGTTGTTCCTCTCAGTTCTGGACCTTTTCAACTTAAAGAAGTCATGCATCTTCTCTATCTTATTCCCCTTGTCCTATCTCTTGGTCAGACTAGTCTTATGCTGATGACCTAGAGCTTATATCTTGCACATAATGGTTAAAATATGTTTATCTTATGCCATTACAAGTTTTGAGCTAGTACTTATTTTCTAACTGCTAAGACACAAGTGTCAGTCGGAGACCCATGCATCAACACTAGTGTCCTACCCTAACATAGGTGTCCAGTGCCTTAAGTCATCTAATTTGTAAATGAAACATATCCTAATGCTTGACATAAGTGATTTAATGTGGAATATTTATTTATAGGAGTGGTATATATTCATAATCATTTCTCATTCATTCCTCATCTAGAATTCATACCAAATAGCAATCAATTGAAAAAAAATCCCTATTTATTCATATTTGCATACCATTAATAGTGACAGCACATATATAGGTATGAAGTATTGAAGGAAAATATATGAGTCTAAGCTAGGTCACTATTGTACTTGATTTCAATATATTACACCCTTTTGCACACATAACCCAACACATTAGGGGAGAAATATATGAGTCTAAGGTCTTATTCAGAGTAGTGTCTATGTAGGTATCACCCATTGACAGATGGGTATCTAGGGTTAGCTCAACATTATGAGCCCACTAACCCATTTTTTATAAGGTCACTATGAAGATGAAGAACTATTATTTTTCCATTTCATGAGAGTCAATCCATGACCCATATCTAAATGCACCAGAGTGAAGGTAAAGATAAACTTAGAAGCATCCAAGTGGTTGATACTTTTCCATTAGGTATTTCATATAGGATAATTTCATTTTATTTATACATTAGTGTCAATGCTAGTGTCTATAGATATAGAGGTACTCAATCTATACTTTGGTGACCATTCTAGAATCCTCTTCTAGTTTACATCCTACCTGTTCTATATCCAAAACTATTTTAACATCAAAACCAACCAGATATATTATTTATTTGTCATTTCCATATCTATCATGGTTGTAATTTGTATTTTTATCCTATCTTAGTTTAATAAATTTAACATATGTTGTATCTAAGTTTATAATTTAATTGACCTTAGATATAATTATCACCCTTGTGCATTATCATTTTTATATTCTTAACCCTATATACCCAAGTATGATACACATCCAATTTAGGGTTAAACATTTAGTGAACCTGATCTCTAAGCATAATTATTGCATAAGCATTATCTTTTAGATGTTTATCTCCTTTCATATCTTAATTTTTGTGTTTTTTATCTCTCTCATCATGAATGATATCGATCGATTTAATGATTATGATTATGAAACTCTCCAACTCTACCTCAAGGAAAAAATAAAAATGTATTACTCTTGTATTCTTCCAAGTGATAAAACATATAATATCAAATCTTTGAATGGTGGTAGATGTTATCCCTCTAATCAGGTCCATGCTCCTACCATCTCACAAAATAAGTTGATCCATCTTAATTAAGATCAAAATCCTTTTCCTTGACATTCTACATAAACATTGGTTTCACATGGAAAAGGTGTTCCTTCATTTAATTATGATAGTTTTTCCAAATCTATAAGGATATCATGGAGGAATTTCAAACCAATTATAAAGGGGATGTTACTTCAAGATCATTAATCAAAACCCCACTTATTCTAACATTTACAAATAATATCCCTGATGTCAAAGGTGATGACTTATTCCTACCTTAATTTATTGTGGTTCCTACTTGGCTAGATAGGGTTAAGAATATAGAAATGAAAATGCATAAGAGTGATAATAAGATGTACATTAGGATAATTAAATGCTATATTTAGATACAATATTTGTAAAATTTATTAAATTGAGATAATCTAAAAATGAGAAGTAAAATTATGGTAGCTATGGAAATGACAAAGAAATAATGTAATTATGTAGTTTTGATGCTAACATAGTTTTAGATCTAGATCAGGTAGGAAGTAGATTGGAATAAGATTCTGGAGCAATCACCAAATTTTAGATTGAGTGCCTCTAGAGTTGTAGACACTAGCATCATCCTTGAATGTTAGCACTGACACTACTATATGAAATAGACATACGTGTCCTATAAAAAAAACTTTTGGAAAAGGATGTGACCACCTGAATGCTTTTGGGTTTGTCTTTTCCTTCACTCTAATGCATTCAAATATAGGTTATGGACTATCACTCATGAAATTATAAAACCCTAGTTATTCATCTTCATAATGACCTTGGAAAAAATGGGTTAGTGGGATCATAGTGTTGAGCTAACCCCAAAGACCCCTCTATCAATGGTTGTTGCTTACATAACCACTACTCTGAATAGGGACTCATACTTATGTAATTCTCCTTTAATGTGTAGGATTGTGTGTGTAAAAGGGTAAAATATGTGGAAATCAAGTACAATAGTGATCTAACTTGTAAGTTGGAAAAATAATCTCTTGGGTTGCTCCTTCAGTACTTCATACCTGTAGATGTACAGTCCTTATGACTGATATGGAAATATGAATAAATAAGGAAGTTTTTCTCAATTGAATTATCTTTGGTATGAATGTTAGGTGAGGAATGAATGATGATTGATTGTGAATTTATACCACTCTTATTGGGAAATATCTCACATTGAATCACTTAGGTTGACCATTAGGATACATTTCATTTGTAAATTATATGGGTTTATGGAACTAGACACCTACATCAAGGTAGGCCACTAGCATTAATGCAAGGGTCTAGAATTGATGCTTATGTCTTGGTAGTTAGAAAATAGGTACATGTTTAAAACTTTTAGGGGCATAAGATAAGCATATTTTAATCATTATAGGAAATATGTATGATCTGGGTCATCAACATAAGACCAATCAGACCAAGAGATAGGCCAAGGGACATAAGATAGAGTAGATGTAAGACTTTAAAAAGAAGGAAAGGTCCAAAATTGAGAGGAAAAACCAAGGTCTAAGTTTTCCAAGTGTATAATACTGGGGTGCTATATAATTCATAAATATCATCTACACTCCCCCCCTTTAATCTAGTAATGAAATTACTAGTTTAAAGGAGATGAAATATATACCTAGTTGTGTATAACATACCTTTATTTGCATAAACCCAACTTGAGTGCTTTGTTGGTGATTGAACCAAAACTAAGAGACTTTAAAATATATAATTAACTCACATAATATGAAATTAAAAGCATTGAAAATATTTAAATTGAAAGAGCAAGGTTTAGGAGTACACTTGTCAATCAATGCAACCACCTTACCTATTGTTAAGTTAATTTTAAAGGATGTATAATTGTAAAGCTCTAAAACTGAGATTAGGAAAAAATATATAAATATATAAAGTGCACATATAAATATGGATAGAGAGAGATTAGAAGGCACATACCTCCAACCTTGGAGAAAATGTGAGTTGTCACCCATTAGTTGAGATTAGCTCAACCATGAATCCCAATCATACATATAACTTAGTGAGCATGACTGAACAAAGTCAATCCATACAATATATTTGGTGAGTCTAGATGATTTAATCAAGTCCAACATATAAAATTGGAAAGATTAAGAAATCTAATCACCTTAACCATGCCAAAAGTGAACCCATTACCGTAGATGATTTTCTCAATACTATCCATAATAGTTTGACCTAGTGGGTGATGAAATTTTATAGAAGATTTTTAAAATCTAAAACTGATTTAGATTTGGTAATATTATGTGCACATTACATAACATATGCATCTTAGATATGTTTCATGTTGAAACTATGTATAATAATGGTACCAATGTATATAATTCAACCATAATTGTGAATCTAAATTATATAACTATGTGCTTTGGCTAATTTGGGATTTTGAAAAAGTGTAGATAGCATGTTACCATAACATGCCCCCACTATGTATGGATAAATATGAAAATTTATATCAATGCTAATATGGAGGACATGTTTCCAAAACATGACCCCATTGAATCTAGGTGTGGCAAATATTGAATAAGTATGGAGAAAATGCTTCCAATGCATTCCACCATTAAATATAAAAAATGTGCCAAATATGGAGAACATGCCTCTATGGCATTCCCCCACTAATATTCCTTATTTGAGATGAGGGAATATAGAAACTAGTAATTACCTCACCTCAAAAGGATAAGACAACTAAATAATCTATTAATGAAACCATGTAGCATATAAAAGAACATGTCTAAGTAAATGTAACAATGAAGCACATAGAATAATGCAATCACACAAAAGCCTAAGATTCATGATAAATATCATGGCAATGTCTAGATATAAATTAGATAATATCAACAAGCAAATAATCACACACACAAGATCACTCAAAATTAAGTCAACATACAATGGTCCTAAGAGACCATAAACAAGGGTCATGTTCAAAAGATGAACAATCAAAAGGACATGAATTAGTCAAATGTACAAAAAATCAAGAATGGAATGTTCAAATGTCTATACATCATGTAATGCTATATGTAAATTTTAAATAAAGTAGTCAAAGGAATGATGGCCACAAATAAAGGAGCATATTCAAATGCTCAAACAAGAAAGACAATAACAAGGAAAGACACTCAAAGAAGTGCATAAAGGAAAGCATAAACAACCAACATAAACATATAATAGTACCTCATGGATAAAATTTTTTGGAAAAAAATGTCAAGTGCATAGCATATCAAGTACCCTATGAAATATATAATCATGGATGAAATCATGTATAAGTACATATAAGCTCAAACATGATAATGAAAGATGATTATCAAGCCATATAACTTGTGAGTATCAAGATAAAATAAGTGGATGCCCCTAATGTTTATATGACATAAGTATAAGGAAATCCAAATATTTGAAATATGAATAGATAATGTATCTATATATGTCTGTATCACACTTAAATAGAAGCATGAAACACATGTGTATAAAAAATTAACTATTATGCTATCTATTAACATGGAATTAACACATAGATGCCAACAATCCAATAGAATATGTAGGTGCCAAAAATATTTTTGAATTTTAAATGTTTTTTTTTAAATTTTTTTGGTAGTTTTGGAATATTTGAAGAGTTCTCACATAATATATTTACACAAGTACATAATGTTCATTGGGATTTTTAAAAGTTTTCTTTCAACTGTAGTAAGGTGGTATACACCTTTTCCCAACTTTTCTATAATTGTGAATGGTCCCAACCAATTTGGTTTGAACTTTACTTTATTATATTTTTTGCATTGATATTATTTTGATTTTCTTTTGGTATCAGGTCACCCACATCAAATTCATGTTGCTAAACCTTTTTGTTATATGATTTTTTTACATGATCTTGATAGACATGTAAGTGCTTAGTATCATGTGTGTGTTTGGAACTCAACTAATCTAACTAATTCAATCTATTTTCATGGTATTTATTATCTTTGATGATGTCTTTAAGAGTAACACAAAAAAGGCATCTTAAGTTAAATTGGTAAAATGACCTCTGTACTATAGAGCAAAGAGTAATGCATAGTCTGAGTAGGTGTGCAGACACTAGTGTAATATGCCCATAAAGCATATACCATATATTGGTACCAATCAATGTTGTATCATTCAACTAATTTTCCAAGTATTTTGATAATTGTTTTATTGGTTGAATTTTCTTGGCCATTTATATATCCATAATAAGGTGTAGAAAAAGTATGCTTAATCTTGTATTTGTTACAAAAGAGTTTTACCATCTCGTTTTAAATGATGATCCATTATCAAAAATAATAGTTGAATGTATGAAAAAACATGAAATAATATTAGTCCTCAAAAACTTTCACATGTCATCCCATATGGTAAAATCAAGTGGAATTACTTCCACCCATTTTGTAAAATATTTTTATATCTGTGATGATGAATTTGTGTCCACTAATAGATACTAGATTTATCTTTCCAATTAACTCAAAACCCCATAAGGAAAAAGGTCGTAGTGAAATAATTGTCTATAACTCATGAATTGACACATGATTCAAATTAATATATTTTAGGCATTATAAACATTATTTTTCATGTTTGATAAATTCTTGTTCCATGGTAGGACAATAATATCCTTGGAACAATAGTTTTTGAGACATGAAACATTCACTGAAATGCCCACCACACTTATTTTCATGAATTTATATGAGTGTAGTATGGGCCCCATATTTTTCTAATCATCTAATTAATTATCCATCTAAAATTCATTTTAATAAATCATTCCTAATATTAACACGAAGAAGTACTTCATGTTGTAATTTTCATATATCATTTCATGAAAAATGGTATGGTATATAGGATTGATAGAGAAAATTATAAATACCACTGTACCATTTTGTGTTTATGGCATTTTGAGTAATAAAAATAACAACCAAGGTATTCATTTTATCAAAAATAATGGAAGGATCTCATAACTATCATATGGTAAAGTCTATATGATCATCATTAATATCAAAAGGCATAAAGGATGTCAAACTTGTCATGGCATATGCTTGGTGGTTATGTTTACATGAAATAGAATCAATAAGAAATGTATCAGATGTCTCTATGAGTTTATTTACCATTTATTTATATGGTAGAATACACTCTTATTTAGTTTGGTAATGATTAGTAACTTGCTTAACAACCAATTGGGAATCACCAAAAATTTAGATGTCTCTTATATGAAGCTTGTGTGCTATGGATAATAAGATGATCAAGGCCTCATATTTAGATATATTTTTGGTGAAATATAAATTTAATATATAAGATAAATAAATGTATTCACCCTCGAGGGTAAAAAATACAATGACAACACCTACCCCTATTCTACATTTTGACCCATCTATGAACATTGTCCATGGATTGGAAAATATATTATAGGCCTCAAACTCATCATGGAAAGATTTTATAAGTAAAAAAAATATGGTAAAGGATCCTAAACCAATTGGTTGACTACAACTTGACCTTTTATTAAAATTTGGGCTACAAATTTTAGATCAAAATCTATAAGCTGTGTCAACCATTTTGTGATGTATTTGATTAGGTGCATTTTATTCATAAGGAACCTTAATAGATCTTATTTAATAATGTCATAGATTTTGAGTAAAAAAAACCAAGGCTAAACATAGTTTTTCCATTGTATATTTTCATTCATAATCAACTAACTAGTGATTGATATAATAGCTTGCACACTCTTTGTGATTATCATCAAAATGTGCTAATAGGGCCCCAACAACCTAATGAGTAGAAGATATGTAAAGAAGTAGTGGTTTATCTAGAATAAGAGACATAAGTATTGGTAGATTTGATAAATATTCTTTAATTTTATCAAACATTTGATGACACACATCATCCCATACAAATTTTGTGTCCTTTTTTAACAAACACATGAAGGGAATTATTTTATCAACCAATTAAGCACTGAAACATTGAATAACCTAAATTAAACTTTGAAAACATCCAAACTATTTTAGATTGGTTGGTGGTGGAATTTATATAATGGATTTAATTTTTTTGGATAACCTTCAATGCCCCACTGAGACATAATGTATCCTAAGAGATTTCTTGAAGATACCCTAGAAACACCTTTTTTTGGATTTATTCAAACATTTAACTTTCACAAGCACTCAAATATTTTTTACAAACCATTAGCATAGTCTTGATGATATTTTTATTTTTTAAAGCAATCATAAAAATAATCCTCAATAGTTTTGTGTATAAAATCATTAAATATATGAGTCATGGACCTTTGATATGTGTTTCCTACCTTTTTAATCCAAAATGAATAATTGTATAACAAAATTTACCCCAAGGTTAATTTTGATTTTGTTATATCCTACAAATCTATCCATAAGTGAAAATGTCTCATAACTAACTATATAATCTACAATCATGTCGATATTTTGTAATGAAAAATCATGTTTTGGACAAGCCTTATTTAAATCATGGTAATCAATGTAATAATGAATGTCACCATTTATTTTTGTAATAGGGATAATGTTAGACACCTATTTAAAATGTATAATGGATCGTATAAATCCAACATCTAAGAGCTTATAAAATTCATCTTTTACAAATAATGCCACTTTAGGATGCATTTTTCAAAAAAATTATTTTACTATTTTTGCATTTGGGTACAATAAAATGTCATACATTTCCATTGATAGATCAATACCAGGCATATTAAAATAATCCCAAGAAAATAATGTAAGAAAATCATGGAGGACTTGTCAATATGTTTTTCCTTCATCATCCTACATCATTGTAGAAATTAAAACTGGTTGAGGGTCCTTATCTATTCCAAAGTTATATTTGATTTCTTCATTTAACAAATTATATCTCTCTTTGTGGTAAATGGTGAAGTAGGAATAGTGTTTGATGTGTCATGTTGGACATTGGTATAATTTCTCTAACCAAATTAAGCATGAGTAAAGGTGGCATGAGGAAATGTAATCTTATTATAGAAGGAAGGGAGATTATCATATGTCTCCAAGTACTCTAGTAATGATTCATCATTAGAAAAATCATCTGATAGAGTCAAGAAGACTCTTTAACCAAGATATATCAATGAATCCATTATCACAACCATGAAATATTCAAAATTACACATAAATAATAAACCATCTATTATCCACTTTGATTTCAAATATTTTACAATAGATATGTACAAATAAGTATAATATAGGAGAATCCTAATCATCCCATACACACAAGACTAACTTCCTCAATATAGGTGGAAGTAAGTCATAAGCCCATCATCCTCATGAATGTGGGATAAACATCTCCAATGAAATAACAATTAAGTAAGCTAAAGAATAGGAAAGTAATATCCTATTCTAACACCCCCCCTCCTTAATCATAACTTAGGTGGGTATAATAAATGATGCAATGTGAAGTTACATGTCCCTATATATGCCAATACATCTTTCCAAAGTACATGGATGTCGAGTCATTATAATCATTAAGTCAAAGTAGGAATGGTTCTGAATATGAGGATCAATGAATATGAATATTGCACTCCAAAATATTAGGTAAAATGATGAATTCAAGGAAGCATTTTTTGAACACCCTCCAACAAGATGGTGATAAGTGAGTATAAAGGCTGGTGGGTTACCACACTAGTGTCATTGGTGGGATACCACACTGGTGTCACTATAATAATCACCAAGAAGACCATGGAAACAAGTAAAAAATCCTCATATGGGTTCTAGAAAATAAATTACTTGAATAAGATACCCATGTATAAAAGAGGAATCTAGAAAACATTAAAAAGGTGAAAAATATACATATAACTCTCATAAAGTGGGGAAAAGGAGAAAAATCATAGGAAAAACTACCCCCAAAATAAATATAATAATAAGAGAGAGATAGAAAGTCCCCCAAAGATGATGCTAACTTAATCCACACTCTAAGTACTTGAAAGTCACAAAGGAACTCAATCTGTATGAGTGGTCTGAATCCACTACTCGATCACAAAAATAACTGACGCTAGGGTTCATCAGAATAGATTCAATGAAGAAGACTATCAATGGTGTTGAAATTACAAAAGATTACTATGTGTAAGGGATATTCAATACCAAAGAAGTATAATCTACACCACACCCCCATACTACTGACTAGGTGGTGATGACAAAAAATATATATGTACACCCCCATATAAGATGTGAAGTGGAGGAAAAAAGGTCTATATGAGTGGTATGAATCCACTAATCAAACATTAAAAAAGTTGACACTATATAGATTAGAATAAATCCATATGCTATGGGAAACTATCAATTATAAAAAAAGTGTTGTTGAAAATAAAGATATAATATCTCAAAGAGGATGGATCTAGTAGTGATGGAAGAAATAAACAATTAAAAAAGTGAAAAGGTGCCCAAAATAGATCACACAAATGCATGAAGGTATAAAAATGTTGAATAAACAAACCCCTCCATGGCACTTTATAAATCAATGTGAGTACAATATATCCCATACATAAAAAAATACCAAATGAAAATAAAGAAGACATTAGGCTACACTAGAATATCTCTAAATAAGGAGACTATAAACCTATCAAAAAAACCATCAAGTATCATGAGAGATGTTCCAAAAAATAAGGGAGTGAAAAATTATCTCCATAGAAGAAGGCAAGGTGTTAAAAAAGGGGTCTTGATAAAGACATGAAACAAATTATAAGTGTGTTAAAGTGACAATGCACAAAATATAGTAGATCATGTCGTGGACTAATGGAGGAGTGTGGAAAATGGTGAAAAGCCATCATGTATGCAAAAAACACACTCAAGAGGATCAATTTCCAAAAAATGACAATCTATAAAGTACATGTAAAGGGACATTGGACTCAACCAAAAATGCATTTGTGATAGTGAAAAGTGTAATAGTGGCATAAGCAGTACAATGTGGGCTAATAAGGAGAAATATGAGCTAACGATCATGAAAATAGGACATCAATCACAACCAAAAAATGTGTCCAAAAATTACAATGAGAGAGAAAATCCCCACATATACGTGAAGGTAGATTAGGATTTAAAAGAAACCCCCCATGGTTATTATATAGCCCTCCTCAAATTTGGCACTTTATATTTTAGTGCATTTTAAAAAAATAAATGACACCAATAGATCAAGAATTTAAAAAAACATACACTTTAAAAAAAAACACTCTATTTTGAGTTATCAATCAAAATATATAGTTTTTACAAGATTATCCCATCATAAATGGTTCAAAAATAAAACATTGCACCAAAAATATTAATTGCTTAGAGAAAATTAAATTATTTATACCAAATCTAGAAAAAAGTGGATTTTAAGGAAATTTGTAGTAAAGGAAAAGAAAAATATTCAACATAGATCAATCTTCCATGCTATTTTTCACTTTAAATACAAGATTTGATTTTTTTATTGATCAAGCATAAAAAAAATCATATAAAAATAGAATCATAGGGTTAACCTTAGAGCCTAATATCTCCTTGGATATTGATCAAAAAATTTATTATGAATACTTTCTAGAAACCTCTCAAATTCCTATTTCCAACAGTGAAAGAAAATTTTGAATCAAACACCTATATGAAGATAAAATTGATCTACAATATAGTCACAATTTTCTAAAAAAACTTTATAATTTCTCGAAAAAAATATGTCTAGCACAATAGATCTAATAAAATCAAATTCAAATCATTATGACTCATTATATCTAAACTTGATAGATCTAAACATACTCAAAACTAGAAACTCTCTATAATAGAGGTGTTTTTAATATGAATAAAAAAACTTAGATCTAAAAATGAACCACACAACTTATCTAAGGAGTAGACAAATAATGCAAAAATGGTAGTTAGATACAACTTTGACACCTTGATAAAATTAATAATAATCTTTAACCAATATCTCTCCATGAATATATTATCACAACCATGAAAGATTCAACATTACACACAAACAATAAACCATCTATAATCCACTCTGTTATCAAATAGTTTACAATAGAGATGTATAAGTAGGTAGAATATAGGAAATCCTAACCATCCCATGAATGTGGGACTAACTTCACCAATATAGGTGGAAGTAAGGCATAAACCCATCATACTCATGAGTGTGGGATAAACATCTCCAATGAAATAAAACCTAAGTAAGCTAAAGAGTAGGAAAGTAATATCCTACACCAATATCATCTAGTGTCATTTTTTTTTGGGAAGCATCCTCATTGATGAGATGAGGGTTAATAAATTAGAGTGTAGTTGTATAAGTATTCATACAATTTATTTTGGAATTTTTAAAACAAATTATACTACAAGAGATATGCTTATGTCTTGTAGATTTTTCTTAAAAACCTAAACCTTGTCAAATTGTATTATTTTCAAGAGAAATATATTGAGCTATTCCTTGCTCATTTTTACCCAACACTTGTCCCTTGTTCCCATATTTAAGTAATTATTAAGAAACAACATCAAGATTATAGGACTGCGTTGTAGTATTATTGGTTTTTTGGAACATTGCACAAAGTTTTAAGGGATTAATATCAATTTGACACATGTAAATGAATATGTGATGACTAACTTTTAATAATTCATGCAACATAGAAGGAACTAGATATAACTCATGTATCCAAGGCCATACCAAGAGAATGTTATAGTTAAAATCATTTATAATAACTTGATATAAAGTAGGTAATGTATGGGGACCAATATTAATATTTATCAAATCATGAAATATTATCAAATCCCTTAATGTTCATATTCGATGGTTCCAAATTTAAAGGTCCAATACCAATGATAAAAAGTATGAAAAACACCATTGTTACCATGGAATATCTTATTTTTATGATGAATAATATTGGGTATCTTCAAAAATGGGTTTCTATAATTAAAATACAAATGGCTTTCCATAATAATAATGCAATTATGACTTCATTTAAAAGTTGACCTCTTGCACAATGTATACTTGAATATCCTTATTGATGAAAGAACATCCTAAAAACATGATAATAAGGTATTTATTATAGTATTAGACTTTTTAAAATACTATTAGAATAATAATAAGCCTCATTGAGGCATTAGGAATGTGTGCTAAGTCATTTAAAGGTCTTGGAGTGTTTTCCTTCCAAAAGTTCAATTTGAATTTTCAAATGTAATTATAAGCACAAATGGGTTATTTTAATAGTTTCCAAGTAAGTTATGAGATTTAATAGCTTATAATAGGTTATGATACATATATATAGGGTCCTCGGGTATTTAGGAGCCATATTTATCAATATAATCAAGTTTAACACTCTAAAAATTAATTATGGGTCATTTTCTAAAGAAAGGCAATCGGTTTCTATGTTGAGAATGGGAAGATAAGGAAAATATTGAACAAGAATAGAGTATTAAAATCTTGGAAAAGTATTTTCCCATCTGATAATCATAAAAATACACTAGAGGAGAGGAACCAATCCATTATAAAGTCATAAAAAGATAGATTTAAAGGTGATAGGGAAGAGACAAGAAGACTGTGATAACAAAACAAAGGTCTATATATGTACAAATAGTATCTTCATGAAAATAAATATGTTTGATTGGAAATAAAGTTTTTTTCATATGTGTTTAGATGTATTAATAATTCTTTCATGCCATTCTCAAGGTTATAATATCCAATTTCTTAGAACTTTGTCAAGAAAACTATATGGTCATACACATGTGGTTACTTCTACATATAAAATGTTGTATGGCCTCAATTAAACTCTTATAATAGGTGAAAAAGTTTGTTTAGTTTATTTATAATGTCTTATATTTTTTAATATGTTATTCAATTCTATGAACAATCATTAAAACCCTCTTGGGTCCATGAAATCCTATGAAAACCTAAAACAGGGTATTACAAGAGAAAAAGATACATAAAATTTGTTTTACTTGATGATATTATTCAAAAATTTCTGTGAATATAATAGAATGGTTTAAGAATACATTCCAATTTGTTTCAAGTACTAATTTACCTTGTAATCTATTCTATGTATGACCATGTCATAAGAACATAATTTTTTTTTGAGTTTTTGAAGAAAGTGAGTAGAGATAAAAGCCTATAATTTGTAATATGAAACCAAATAGAGTGAAGTAAATGTTGTATATTATTTTTTTCACATATTCATATCTTTATGATCCATATTAGATATTTATAACAATGTATTTTATAATTTGACCTATTTGATCCTAATTAGGCCTAGTAGGCTTATAGAGGGTTCAGAAGAAATTTCTTGGAATTGTGTGTTTTACTAAGGATTTAAAGGTTGAAACACCTTTAGTACACCTATGAAGGCCTCATCATTATTTTTTATTGTGATAAAACTATATCTTTAGTTTTGACCTACTAGAGGGTAATTATTCTTAATAGACAAAATAGGGTTTTATGAGTTTTTGGGTGAAATATTAGAAGTGAAAATCCAAAACTTTCTACCTGAGCATTGATCATTCATAAAACATATATAATTCATAATAATGAGGTATTTGAAATTTATCCAAATCTACATTTACAAATGAGTCGTGTATTGGTCCTTTGAGGTATCTAGACCATCTAAAGCTTAAGTGTATTTTGAGTCTTTTGAGTTTAAATAGATAAAATAAATAAGTAGATTTATTTTCCATAGCATAACATAGGTTTAATATGTCATTTTAGACCAAAATAATAGAGTTTAAAGTTTTATATTAGTTAAGGTCTGTGGAAGTTGATTAAATTTCTTTACTTATGTTTATATTCTTTCCTTATCAAGATTATAAGTTTGTGGATAGTCTAGAAAGGGTTATCACTTATCCACAAGATTTTGAACTACCAAATTTAACTCTCTTTTTGAGTCACATGGACCCATTAAACCACATGATTAACTATGTATATTATTTTGGTCAATAGGCAAAACATGATAGACTATTGATAAAAGTATTCCACATGAGCATTTTTTATGAGGCTCAAAATTAGTTCTATAGACTACCAAAAAGTTCCTTAACCACTTTTTCACAATTAGAAGATGATTTCTTCATGTCTTTAAATATCCACAAGGTTCCAAAACTTAAATTAGCACATTTTCACAATTTTACGAAACATGATGATGAATCCATTCAAAATTACACTATTCAATTCAAAAGTACATCATATGAGCTAGTATTTAGACCCTCAGATTTGGATTTGAAATTTATTTTTAGTAGATGGGTTTTGATTCAACCTTTTAGGGATTTAAATAAGTAATTCTTATGTTTGGTTAGAGGGATGAGAAAACTAAATTAGTTAGATATATTAAAATAATCAACCTATTAATTTGTTAATATTTTGACCTTGTTTAACTTTATATAAATAACAACAAAATGGGATAAATAGAGACTTATCTAAAAACTTATTATCACAGATGATCTAGGTTCTGAAGCTAGATATTTGGGTAGTATTATATTTCATCAATAGGATTTTTATGTTCATCTATTCATTAGACAATAACACCCATCTTGAACAGTAGCACCATTTATGTGTAGTGTCCTCAATGTGGTGCTAATGTCCTATTTATGGGATTTTTCCTATTTTTGAGGAGCACCTGCACCTATGTCTATATGTTCTATTCTTATGTGAATGAAACTTATAGTTATTTATTGTACCTAGAAATATTTATTTGATGTGTAAACCCTAGTTCTCTTAAAATTATGATATGATCAAGAATTGAGTGTGCTAGTAAGATGGATTGGACATCATCAACACCCCACTATGTATAGAGTTACCTACATACCAATATTTTGAATAGGGATCAAGTCTAATGTAGTTCTCCCACTTATTTTTTGATGTATGTGCAAGTGAATGGTAGAATGAGAGTGGTCTTAGATGCCTTGAATGTGCTTGAGATTTGAAACAGTTGAAAACTAGACTTAGGGATGTTGTAGATGGTAGTATGTAGTAAGTAGGGTAGAATATGGATAATGTACCTTGATTTTTCAAAACTTTATCTTAGGTTTTAATAACTTTTACATCTATTTTAAATCTAGTGAATAGAGGTGGATTGGACTTATATTTATATGGTTTTATTGCTTGTGCAGATAATAAAATGAGCTTAGGTTAACCTTAGGAGGGGCACACAATTAAACAAGTATCTATTGGGAAAATATGGGGTTAAGGATGATAGCACACAACTAGGACCACTAGTGTCATGTGGCTATAATATCCCAATTGTGGTGCTAATGTCCGTTCTGTAGATTGTTAAGCAATTTAGATTAGGGTCAGGGATGATAGTTCAAAGATTGTGTCTTGACTAGTTGTAGGTGAATATGGTCTATTAAATGGATATAAATGTAAGTCTAAGGCTCTAGAATAGGTCTATGTCCAGCCTAGGGATAAGTTAACTCAAGAGCCACTCTTAACATCTAATTACCACTTTTAGATGATTACATTTGTCCCCCATTTATGCTAGTAATGTAGCAAAGAAAAATGACTATTATAAATGAAAAAGAAGCATAAATAGAATTATTTTAGAAGTGAAGCCCGTGTAGATGAGTTTAAATATGAAAATTTGGGTTTGCATATGTGAAACATGATCTAAAGCAATGTCCTACAATGAAACATGCAAAAAATAGTCCTTAATAATGAGATAATCAAAAGCAAAAGACTATGCTAAAATTAAATAACCGAGTAAAGAGAGAGGAAAGGAATGAATACACCTTGTTGGGTATGTGAACCAATGCATAAATTTGGAAATAACCTATGTGTGTGTGAATGTGCATAGTGATCATATCATTTAATAACTTGAACTAAGATAATGGCTTGCTCAATCCTGATATGGGTGGCTCAAGAACTCAATCCGGTTTTAACTCCATCATTGTCCACCCTTGTTTGGTGGATCATGATCTCTATGAATAACTTGAATAAGACTATAAGTGTGTTGAACCCTCTCATATAGGTGGATCAAAAACTCAAGTAGGCCATGAATCTATTATTTCCCCCTATGTGAAGTAGATGCATCTATAACTATACTATGCAAAGTGTTAAAAGTATATGAGTAATCTAACTATGTATTCAACTATACAACCACTTGGGTATATTAGGTGGCTTTGGGACACTCAAGAATGCCAAACACTATATATGGAGTAAGAAATGAATCTAGTGATAACCAAAAATGTGATAGCAAGTGTATATAATGTAGATAATGACATGGAGTTTACCATTTCATATGGTCAACCTATTTGAATCTAAGTATATGGAAACCAATGTGTCACACAAATGCCTCCAATATATAATTTGAGTATACTGAATCTGAATCAAGTATGTAATATCTAAAATTATGTAACTAATTTAAATGTACGAGTGATCATGCCATGAATAATGCCCTAAATCTAAGTAACTAGTATGAATTTTAATTGAAATGATTGAATCTATGGTAAATCTAAACATAAATGCCAAACCTATGACTATATCTATGAAAATTTATAATATAGCTAGTATACTAGTTTAAATGATCTAGGCTATTTAGAAGCTAGGGATACTAGATAGTTACACCCTATAGTGGATAGTAGTGCCCTATGGTGACAATGTCCTAATCTAGGTACTAATGACTACCTGGTCTGATCTTTATGTGGTTTGAATTGACTGTTGAACCTTTGTTCTATTCTATGTCTACACTGAGTATGATATTTGAAACTAAGCTTGTGTGCTAGAATGTATCTATGAAAAAAAAATAGGATCTTGATCTCTATGATAAACCCTATATATTCCCCATATTTTTAGGGTAGTTATGACTTCTATGTAAGAATTACCTTATAAAGAAGTAGCTCTACAAAATGTGTTATCTAGAGCATTGCATAATATTCAAATATGATGTATAACATAACATTAGAATGTAACTGTATCTAAGGAATAGTAGGAAATGTAATATGTATGTTGTAATCTAGCATTAGATAAGGGTGTCACTATAAATGTAAGCAATGTATAATAATAGTACTAACTACCTAGGGGGAAGGGGCATGATGTCCATCAAAACTCCCAAGTAAGATAGGGTAGATGTATGAGGTCCCTCATTACATAGAAAATTGGTGTGTGTGTGTGTGTGTGTGTGTGTGTGTGTGTGTGTAACAATTAAATACAAGTGTTGTGGCATAGAAGTATATAAATAAATAAACATACAAGCACATGAGGCATGCAAAAGGTAGGAAAAGGGACCATAATACAAGGGACATAGGCACATGTCACTAAATATGAGAATGAAAACATAAAAATACATGTTCAAATGTCCACATATACAAGCAACACAAATTTGGTATAAATCCACAAATAAGGACATGTTAAAATATCTGCATATATAAGCATGAAAGAGCACACACAAGGGACATGGGCACATGCCAAAGGCATATAAATAGAGAAGTAGCATAGAAGACAAGGAATAATGGCATATTCAAATACCCTTGAAGATTTAAGAATCATAGGAACACAATCAAGTCTAATCTAGGAAATACAAATGAAAGCATGTATAACTATGTAATAAAAATCTATGTAGATGCCATGGTGCATATATATTGAAGCTAACTAGTGATAGTCAGAAAAAAAATATGAGCAATGAATAAAAATGATCAATATCAAGATAAATTAATGAATAACTAGAATTTATAGTATGTAAAGATAAAACCTAGTTATATAAAGTTTTTAAGAGATACCCCTAAGTGGGAAAATATATCAATGTATAAACTTGGACTAGTGTAAATTCCCCCAATGGGTAGATAATAGCTGATCTAGATTAGTGTAGTGGATCAGATTCCTATATGGAATCTGCAAGCACTTGATAAGAACAAGTAAAGAATATGTGTATGATAAAAATAACTACACTAGGGTAACTATCAATATGCAATAACTGGTAAGTAGTAAAAATGTAAACAAAGCAATACATATAATTTGTGAAATTTTTGGTTTTTTGAAATATTTGAATGTTTTTTTATTTTGACATATTATATTATTTTTTTATTTTTAGGTATAATCTCTGTATAATAATATGAAATTAAACTATGTACAAAGAGTGAAAGAGAGATAAGGAAGTATGTACAAGGGTAAAAACCATACTAACCAATGAATCTCATGGGAGACTCACTATCACTATGACTTATGTCGAAGAGTGGAATAGTGATCATGCATGTAGTGTAAAAGGGAAGCTATGAGCCTATCATAGGTGTGATATAGGATATGAACCTAAATTTTCCTAAGAAGTGATGCTATGATGTTGTGGCACTAACTTTGATGCCCTATGAACTATAGGGGTCCTGGGGACCATCTATTAGATGTAAAAGTTATAGGTGATGTAGGTGCCCTATGATGATAACCCCTAAAACCCAATATAACTAATCTAAATATGAAATATTTAGAGGAAGGTCCTCTAGAATCTATGACATATCTCTAATGCAATGGTCTCTGAGGGAGAGTATGCATTCATGTAAACACTATAGAAGTAGACCTATCATACTTTGAGGACTCTACTAAAAATTATGATGTATACATAGAAGTTGTACTCTCTGATGTAATGGATAACCATGAAATATCTGATAGTAGAAATAGAATTATAACTAATGTCAGTGTTAGAAGTGTGACTAGAATCTATGCTAGAATTGTTTATAGGATGGGAAGAGGATACTCATATGGGATACCTTCAATATTAATCACCTAGTTAGCATGTATATACTTGAGGAATCAATGTACTATAGATGGGATGGCTCTAATGTGGTGTAATCATGGCTTTCCTAATAACATGTTGAATACACCTGAATTGGGTACTACTAGAAACTAAGTGGTTGTGTGATGGTCCCACCTATAATGAAAGTATTATCTCCCCAATGGAGCTCTAAATGTGGCCACTAAAATTGATAATAACTATATATATAGGGAATATATCCTACTCTATGTAGCCCAAGTGTTTTAGGAGTGTCATGGTGTACATGATTATTCTTGACCCATTGTCAACCATGACACTTTGAATAGGATGGTGTTCTATATATGCTCATATAAAGAGCATATGTAAATCTATGTCATCATCCATAATATCTTACTCTAAAAATGTGATAAGTGGTCTAGGTGGCATTATAGTGTGATACATACAAATAATATTATGTATGGGATGTGTCTCCTCTATAATTGTGTGATAGGAAGCTGATGGTGGATGATCCTGGTATGTATAATGAACACTTGATGTGCCCTCGACCTTATTAGTTTTATGTTTAGGAAGAGGATATAAAAATATCTTAAGTGACTTTATCTTTGTTTGTTGTTTTAGTGCCTCTATGTGTGTGCCCATATCAATAATGTTTTCCTCGATGAGATTATATCTCTTGTGCTTTAAGCTAATGCATTTATTTATTATATGGCCTAGTGCTCCATGATACACATAGAATGCATTTGAATCATAACTCTTTAGAAGAGGCTATGTCATATCAACCTCTTTAATAGAAGGGAGAGATATGAAATTACATTTTAATAGTTTTTGTAGAACTCTAAAAACTTTGAGTTGAGAAGTTGATAAAAACCAATCTAGGAGAAGACTTTGATGCTGCATTGACTATTATCTTTTGATCTATTTTATTCTTTATGGACCTGACCATGTATGGAGGTTTGTTTATACTCTTAATAGTTTAATTTGATCCATTTGTCTACTTCATTTTGCCCATTATTATGAGCTTAACATCTATTTCCTTAACTATGTGGCACATATCTATAAATGTGGAATTTTTTTTGAATAAGATTTATTTATGAAGTGCTAGTAATAGAATTTGTTTGAATATATCTTGAAGCTCTCTATCTATTATGGGGCTAGTCAATTTTGAAAATATTGTCTTGTATTGTAAGACATAAATGGCTATAGGCTCATTTGAATTTTGATTTAGCTATTCCACTTGTGCATATAATATATTATCACTTATGTTGATAGAGAAGTGTGATAGGAATATATATGCTAAAGGATAAAATTTCATGATAGATTGGTTAGGAAAATCATAAAACCATTGTAAGGCATAATCCTTGAAACTGTATGGAAATAACTTCATAGGAAGATAACCATTAGACACAGTCTAAGCATGTTGTGTGAAAGTCTTTAAGGTGATGCTTTGGGTCAACCTTTCCATCATATAATGTGAGCTTGGGTGCTACAAAACAAGATGGCAAAGGAGTTTCCACAATGTGATGTACCAATGGTGTATGTAATAGAATATTAGAATCTAAAACATGTGAAGGCTTAGTTATTCCTTGTTAAAGATGTAAGAGCTTATATTGCAGAGAATGAACCTATTGCATAAGGGATTTTACATTTGGAGGAGAAAAAACCAAAATATGTGGAGTAGTTATCACTAATGGTCAAATAACAAGCTTGGGTTGTGTTATTTGAGTTGGTTGAATGGGCCCCACTGAAGGTGTAACAACATCATTAAATAGAGGGGTTGAATATTGACCATTTTTGTTCTTTTGGAGTTCCTCTTGAAGAATGATTATGAAATCATCTTGTATATCCTTATGTTTGGACACAAAGTCTTTAAATTTATGATTATTAGATTCATCATTTTTTAAAAAATTCTATTATTTTAAGTTGAAGGTAGGAAAATAAGTTTTGTATATTTTGGAATTTTTAAGAATAGTAATCTATGAAAGTTTTCAAAATTTAAATATTGAAAAAAATTGGAATATTTTAGGAATTGAAATATGAGTATATAGAAAAAGGATACAAACCCTAAGTGTGTCTAGGCTTAGGGTTTTTAAAATCTAATGTTTATTTACAATAATATAAATTACATGTAAAATAAATTGAAACCCTAATGTAAAATTTATTTTAATTAGCTAGGTTGTCTAGATAAAATTAAAAAATCAAAAGTATGCAGCCTTGAATTTATTGCAAGATTTTTTTTTAATGAAAGCTAAGGTTTTATACAATGTTTGAAGTAAGACAGGTTCACTAAATGATTTAACCTTTTAGGGTTTTACATAAGTAATTCCTATGTTTGTTAAAGTGTTGAGATTCCTAAATTAGTTAGATAAATTACAATAATTAACCTACTAATTTTTTTATTATTTTGACCTTGTTTGAATTTCTATAAATAAGAATAAATAGGGATAAATAAATACTTAGCTAAAAACTAACTATCATGAATGATCTGGGTCTAAAACTAGAGATCTAGATAGTACTCCATATTATGAATAGGATTGTGATGTTTATATGTTCACTTAACAGTAGTGCCTAGTTTGGATAGTAGATTCATCCATGTGTAGTGTCATCATTATGGAACCAATGTTCTCTTTTTGGGACTATTCTTATTTTTAATGAGCACCTATGCCTATGTCTATATGTTCTTTCTTGCATGACCGAAACCTATAGTTGTGTATTATACCCTGAAATCTTAATTTGATTTGCAAACCATAGTTCTCTTTACATGTATGATATGAGAAAGAATTGAGTGTGTTAGTAAGATGGACTAGACATACTCAACACCTTGTTGTGTAGAGAGTTTCCTACATACCAATACTTCAAAGAGGGATTAAGTCCAATATAGTTATCCTACCTAGTTATTAATGTATGTGCAAGTGAATACTAGAATGAAAGTCGCCTTGGATGCCTTGAATGTGCTTGAGCTTTGAAATACTTGAAAAATATACTTAGGGATGTTATATATGGTAGTATGCATAAATTAGGGAATAATAGGGATAATGTACCTTGATTTTTCACAACTTTGTCTTTAGTTTGAATAGTTTTTTCATGTATTTTCCATCTAGTGAATATAGGTATATTAAACTTATATTTATAGGGTTATGTTGCTTGTGTGGATAATAAAATGAGCTTAGACTAACCTTAAGAGGGGTACATGTTTGAAATATTATCTATTAGGAATATTTGGGGTTAATAAAAATAACACCTAGTTGGGGACACTAGTGCCATATGATTTTAGTGTCCCAAATGTGGTGTTAATATCCTTTCTATAGACTGATAAGCAATTTAGATTTTGGTCAGGGATGATAGTTTAGGGAATATTTTTTGATTGGATTTAGGTGAATGAAATTTATTGAATGGATGGAATTTTAAGTCTAAGGGTATAGAATAAGTCTATGCCTATCCTAGGGATAGGGTAAATCAAGAAAAAATCTTAACATCCAATTACCACTTTTAGGTGATTACAACCTCTTTACCCATTAAAGGAAAGATCATTGCATAAACAATATGATTCATTTACCCACTTATATAATTATGTGCACATATATGATTTCTTCATAATTAATCATCCAAAGGAACTTAACATACCTCCCTCCAAACACAAAAGTTTTATCCCTCACATAAAGGAAAGAGATAAATTATCTAAGGATCATTACAAATAAAAATGTGGTATTCCTAATTTTTATATGACTAGTTTGCAAATGTTACTTAACATGGGGCTAATATAAAGTTCATGTATTATGAAATAACCCAAAGGGGAATGACATAAAAAGAGTTAATGTCACTAATATTTAATATTTAATTTATCCATGAGTGGTGCTTACTTTTTGAATAACCACATTGATACTATGAAATTAGAAAACTATTGTAGTGAAAGATGTTTTTCATAATTTGGGTACTATGCTAAGGATCTATGTGATAAGGGTAAATGAAAAGATTCATTGGGTTTATTTGATATTCCTATTGTTTTTATTGGCCTAGTTAACAATAGAAATGATAAACCAGTTATATTTTGATTAAAGCTTTGTATACGAAAAATATTCAAATACATTATTTCATTGTTTTAACATGTTTATTTTTGTACAATGAAAGCCTTTTAAAAGACATCCAGGTAATTTATTGAGAGTAACTACCTAACATGTTGAACCACCTAAAAAATAACTAACAATAAAATACACTAACACTAAAGAATAAATAACAAAGTTAACACATAACAAAACCTTGGATCAAATATCTAACAAACCCCCTTAATCCAAAGGGGTATAGATGATGAAGATATGGAGCTATGAATATGAAGTAATCAATGAATCTCTAATACATCTGCAAGATAGCACACTTTACATCATGGTATTGATCAAACTATGGCTGATGAACATGATCATGGCCTACTCATCCCCTTTGACCATTATATTGTACTATAATAGAACCTAATCAAATCCTGTCTAAATACATTGACTCATATAAGGTCCGACACATGAAACCATCCAAGTGATCTCAATAATCACCAACATCACATGCATGGCTTTACTCAGTTTTCAAAATGCTAGAAAATATAATGTTGACTTGTATAACCACAAATGACTGATCGAAGGCCACTATGCCATATCTTCCCCCTATCAGGTGAGAGTGAAAAATTATGAATCATAAAAATAAATTCAAACTACTCTATCTACTCCTCAACAATCATATTAACACATTGAAGGAAAATCAAAACTGAAAGCAAAGTACACAAACCAATTTTTTTTATCCCAACAGTGAACCCATAATTCAAGCGAATAACAAATTAGAGAAGGTAAATTATCATCCAAATTCCATGTGTCCTCAAACCTCTATTTGTATTTTTTTACCTTAATAGATTCTTAGGGACCTATAAACACCTAAATGTAACACTATTGTCACTGAGAACACAAGTGGTGGGACACATTGTTACAATCTTAGTTTGGTGAATATAATGTATTTGGAGAAATTTTGCAAAGATAGGGTATTAGATTCCACCGATAATACACCCATACAAAATTATTTTAAATACATAAAAATCACACAACAAGGATCCAAAATATAAATTTAACCATTTCAATGTGTCTAAAATGTTGAAAACCATGAAGATTGTCTGGTCACACAACCACCTTTCAACTACAAAAGTCACAAAAATGTCATAATTACACCTTTATATTGCCAAAATAATTTTACAAAGCCTTTGGAAAAGGAATTTCTTCAAAAATCATTTTTGACTTAGATGAATTTTGACCAAAAACTTATTTATGAGGGTTTTTTAACTTGTAACCTCTTTGTTTACAGGTAACTCACAAAACCTTGACAACCAACTCCACTACGAGCATTATTGAGATATCAAATACAAAATTTCTATTTGAACCTTGATTTTTTTTAATTTTTGACAAATAAATCATATATTTCTAAAAATGATTTACCCATGCATGTAAAAAAGAACAAATATTTCACTCTTTTTATGATGGTGCAATTTTAGGTTATATCAAAAAATTTCAAGATTGTAAATTGCCAACACCCATGGCTACATTACCATAAAACTGCACTAGACTTTGAATGTAATTAATCTATCTAAAACTATGTTGATCATCTGCATCCTAAATAAATCACACACACACACACACACACACACACACACACACACACACACACACACACACACACACACACACACACACACACACACACACACACACACACAAATATAAACAAATGAAACCCAAATCATAGTAAATTTATAAATAGATAACCATTAACATGACATTTAGCTTTCATTCAATGAACGGTCTTAGAATTATCAAGGTTCGGAATGTATTTAGCATGCTTTGAACTTGAAGTATTTTGGCCTTACAAAAATATATATTGCCCCATACATAGCTTAAAATTTACAAATCAATCCCAATTTTTCTATGATAACCATTAAGATGAATGTAATTAATCTCTCTAAAAACTATGTTGACCCTTTGCATCTTCAGTAAATCATCATCATCATCATCATCATCATCATCATCATCATCATCATCATTATCATCATCATCATCACACACACACATATATATGTGTGTGTGTGTGTGTGTGTGTGTGTGTGTGTGTGTGTGTGTGTGTGTGTGTGTGTGTGTGTGTGTGTGTGTGTGTGTGTGTGTGTGTGTGTGTGTGTGTGTGTGTGTGTGTGTGTGTGTGTGTGTGTGTGTGTGTGTGTGAAACCCAAAGCATAGTAAATTTATAAATAGATAACCATTAACATGACATTTAGCTTTAATTCAATGAATGATATTATAATTATCGAGGTTAGGAATGTCTTTAGCATGCTTTGAACTTGAATTATTTAGGTCTTATAAAAATATATATTGCCCCATACACAACTTAAAATTTCCAAATCAATCCCAAATTTTATGTGATATCATTCTCTTAATTGTAAAATGATAGCTTCTCACAAAAAAGGTGCCTTTTATTTACAAAATCCACTTCTTTGTTTCTTCTTCGGCCATATTGTTCTTCATCATCTGACTCCTAAACTTTTTTGAGTGGAGAGAAAGGAATTCTAACTAAGGATTCACTCAATATTTTATTGAATCTTTTCTTAATTTTGTCATATATGAACTCTTTCACATAAGCATGATGTATAATTCTATTTTTGACTTTCCAAGAAGTCAATTCCCTCTAAGAAGTGGAAACCATGATCTTTATCTTTCTAAGGAGAAAAACTAGAATATGACTCCTTAAATGGATTCTATATGGATAGTGATAAAAATTAAATAGTTTAGATGATCAAAAGTTTCAATCTTGGTATCACCTTTATTTAGCGAATCTAGACACACAACCAGATGTTTGAAAATTATATAGATAAAAGATTGTTTGTTGTGTGTGATTGGCACCATACAAGTCAATTTTGTAAATCATCTCTTTAATCTTCCTCTTTAGATACCCTGTGCTTTGATACCACTATTGGCCCAATTAACAATATAAATGATAAACCATTTATATTTTGAATAAATCTTTACATACAAAAAATATTCAAATGTATTATTTCATTGTTTTAACATGTTTAGTTTTGTACAATGAATGCCTTTTAAAAGACATTTGGGTAAGTTACAAAGAGTAACTACCCAATTAGTTAAACTACCCAAACACTAACTAGCAAGAAAATAAATTAACACTAAAGAATGACTAAAAAAACTAACACATAACAAAACCTTAGATCAAATATCCAATAGTTTTTGGGCCCTATATTATCCTTAAAAAAATATGGGTCTTAGCCCATACTTCGTTACACTCATTTACAATGGATTGATTTTGGTTATATAAAATAGAAGCTATAATTTATCTAAATCAGCAAGGCATTTATTTTTCTCATAAAGGAAAATTAATACATATTCCAAATGATAACATTATTTATTCTACTACACATGTAAAGTTTGAGGAGGAACATGCTATGTACTTTTTCAACGTATCTAATCATAATTTAAAAAATGTCAAAGATCCAACTTAAGGTTGAAAATCTTCACATATTCTAAAAATTCAAAAAACATTCAAAAATACAAAATTATTTTCAGCACCTACATATTCTATTGGATCCTTGGAATCTATGTTTTAGTTCCATTTTGATGAATAACATACCAGTTACTTCTATATACACATGTTTCATGCTTATATTTGAGTGTGATATAGGTATACATAGATACATGACATATTCATATTTCATATGTTGGGCTTTCCCTCTACTCATGTCATATGGACATTGGGACATCCATTTCATTGATCTTGATACTCACAGGTTATATGGTTCGATGATCATCTTTAATTATCATGTTTGAGCTTATATGTGCTTACAAGTGCCTTTATCCATGATTATATATTTCACAGGGTACTTGATATGATACACACTTGAAATTTTTTTCTAACTCATTTTATCCATGGGCTACTATGATATGATTATATTAGTTACTTATTCTTTCTATTATGCACTTCCTTTATATCCTTGTCTTGCTATTATCTTACTTGTTTGAGCATTTGAATATGCGATTTTGTTTACAACCCCTGTGCCTATGTGTGATTTATTTGGAATTTGAATATGCCCTTGTTTATTGTATGGACATTTGAACATGTCATTCTTGATTTTATGGAAATTTTAATAGGTCATGTCTCTTCGATTGTGTGTCATTTGAACATGCCCCTTGTTTACAACCTCCTAGGACCATTGTATATTGACATGATTTTGAGTGCTCTTGTGTGTGTGATTATTTACTTATTGAGATTTACCTATTGTTATCTAGATGTTGCCATGATATTTATCATTAATATTAAGCTTTTATGTGATCACATTGTTCTATATGCTTCAATTCTATGTTTACCGAGACATGTTATTCTATATGTTATATGGTTCCATTTATAGATTATCCAATTGCCTTCTCATTTTAAGGTGAGGTAACTACTAGTTCCTATCTTTTTTCACCTCAACGAGGGGAATATAAATGGAGGAATATCATATAGGCATGTAATCCACATTTTTCACATTTTATATATTTAGTGGTGGTATGCTTTAGAATCATGTTCTCCACATTTATTTAGTATTCAACACACCTAGATTTAATGGGGGGCATGTTTTGGAAACATGTCCTCCACATTGGTACTTATATTAGTTTTCATATTTCTCCATATATAGTGAGGGAATGTTATGGTAGCATGATACCCAAACTTGTAAAAAATTCTAAATTGGCCAAAGCACACAATCATATGATTCAGATACACATTTGTGGTAGAATTCTATACATTGGTACCATTGTTATACATAGTTTCATAATGATACATATCTAAGGTGCATATGATATGAAATGTGCACGTAATATTGTAAAATCAAAATTAGTTTTATATTTAAAAAATCTTTTATGGAATTTCATCACCCACTAGGTTAGACTGTTATAGACTATATTGAGTAAATCTACTAAAGAAGTTAGTTCACTTTTGGTATGGTTGAAGTGATTAAATCACTCAATATTTCTAAGTTTATAGGTTGGAATTGTTTACATCATCTAACCTCACTAAATATATGTTATGGGTTAACTTTATTCACTCATGCTCACCAGCTTATAATTATGATTGGGTTACACAGTTGAGTTAATCTCAATTTCTGGGTGGCAACTCACCTTTTATCCAAGGTTGGGGGCATGTGCCTTCCAATCTCTCTCTTTACATATTTATATATGAACTTTATATATTTATATATATTCTTCCTAATCTTAGTTTTAGAGCTCTAAAATGATACATTATTTCAAATCAACTTGCCAATAGGCAAGGTGGTTGCATTGATACATAAGTGTACTCCTAAACTTTCCTCTTTCAATTTCAATAATTTTAATTTTAGATTATGTACACTAATTATATACTATAAAATGATCTTGGTTGTAGATCAGTCACCATAAAATCAGTCAAGTTGGGCTCACATAAAGGAAATGTGTGCTATACACACCCAAATATGCATTTATCCCCCTTTAAACAAGAAATTTAATTACTATATTAAAGGGGGAAAATTTAGATGATATTTATGAATTATATAGCATGCCAGTATTGTACATTTGGAAAATTGATACCTTGGTTGTTCCTCTTAGTTCTAGATATTTTCCACTTTCATAAGTCTCACATATACTCTATTGCATGCCCCTTGGCCTATCTCTTGGTCTAACCATTCTTATGTTGATGAACTAGACCTTATATCTTTCCTAGAATGCTTAAAATATACTTATCTTATACCACTACAAGTTCTAATATTGTACCTATTTTCTAACTCCTAGAACATAAGCATTAGTCCTAGACCCCTACATCAATGCTAGTGTCCTACCATGATGTAGATGTCTATTTCCTTAAATTTATCTAATTTTCAAATAAAAATTATCCTAATGGTTTTCCTAAGTGCTTTCATGTAAGATATTTCCCTATAGGAGTGGTATATATTCACAATCACTCCTCATTCATTCCTCACCTAACATTAATACCAATGAGCATTCAATTAAGCAAAGATTCCATATTTATTCATATTTACATATCAGTCATAAGAAATACACATCTATAGGTGTGATGTACTAAAGGAGAATCCCAATATCTCAATTTTCCATGTTATAAGATAGGTCATTATTATACTTGCTTTCCACATATTGAACCTTCGTACACACACTAGTTAACAAATTATGAAATAAATATATCAATTTGACATCATATTTAGAGTAGTGGATATGTAGGTAGTACCCATTAATATAGGGGTCTTTGGGGTTATCTTGACATCATGATCCCACTAATTTTTTTTTTCCAAGGTAACTATGAAGATGAAGAACTAGGGTTTTATCATTTCATATAGAGTGATAGTCCATGACCTAGATATAAATGTAATAAAGCAAAGGTAAATACAAACCCATAATTATCTATGTGTTTGCATCTTTTTCTAGTAGGTATCCCTTATAGTACACTTGTGCCTAGCTCAGATAATATCATCGAAACTAACATCTAAGGCCGATGCTAGTGTCTATGGCTCTAAAGGCACTCAATCTAGAATTTAGCAACTATTCTAGAATATTCTTCCAATCTAATTCCTTCTTGTTCTAGATCTAGAATTGTGTTAGCATCATAACTAATTAATTACATTATTTCTTTATCATTTCCATATTTAACATAGTTATACTTTTTATTCTTAATCTATCTTAGTTTAATAAATTTAACATATGTTGTATCTAAGTTTAACATTTAATTGGCCTAATATAGATCTAATTATCACCCTTGGCATTGTTATTTATATATTATTATCCCTATCTACCCAGTTAATATCCACATATAATTTAAGTTTAAATATTATTAAGTCATTTTATATTTGACAAAAGTTATTGGTGAAGAATAGTGACGTGGAATAGAAGTGAAATCATTTGTTATGGGAATATATTGAGATTGAACATTATTTAGTATATATTATCTATTAATTTGACATTCAATCCATGTAAATAATAATGAATAACATGTTTAAAATTAATACAAAATGTAACAATGAATTTAATAATGTTATGTAGCATATGAAAGAAAGATTCATTCATTCATCCCATTATAAATATAATACAATATGAATCAAGTAACACTAATGAATATGAATATAATACAATCATAAATCAAGGTATAAGGGTAATGTAAGAAAGGATTTTAATGATTGTGTTGGCTCTCAAATATACTTGATCATTCATTGATTACTATCAGTGAAATGTTTCAAAGCACTAACTGTAAAGTAAAAACTATGTCTATATCTCACTAACCCCAATTATGAGGGTATGGTGAGAGTAATTTCCTTGGGAGATATGT
This sequence comes from Torreya grandis, assembly GCA_037957365.1. Classification (NCBI taxonomy): domain Eukaryota; kingdom Viridiplantae; phylum Streptophyta; class Pinopsida; order Cupressales; family Taxaceae; genus Torreya; species Torreya grandis. The sequence continues at coordinate 1,393,305 of JARHVA010002192.1, read as the reverse complement.
TTGACTTAGATGCACCAAAATTTAGATTACAACAAGAGGCTTCTTATGGTATAAATAAGGGATCCTAGGCATTTATGATATAACATGAGGTAGTTGAAATTGAAATCCATGCTTAGTATTATATAATGGTTATGAGTGTTGGGGTAAACCCCTCATGTCATGATTTATGTAAACAAATCACAATGTAGGCCATCATGAAAATGACTAGTAGTTTGAAAAATGTTAGAGCACAATTTATAAAAATAAGACAAGTAATAGAAAATAAAGAAAAAAATCAAAATATTTCTGTGTATGGATATCGACAAATTTCAACTTGAGGTTGAAAGAAAAGCATTAGTGTCAGATTTATCCAAGGTGATAAGACAAATCTCTTTAGTGCCAAATTAATCTAAGGTCAAATAGAATTGAATGATTATGTGTCAAATTTATATCCAAGTTTTAAGGTTTTATTTATTTTAATGCGAGGAATTTATAGAAATATGTATGAAATCCTAGGATAAAAATCAAGAAAATAATGAAGGTTCTAAAAATAGTGGTTTCACCAAAATGTTTAATCTATTTTGAATTGAATAAATAAAACTAATATATTTAAACTACAAAATTGATATAAATAAATAAAATAAAATACCAAATTTATAGACATAAAATTAGATAGAAATAGCAAATAAGCCTAAAGATATGCAAACCTTCATAAAATAGATTTTATGTTGACAGTGTAGGTTGACAGTAATTGAAAACTGACTAAAAAGACCTAAAAACTATGTTGTGTTTGAAGATAAGAATCAAAACTACATTGGAATAAGGCCATGGTAGAATAATATATTCACATTACAACATTATCTATTAATGGTGGATATGACTTGATTGATTGTGCGGCCAATCTTTTGATCTAGATCTATGTGCCTTTTTTTGATTATTGACTATTTTATTACTAAAATTGATTTGATGCATGGAATACTTGTAAAAAAATGATTTTTCATAAATAATAGACATAATAATGATAAAATTTAAAAACTGGAACTAGGGCTAGGGGAATAGCCAAGATACCTTTATAAACACTCATGTAATTTGAGTGTTACTTACATATCCCAAATGGGTCTTAGGTTGATGTAGTTCTCCCTCCTAAGATGAGTGTGTGAATTGTGATTTATAAAACTATATGAATATAACTATAATATTTATTGAAATTATTAATAATGGATACCATTGAACTGAAATAAGTTATATTTAGATTTGGCCTATGACTATTAGAATGCAAAAAAAAATTGGAAGAAATATTGATCTTTTACTCGGTGTGTAATAGAATTAACAAGTGATTGATAAATGTATTTGGAGAAGACTTGATACACATACATAGGGGATATTTCAAATATTTACCCTAAGTAAAATTTCAAAATTCATATGAAGGGGAAATATACTATTTAAAATTTATAAAGTTATTATTGGAGAACGGGGGACAAGGCTACACTAGTAGACAAGGCCATAATAAAGTCATATCTAACCTAGTCAGTCCTATCCCAGAAGGATAGAGACTATTGCAAAGGTTTAATATGTACCTATAAATATATTAAGGATTTTTTTATGATGTTTTTAATATTTTATGTTGAACATTGTCATTGATTAAGGGAGAGTTTGCTGAACATTATCATTGAGTGTTGATCTTTGATATTTAATGTTGTCATTGATGTCAAAGGTTCTTACGAAGATGCATGGTTATTTAATTGATTTAAAATTAATGTCATATATTTAAAATTTTCTTGTAAATAGTCTTGGACAAGTAAGCCTTGAGGTATTCATATGAATGAGTTTTATGTGTCAGCATAATAAGTGTTGTTGTTGTAGTGAAAGAATGCTATTCGAAGAAAGTTCTAATGTCATCTTGAGTTAAATCATTGAGAGGAAGCATGGGTATAGGATATTATATAAAATTTAAATCATATTAAAATGATTTTTTTAATACCTTGTGATATTTTATTTTTAGGTGGAAAGATGAAATGAGTGACCTCTGAAGAAGAAACTATGTGCTCTAAATATCTATGTAAACAACTTTGAATATGCTTCAAATGAGCTATGAAGATGAGAATGCTTCAAAGGGAATTCTATGAAAAATACCTGATAATTTATTTAGAGTGAAATATATTGTTTGAGTTTATATATGAGGTGTTGAGGAACTTTCAAATGATTAAAATGTTAGCTCTAAATATCTGTGTACACAACTTTGAAGATGCCATAATTGAGATCTGAAGATTTGTAAGTAGTTCCAAATAAGCTCTATTGAATCTAAAAATAATAGTGTATGAGGATTCTTGAGAATACACAAGAGATATTAAAATGTATGATATTTTTAAGTTGAATTATACAGAGTGGCTAGAAAGTTAGATTTAAGGCATAATATGACTTACTAGTCAAGGCTTAGAAAGTAAGAAGAGAGATGGTGGATAGATGAGGTAACAAGATCAATTTATATGACATGGGTGAGCAAGTGAACATTTATAGATGTGATTAAAGTTGTTTTAAGTTTTTACATGAAGTTTTAGATCATGTTTTGATAAGAAAAAATCTTGAAATGTATTTCAAGGTTTCATGAGTGCACATAATGAAGAGTTGTCTACCTGAGAAGGCTTTCTTAGTGATTTTTGGTACATGAAACATCTAAATGATATATTAAGTTATTAATAGTATTTGAATAATATTTCAAGCTCAAATTTACAAGAATTGGTTTCTAGAAAGAGGAAATAAGTTTTATGAATGATCATTAAGATTGAAAGATAGTCTAAACCCTCATAAAACCCTACGAATGACCCAATATTGAATATATTATTATAAAGAGATCAAAATTGTTTGGTATTATTATAAAATTTATTTGAGGTTGAATTCAACTCTGCTAGGCATCTCTAGGTGTGATTGGTTTTTTAGGTAAGCAGACCCAACAAAAAATTGATTATCTTTTAGATATTTATTGTAACATACAAAGTTGACCAAGTCAAAGTTTCTAAGTGGATGAAGATAAAAGTGTGAGTATTTTTATTTTTTTTCATTAATACTTATATATAGGTTCAATATCTTAGGTGTGCAAACTTGGCTAGTTGCTAACAGACCTAGTGGTGTAGATAACAAGGAAATCTAATAAATATGAGAAGATGTTTCCTAATGTGTTTTAATGTAAGAGTGATGAATTTAAATTCATGATGATGTTTTTTTGGTTTTTAATGATCTATAAATTCTTTTAATAATCTTGGAATTATATGTAATAACATGAAATATTGAAGCTAAAATGGCTTATCTAGCTGAGTAGAGTTTGTGAGAGAGAAGTTCAGCAGATTGGTCTATAAGACCAATAATTTTCATTAGAGATCATGATATAATTGGTTTAGGTTCCTATGAGGATGTTATAATATCATATTCATGCATTAAAATACATTTAATTTATTCAATCATGTGTTAGATGTTCATGTTTCCTTGACTGTGTTTCGGAGTTAGTTGGCATTTCTAAGTGAACATCTTGCATTGAAGTGTTTGAGCCTATTTACCCTGAGTTAAATCATCAAATAAATTTTTTGATGACCTTGAATTCATGAGATTTATTAATATGTAATTTTTTTCCATGTTTATTTGGAAAAATTTAGTATATGCCTCAGTTGTTCAAGATAGATTTTTTATATATGTGCATGCCTTTTATAAGCAGTGAGTTGAAGAAGGGTTCAAGTGGTAGTTGGACATAAAAGGTGTTATATACATAAATTTAAGTTTTATAAGGGATATTGGAGTGTATTATGATGTGTTCCCACCATGTGAGGTGTTTTTACATGATTCAAGAAAGATCAAAGGGTAACATGTTGTTAAGAAGGCCCATTAGGTCTCTATAAGAAAAAAAGAGGAGTAAGGGCTAATTGATGTATGGTTGACCTATTGTATTGATTTATTCATGATTAATGAATTTTATTTTAATATAAAAATACCTATTCATGTCTAACCTAATTTATTTGAATACATATACAACCTAGAATGATATGATTAAGTAACTTGTATAAAAGCAAGGCAGTTAGGCCTTTTTTGTGTGTGATTAGAGAGAAAGAGTAGAGGATGATAAGAAAACTATATATATCATTAGTAATTAGAAGGAGTTCATTTGGACCATAAAAAAATTGTTATCAATATCTATTAGAGGTTCTACAAATGTGGATCAAGGTTAAAATGCCTAATCAAGCCATGAAGAGGGCTAGTTGAGTGAAGAAGGCTGAAAGTAAATTTGAGAGGGACTAAAGAGAGTGAAGATTTGAAAGATAAGATCATCATATATTGTATAATAAATAATGGTTTTTAATGTGATCAAGCATTTATGTGGTTGAGTTCATGCTAAGTCATCTAAGGGGTTGGTGCTTCCTTACAAGTTGGTGCTTGGTAAATTAGAGGTTGGTGTTCCTTGTTGGGTTGGTGCTCAGATAAAGAATATCTCAAGTTAGAGATTGATATATTGCAGTTGTTTATATAATTTGAGTGTTTTTTCAACTAAATATTGATTCATTAATTTATAAGACTATAGTCCAAGATACATTTTAGTGGGTTTTATTCCCCATTATGGTTTCCCACATTTATGTTGTGTTTATATATTTCATGCTTTCATGATTTGATGTTTATTTTTTGATAATATGTATATGATTTTTAGAATGGATAATGTATGGTTAAGTGGATTTTAATGATATTTTTTTAATATTGATTCACTCCCCACTCTTAGTTATCTTATTTCTAATAATTAGTATCAGAGTAGGTCCTTTGGAATAGGTTTGAAAACTTAAAAGAGATCATAAAAAGCACAAGATGTCTTGTGATCAATAGGGAGAAGATAAAAATTATGATGAATAAGTATTTTATGACTATGAATAAGGAGAAGATGAAGGTAACCTTGAAATTAAGCTCATAAGATCCCTTAAAGATTTGAAGAATCAAAAGAAGACTATCAATGATCTCAATAGTCAGTTAGAAGATATCAACACAAGGTTAAAATCAAAAGAATATGAGTATAACTAGTTGAAGGTTGAACATGTGTAACTAATAGATAAAATGCATAAATTTAAGAGAGATCATGAAAAGTTAGAACATGTCAAGAATATAAACATAAAGAAATAAATTAGGTAGCCCAACACAATAAAGGATAAGTCATTTTTGAAACATGGTAAGTACAAAAATGTTTTTTGCTACATTTTTCATAATATAGGACACATTGCTAATTTATACTCTAATAAAGTTGAAAGTCTAGAAGATTCAACAAAACACATGAAGATCCTAGAATTTATAAAAAGGATCAAACATTGGTATGGAAGCCAAAGCAAATTAGGATGGATCATATTGCACCCAAAAGGCAAGATGGACCTCTTTATAAGGAGGAACAAAAGACTAAAGAGGATTCAATTCTAGCTCAGACTACTTTTCACATTCAAGATGAAGGCATGAAATGGTATATAGATAGTGGTTTCTCAAGTCACATGATAAGAAGTAGAAATAATTTTATCACTTTAAATAAGAATGCTATAGGAATAGTGAGGTTTGGAGACAAAAAAATGCTAATATAGTTGGCAAAGGTGTCTTAAGTTTGGATAATGGAAATATTAAGACTCAAAAATTTTTGTATGTAGAAGCTTTGACATATAACCTACTCAGTGTAAGTAAAATTTACACTTAAATATACACATTAACCTTTCATGACAAAATAATGTGAGATTAGAAGAGATAAATTAGGAAGGATAATTGCCAATGCTAAGAGAACTGAGAACAAATTATATGTACTAAATGAGATAAAGAAGGAGAGATGTTTCATGAGTAAGATATATTAAATTTGGCTATGGTACAAAAGGCTAAGACACCTAAAATTTGATAATATAATTATAATTATCACTATGAAATATGTGAATAACATGCCCAAGATCATCAAACCTACAAACATTCTTTGCAAGGCATGTCAACATGGTAGGCAGACTAAAAGAAATCTCAAGTCTAAGGAGTAATCTTTCACAAATCCCCTAGAGCTAATCCACACTAATCTCTATGGTCCTATGAGAATTAAAATAATTTAAAGAGATAGATACTTCATGCTACTCATTGATGATTACAGAAGAATGACTTGGGTTGTTTTTTTGAAAGATAAATCATAAGCTCTTGACAAGTTCAAAACATTTAAGTCTCTTGTTTAGAATGATAAAAAATGGGAAGATCTAATGATTAAAAACTAATAAAGGAGGATAATTTTAGTCCAATGAGTTTGATGACTTCTTTGAGGTTTATGGAATAAGAAGACAATTCTTAGTAGCTAGGACACCTTAATATAATGGGATAATGGAAAGGAAGAATATAATAGTTTAAGATATGGATAGAACTATTTTGCATGAATATATATTAGATGATGGATATTAGAGAGAGGTAGTTATCACTATTGTATGTATTTTTAATGGAGGATATATAAGGATAAATGGTAAGAAGAATCCTTATGAACTATGGAATGGCATACCTATAAATGTAGAACACTTTAGAATTTTTAGGAGAAAATGTTTCATCAAAAGAGATGATGAAAACTTGGATAAGTTTGATTCCAGATTTGATGAAGGAATATTATTAGAATAATCATAAATGATCTCAACCTATATATGTTACAACAAGAGACTACAAAAAATAGTGGAAAGTAAAAATTTAAAGGTGGATGAGACAAGAAAATATCATTCACAGTCAAAGAATACTTTAGATAAGTTGGACTTCAAGAATGATGAGGAAACTATAGAGGTTGATGAAGATGAAAAATAAGCTTAAGAGAGTAGGATTTAAAAGGACCTTCAAGATAAATTCAAAGAGATCATCCTGAATCTCAAATCATTGGAAACAAGAATGCAGGTATGCAAACAAGGAAAAGATTGGTAACTAATATAAATCAAGAGAATGTTTCTTTATTATCTAATAGTGAACCTAATAATATTATAGAATCAAGAAAAGACAAATTTTGGATAGATGCTATAAATGAGGAGTTAGATCAAATAGAGAAGAATGAGACTTAGAAACTAGTTCCTAGAACTAAAAACAAAAATGTTATTGGCAAAAAATGGGTACTTAGAAATAAGTTGAATGAAGAGAGAGAAGTGACTAGGAACAAGGCTAGATTGGTATGAATAGGTTGAAGGGGTAGAATTTGAAGATACCTTTGCACTAGTAGATATATTAGAGGCAATTATATTATTCTTAGCTTAAGAAGGATTCAAAGGATTCAAGGTATACCAGATGGATGTCAAATCTTTATTTATAAATGGGAATATGGAAGAAGAAGTGTACATTAAGTAATTTAAAAGGTTTTCTCTAATAGATAACAAAGACTATTTTTTTATATTGAAAAAGACTCTCTATGGTCTAAAACAAGATCCTAGATATTGGTATGCTAGGGTAGACAAGTATCTGATGAATCAAGGATTCAAAAGAGGAGTTGTAGATAGTCATCTATATATTAATATAGAAGATGACCATTAGATGATAGTAGTTATTTATGTGGATGACATCATATTTGGTGGAAATAATGAAAACATGATAAAGGATTTTGTAGAAGTAATGAACAAAGAATTTGAGATGTCTATTCTAGGAGAACTATCATTCTTTATTAGGTTACAAATCAATCAATATGAAAAAGGTATATTTATCTCACAAGACAAGTACATTAGAGAGATGTTGAAAAAGTTTGAGATGGAATATTTCAAGGTGGTTAGTAAACCCATGGTCATAGGATGTAAATTAAGTAAGGAAGATGAGTTTTTAAAGGTCAATTAGACATCATATAGGTTAATGATTGTAAGTTTATTATATACCACTAATTCTAGACTTGACATCATGAAAGTAGAACATCTTATGGGAAGATTTCAATCAAATCAAAAAAATAATAATCTAAAATCAATAGAAAAGTATACTTAGGTATCTCAAGGGGACTATAGAATATGGATTATGGTGTCCAAAAGGTAAGGAGTTCAACCTGATAACCTACATAGATGTAGGTTGGGAAGGAAGTATAAATGATAGGAAGAGTACCAGTGGAGGAGATTTATTCTTAGGAGGATTCTTAGTTTCATGGATATGTAAGAAGATAATATTAATAAATTTATCCACTTGTGAGGTGAAGTGCATTGTAACAACTTCATGTTTCCCATAAGTCCTATGGATGAGACAAACTCTAAAAGACTATAAGGTAGATTATGATGGTCTAAGCCCTATCTACTATGATAATACAAGTGTTATAAGTGTCTCAAATAAGCATATCATGCACTCAATATCAAAACACATTACCATTAGATATAATTTTCTAAGAGAGAAGGTAAGTGAACATAGTGTCAAACTTGAATATGTTTCTACATAGGATTAGATTATGGACATCTTGACCAAACCACTACCAAAAGTAACTTTTAAACATCTAAGATAGGAATTGGATGTAATTATTTCCCATATCAATCATTTATATATTGATGGGGAATCTAATCATGTTCATTACCTTCATTTACATGTTAGTTTTTAAAAGATGTCATGTATGGTTTGAGGGGGAGCTATTCAAGTAGGTGAACTAAGCTTGATATGTATTGAATTGGTATTGTAATCTAAGTTCATTCTAAAAGAGATGATATTTATGAAATAGCTTTGTCATTAATTTAAAAGGGGGAAAAATATCAAAAAAAGGGAAAGATTAGGAAAGATAATAAAATGGGCAAGATTAGAAAAGGAAAAATAAAAGGAAAGAACCAGGTCTAACAGATGATTACCACTAGGAATGATTAACATAATTTTATGAGTGTTTTTGCCACCAATGACAAAGGTGGAGATTGTTGAACATTGTCATTGATTAAGTGAGAGTTTTTTGAGCATTGTCATTGAGTGTTGAGATTTGATATTTAATGTTGTCATTGATGTCAAAGGTTCCTATGAAGATGCATGGATCTTTCATTAATGTCAATATAATGTCATATTTTTCAAAGGTTATTGTAAATATGCTTGGATAAGAAAGCCTTGAGGTATGTATATGAATGAGTTATGTGTGACATCATAGAAATTGTTGTTACTGTAATGAAAAAATGTTTTTAAAGAAAGTTCTAATGTTAGATTGAGTGAAATCATTGAAAAGTAACATGAATGAGTACAGGCTAGTATAGAAAAAGTAAAGAATATTATAAGTGCTTTATCTAGACCTTGTGTGAGGGTATTTAAAAGTTTAATGATGAAATGAGTGAGATCTAAAGAATAAATTATGTAATTATAAGATATATGTAAATATCACCAAAGATGTTCTGAATGAGCTATAAAGATGAGAATACTCTAAAGAGAATGTTGCAAATAATACCTAATAGTTTTTTAGCATGATAGAGATTATTTTAAGTTATTTGTATTTATACATGTGGTGTTGAGGAACTTTCAAATGATTAAAAGGTTAGCTCCGAAGATCTATGTACATAGCTCTGAAGATGCTACAATCAAGCTTTGAAGATCTATAAGTATCTATGAAGAAGTTTTTTTAAATATCCAAAGAAGAGTGAGTGTATGAGGTTTCTTGAGCATACACAAGAGACATTGAAACATTGGAGAGTTTCAAGTTGAAGTATATAGAGTGGCTATAAGGTCAGATTAAAGCCATAATAAGACTTTCTAGTCAAGGCTTAGAAAGTAATAAGAGAGATGGTGTCTAGATGAGTTAATAGGATCAGTTTCCATGGCATGGGTGAGTAGGTGAACATTGATAGAGGTGACTAAAGTTATTTTAAGGTTGTACATGAAGTTTTATGTCATGGTTTTCAAGAAAGAGGCTTGAAATGTATTTCAAGGTTTCTCAAGTGCACAAAATGAAGAGTTATCTACCCAAGAAATTTTTCTTAGTGATTTTTAGAATGTGAAAAATATACATGAAATAATAAGTTGTTCATGGTAGATGAGGAAGGGTTCAATATCAAATTTCCAAGCATTGATTTTTGGAAAAAGGAGCCAAGTTTTATGAATGATCATTAAGATTGAAAGATAGTCTAAACCCTCATAAAACCCTAACAGTGACCCAATATTTAATATATTATTCTAAAGAGATTATAATGGTTTGATGTAATTATAAAAGTGATTCTAAGATGAATTAAACTCTCCCAGGAATCTCCAAGTGTGATTGGATTCTTAGGTGAGTAAGCAAACCCTATAAAAAAGTGTTTATCTTTCAGATATTTGTTGTAGAAAATAGAGTTGACTAAGTCAAAGTTGATAAGTGGATGAAGATAAAAGTGTGATAATTTTACTTATTTTTAATGAATACTTATGGATAGGTTATATAAATTATGTGTGAAAATTTAGTGATCAAAGTTGGTCAATCACTAACAAACCTAGTGGTGCAGACAACAAGGAAATCAAACAGATGTGAGAAGATGTTTCTTAATGTGTTTTCATATAAGAGAAATTAATTGAAATGTATGATTGTGTTTTTTGGTTCTTAAATTATATATCAATTCTTTGAATAATCTTGGAATTATTTGTAATAAGTTGAAACATTGAATCCAAAATGGCTTATTTGGCTGAGTAGAGTCTGTGAGAGAGAATGTCAATAGATTGGTCTATAAGACCAATAGTTTTCATTAGAGATCATGATATAATTAGTTGAGGTTCATATAAATATTATATAATATATTTTTAATATTTTAAATACACTTAATGTATTCAATCTTGTGTCATATATTCATGTTTACTTGACTATGTTTTAGAGACAGTTGGCAATTCTGAGTGAACATATTGAAAAGAAGTATTTGAGCCTATTTATTTTGAGCTGAAGTATTAGATGAAGTTTGTGATGACCTCAATTTCATTATTTTTATAAATATGTAATTTTTTTCAATGTTTATTTGTAAAAATTGAGTATTTACCTCAATTTTTAAAGACAATTTTTTTATATATAACAGGTGTTGTAGACCTAAAGTGAAGTTAGCTAAGGGATATTAGAGTGGATTATGATGTTTTACTATAATGTGAGGTATTTGGAAATGATTAAATAAAGATAAAATGGTATGTTAAGAAGTCATATTAGGTCTCCATAAGCCTAAAAGAGGAGTAAGGACTAATTGATGTATGACTGACCTATTGTACTGATTGATTCATGATTAGGTCATGTTATTTTAATATGCAAAGACATATTCATGTATAACCTAATTTATTTGAATATGTATCTGATCTATAAGGATATTATTAATTTAATTGTATAAAATCAAGGCAATTAGACCTATTTCGTGTGTTCTTAGAGAGAAAGAGTAGAGGAGGATAAATGAATGATATAGATCATTGGTGAGTATAAGGAGGTCATGCAAACCATCAAAAAAGTGTTATTAATATATAACATAGGTTATTAATATGTGGATCAAGGTTAGAAGACCTAATTAAGCCATGAAGAGGGATAATTGAGAAAATAAGTTTGAAAGTTAGTTTGAGATGGACTGAAGTGAGTGAAAAGTTGAAAGAGAAGATCATCATCTATTATAGAATCAATATGGGTTTTTGAAGGTGATCAAAAATTTAGGTGGTTGAGTTGGTGTTGAGTCATCTAAGGGGTTGGTTCCTCCTTAAAAGTTGGTTCTTGTTAAATCTAAGTGGGTTCTTGGTAAATTAGGGGTTAGTGATCCTTATTGGGTTGGTGCTCGGATAAAGACTTTGTTAAGTTGGTGCTTGATAGATTTGGGTTAGTGATCCAAGTTGAGTGGGTGATCAACTAAATATTTTTTCATTAATTTATAAGATTGTTTTCCAAGATATGTTTTAGTGGGTTTTATTCCCCATAAGGGTTTCTCATGTATATGATGTGTTCATATGTTTCATGCTTTCATGAATTGATGCCTATGTTTGATAATATGTATATGATTTTTAGAATGCCTCATGTATGGTTAAGTGGAATTGAACAAAATTTTTTGAAGACTGATTCACCCTCCTTCTCAATCATCTTATTTCTAACATTTTAAAGATAATTTTTAGTGTAAGCATGCTTTTATAGAGATTTAAAGTTAGAGGAATGGAGGATATATGAAGTGAATGAAGGATGCCATGATTAAACATTTTCAATCACTTAATGCTTAATTTTATGTGTCCAAAATATATAAAATATCCTACATATTATTTGTATATTGAAAAAAAATTCAAATACAATATTCATCATAATATAATGATAAAAAATAATGAATCAAAACAATTAGGTCAAAAGTTATTTAATAAAAATCTATTTCCAAATATACACCTTATTATTTTTATATGGCACACTTGATTCTCCCATGCCTCACATCAAAATGGGGGCATCCATTAGGGTTTTAAAATAATACACCTCAACACATTATTCATGATTTTAAATGGTTATAAATAGCCACACACTACATATTTGTGATAAATTAATTATAAAATCATACACGATAATATGAATACTAGGGTGCATGACTAAATATGCACTCAAAAATCAAGTCAGGGATAGAATACAAAGATACAAATAATGAAAAATTAGATTCTATAACATATTACATATTTTTATAAAAGGATAAAAGTAATTTAAAAAACAAGTACATGATATATATTGTCATATTGATAATAATTCTAGAGACATATGATAGGCATATGGACTCAATTTTTAAAAATTCAATGTACAAAATCATCCATACTTGAATGCATGTGCATGTGCATATGTAAAAATAGTTTAAGAATCAAGGTTAAAGGTTGTAAATATAATTAAAATTAAGAATATAAAATCATATCATTTTATATCATTGGCACATATTTAGAGGGGGAATTATACTCATTCATGCTCAAGCTTATTCAAAGATCAAAGTTCAAAAGTGCAAAGTTTCAAAATTCAAAGTTTTAAAACTCAAAGTTTCAAGGTTTAAGGGTCAAAGAGAAAAGTGTACAATTCAAAGGTAAATTAAAATATATGATAAATTTAGTCATGATGGGGGTATGAATATTATTCATTCATGTTCGATCATGTAAAAATAGAATATAGATCCATATGTAGTGGTGTGATTTTATCTATGTGGGTAAAGTATGTTGAGGTTTAACAACACTACAAGGCATTGACATTACTTCTAGAAAACACATTTTATGGTTCCATTATTTTTTATTGAAATTTATTTACATTTAATTCTAGTAACACTCAAAAACTTGGAATAAGTACTCTATTTTCATATGTGTGAATGTTCCAATTTTATATAATTAATTTCATTCCAATGTGGGAAGCTTTGATATATAAAACAATAAATCAATTCTTTTCCTGTAATTCATTTTTTCAAGCATTTATTTCCCAACATTTAAAATTTCTTACAAGTGTACTAGTTCAATTACAAAAAAAACATGTTTTTATACATAAAGTTAGTACCCTAACCCTCAAAAGTGACTAGTACTATAGATATAGTACTGACACCTTTGAAAAATTATGTCTTTGTGTTGAAAATCAATGAAAGTAGCATATCCAATAGTGAAGTGGATACCCCTTTTAATTGTATATGTCAAGTTTTATGTAAGCATTGGATATGTCATGTTTAATTTGTGATTTGATTTTTCTCATCACATTATATCAAGAAACAACTATGAATAGCCTAGTTAAATATTTATTTGATGTGTAGCTAAAATATCTCTGCTTCCCATATTAAATATTTTTCATGTAAACCATATATGATGAGCCTTACCTATTGATAACTTCTTAATCCTTTTCCAAATGCCTATAATTGTGAATTTTTTTTTTTTGACATTGATTATAGGGGTGTGTATTTTTATTTTCATGTTTGTATATATGTTTTGAATATTTCAATCATTAACTTGCTATGATGTTATTTTCTCTGTGTTATTTCCTTATTTAGTTATCTCCAAAATGTTTTTGGATTTGGACTACCTAGGTATATCCATTTGTAATTCTTATTCCCACATAATATTATTACTATATCCTCACCATTTATTCATATTTTTTCCTATTTACATCCATCATACCCAATGGCTCCTTTAATTTTCTTCTTGTTGCCTTAAAATTTTCATTGTACCATGGATTTTTTGGAAAGTTGTGTTTATCTTTCTTTTTCAGTTTAGATATTTCATACATGCTTAAGGATCCTTGACTCATGAGCATTAACCTCTAACCTTTAGTAGGATACACAAATATTTTTGAAGTTCATATGTATTATTCCTCCTCAAGCTTTATACTCAATGAAACCCTAAATGACTTTGTCAAGAGGACATTACCTTTTTTTTGTGTCTTTTAATGGGTGACCTATATGTTTGCATATTTTCCCCCTATTTCCTTAAAGTAAAAAAATTTACAGAGACATAGTTGTAGTTTGAATTAATTTATATGAGGGAATCCTCTACTTCCATCCCTATGATTTTAGGCATACTTTTTTACAAATATATATTATTATTAGTAACACTCTATCTCATGAATGAACTAAAATTATAGATCTACCCTATTTACTCATTCAATTTCAAATGATCAAATTATATAAGCTACACAAGTATACAAATTCCCCCTTAAAATGTGTGATTACCCAATGTTTGTCCCTTGAGATTTTAGATCATTACTCAATTTCATCTTATTATATCCATAGAAGATCATTTCTAAGTCTATAAACATAATTTTTGTATTTGGAAACATAAACTTTGATGCACTTAGAAATTATCCACATATTTGAATATTGAGCATAAAATCCCTATATTAATCCACCCATATATTTCCTTGGCCACCTATATTCACCAAATACATTTATTCAAGGTTAATTGAGTCTATACATGAACCTTTTAGAATCCTAAACATAATATCTCCATAATTTAAATCCTTGTTTAACAATTTTAGGATAATACTGGTAATTGTATGTATTCAAAATATATGTGATATGACACTCCTGATATACATCTGATGAAGATGTAGTGATCTCTTGTTTTGTGCTCCATAGGTAACTATATATGTTTCATCCCTCATATTAGTCTTTGTTTCTCCCTAGGGCACCTCAAAAACCATTTGTAGTGGCCTTTGTAGCTTCCCTTGGTATCATCTCCAATATCCTCCATTGGTGATGAAACTACCCCTTATGGTGATAGAAAGACCCCTTAAAGTTATGAAACCACCCTATCCATGATGGGTTCATTAGGGTGTTTATGTAATCCATCTTGTAAAACCCATCATATAATAGTATTTTCATTTTAAATATAGGGTGGTTTCATAACGTTTAAGTGTGGTTCTATCCTCTAGGGTGGTAGTTGTGTAACCACCCCTATAAATAAGGGTGGTTCCATCATAGTTCAAATGTATTCCAAAATATCCCATATAACTTTAGTTTTAACATGTTTTACATGTTTAGTGTCATATTTATTGATTTGATCACCTTATGTTCACCTCCAATTAGGCCCATCTCACTTCCTATTCTATTTTCAGTCATTCATAGTTCTTCTCAAGTTATACTCCCAGTTGGATTTAATTTAAATCCCTCATGTAAGCTCTTAAATATTTATAAAACAAGGCCATTTTTTGATCCAATTTCATATAAAAAAATTACCATTATAGATTTCTATTTTGAATCTCTTATAGTCATAACTCTACTACAATTTACTAAATATTTAGTCTCTATAGTTTTCATGTTGACTACATTTCCATATGTGTAGAAGTGTTATTGGTTTAATAACTCAGTATTTACAAACCAAATAATTTTCCAACCTTAATTTAGCTTCCCTCTATTTTTGGTTGTGTCCCCTCTCCTTCCCTATTTATTCTAGAGATTGTGCATCCTCAAGTTAGATAATTCCCAAAATCAATACAAGGATAAAAGGAGCTACCTTATTTAATTTATTTGGGAATAATGGAGTTGTATTCCTATTTTAGTTAAGGGTATAGATTAATAAATTAGTATATAATATAGAAATAAATAGAGTCCTAATTTTCTTAATTATTTATCCTTTACACCTTTCTAAAAATAAAAATAATTAGGAAGAAATTTAACTTAGCTAGAAAATAGACATAGATGGCTAATACAGATGTTGAAACTAGCTATGAAGGACTGGGAAGGTGTTGTAAACTAAAAATAGATTTAATTTGGTGAAAGGATATGAATTATAAAAATTAAATTTAGTGTTTGGTGCTATTAACCATTCCTACCAGTCTTATCCAAACTGATCATAAAAACTTGAAACTTTTTAGGTAGTTGCATTGTGCTTATGAAAAATCAAGTGTTAGTTGTCGACAAAACTCACTATGGAGATGATTTTGTCTTCAAACCATAGTTATATATACACACATTAAATAATAAATATATAAAAATATAAAAGGGAAAAAATTGGGTTAGGGGAAGTATGATTGCATGATCTAGAAGCCCTACTATCTTGATCATTGTATACATTAACCCTCAAGATAGGGTCTCAGATTAAATGTGGTTCTCCATTAGGTAATTTTCATAATAAATATGCATGATAAATTCAAGAATTAACTTTATCCTAGGCCCTTCCTTGATCAATCATTCAAATCTATGTGTGATGCAGAAGTTTGAGCTATAATATTGACTGATTTTAATTATTTAGTGTGACAAAGTAGTAAGTGTTAGATATAAAATTCCTTATGAAATATTTTATATAGAGGACTCTTTATTTTGAATTTGGGATATTTATTTATTCTATCCAACATAAAAAAGATAAATAAAACTTAAGGGATGGTCTAAAAAGGGTTTGGGACCTATTAAGCAAGAAAAAATGGCTGTTGGATAGTAGTGCCAAGTAGGATATGAGTTTTGGGTGCTATAGTCCACTAGAATTCTATTGTCTAGGACTCAAAAAAATATGATAGGAATAACATAGGCTAAGTTTTGGGGTCTCTTTGGGTATATATTAGTTGATTGAGATAACATAAAGGAGATAAAAGTGAGAAACAAGACCAAGACAAGTAAAACAAAGACATGGCTAGTGTGAACAAGGCTCATATTCTCTTGTTAGAGTATCCTATAAAGAGTACTATGAAAAGATATGATATGTGTGGTTTATTGACTAATTTAGGGTATATACACTACCATACTACATGTGTTCTAGATTATGTATGCTTGGTCAAGTTGGAGTTCTCTTTGATTTTATAGTAGTGTTTATTTATTATCTTAGATTAGTATATTTATTATTGCACTAGATTAATTCTTTATTAAAAAAAGAATATTTTTTATAGGGAAAGGGATCTATTTCTTTTCGTTTATCTTTGCTACCAAAAACAATAGTTATTTTTATTGTGTTTGCATTCAAATAGATTTATTCTCTTTCAATTATTAAAACATTTCAAAAACCACTCATAGGAAGATTTTAGTGAATTCTTAAGACATTTTCTAGCCAACAAAATATTCTATTTCTAGGATTAAAACATGTTTCTTACATTCTAAACAATCAACTAGCCAACTACAGGAACTTATACAACCTTAGGCATACCAATAGAGCTAACATATATCTAGTTGTTTTTTGTTTTTATGGGTTCAAAATGTTATTTTTATCTTTTACAAAAATAAAAATTTAGAATTTAAATTATTTATTTTTATTTGACAAATAAATTGAAAAACTTGTTTGTAGATGAAGAAAGTAAATAGAAAGTGTTGTGATATTGCTAATTTAGATAATATTTATTTTCATTTGATTGTATTATTAGAAGGCATAATTTTCATACTTAGTCCACCTCATATAAGAAAACAAAAACTACAAAAATGCCACCACCTAGTTTGCATCTAGACAAAGATAGGAAAAATCAACACTTTGCATAATAGTATAAGTTTCTTCCCCTCTCTTTCGCATGAATTATAAATAATTATAAAAATATAAAAATAAATTTTTTATTCATTTACTTTTAAATTTTTTTATTTATTTTCTTTTATCATTTCATTTTAATAAAGCAAACATTTACTTTAGAAAACCCAAAAAAATAATAATAATAATTAAAACTCAACAAAAATAGTGTCAAAAAGCCTTGTTAATACATGAAAGCACTTAGATTCCATTCAATACTTGAAAACACATGAAATCATACACATATCATTCAAGATTTTCCAAAAAGTGCAATCACCCACATCTTATTCAATCCTTGCTCATTTATGTAAGAACTCCATATAAAGCCTTACATCAAACATCACAACAAGCACACAAAAAAAGACATTTCCTTAGCAAGCTCATATAATTTACATTGTCTTTAGACTATCCTCATTTGGATGACCCTTCTTGAGACACCTGGTCCTATCTGGGATAGTTTATTCCTTAGGGTTAGAACACCCAGTCCTATCATTACCACACAATATGATATTAACACTAAACCAAGATGTGAGTTTTTTCATTTTTCCTTGATTCCTCACCTTATTATTGACTCCTTGACTACTTTAGATGAACAATAAATAATTATTGATCCACCTATCATCATCCTTCCTTAGAATAGAGGATATTAATATACCATTATTCAAGACTAGTTTCCCATTCATATATCTTTATTCTCCTTAGGTCTAACCTCATCCTATATCATTCACATTTTGTGGATGAAATTGACTAGACATAATCAACACAAAAGATTAGACATATTATCATGATTAATTCATCTAGATCTCTCCCATTTACCTTGTCCTAGCATTGACCAAGAGATCCACCGTCTTATGATATTAGTGACTAAAGGACAATGGATTTCTATTTTATATTAGTCTGATGCTCTTAATGAACATCAGGACACTACTGAGGTCTTTTATTTCCATCATGAGAACCCATTTCCATCACCCATTATAAATCCCATTCCACTCAACAACTAAACAAATCCATAGCCCCATTCATTACATTATCTACCTCAACTAAACCTCAGAGAGTCAAGTGCATAATTTAACATGTGATATTTGTATGCATAGAAATTTATGAACTCTATGTGAAATACTTCATATTTTTAATATCCCTTTCTTCCCATTTTTTATTTCTTCTCCATATTCCCTCCCATTTATTCTATGGGTATTCATATACCCCCTGAATATGTCTTGATAGGACATAAGTGGATATATTGGCCTATAAGGCTATAGGAGAATCCAACTCAACTCTAGTGAGGATTTATTGATGAGTTGGAATAACTTAACCTTTGACACTAATATATAATACCAACTATATGATTACTCTCATTTGAACACTCAAACTAGGAGTGGGGTCTCCATTCAAGAAATATGAGATGTATTTAAAACTATGAGTAATCACCTTGACTCTAACACTATGACCTTTATTTGGGGAGGTAAGGTCACCCATCACATGGCCATGAGACCATTCATCAACTTACAAATCCTATACATATAGAGTGTAGATAAATATTATAATTACCTAATAAATATCTATCACTTATAAGATGAGGTCAATTGTATGCAAGCGATAGTGCACCCAATAGTAAGAGTCAAGATGAACCTAAACCACCATTAAAAATTGTAAACATAACCCCTAGGGCTCTCACACCAAGCCAACCTCTTTACACTACCCTATCTCACACTTCTACCCCTCCTATATAGAGGTACATAGGCCTAGTTTTAAAGCTAGCCCAAACCAACTCATTAGGACCCTGGTGAGTTGCATTTATGACCTAGAGAATAAAAAATAGAATATGGGTTAGGGAATAGGCCTAAATTATCCTACACTGACTCATCCCCTCCTCTCATATAAATAGTGGTTTACCCAATACTCAAATAATAAACCTATACACTTTCATTGAAGCAGGAACATATCCCCCCATAGAACTATGCCTTTCATGAAACCCTTAGGGATATTCTCACTCATGGGGTCCCTAACCCCAACACCAATAGAAATAATTCATCTTATTAAGAACCAACTCACACCCCAATGGGGATCATGTATGGTATAATTAATTCCTTAAAATCCTCAAATTTCTCACAAACTATTCAACATAATGACTTGAGATGAAAAGACTAAAATTCAACACTTTGGAATGTATATAATGAACTTAAGCACTTGTTTTTTTATTAAACAACAAAAATAAAATTTACCACACTTGATTCATTGACTTATACCACCCAACAAGATTACCTTTCTCTAAGATTTTGACTATGATTATATTCTCTTTTAAGGATATAAGATCAATTTGATCATTCATGAGGGTTATTAGAGTTAATAATGTCATAAAAACCATTAATAAACTCTTTAATAGGCTACAAACACCATTTAAACTTTAAAATTCACTTTTGGTTATATGAGACCACTAAGGCTACAAGGGCTACAAATCCTTAATTGATTTTTTTAGAAATTTACACAAATATAGGCATTAAAATAATTTTATAATGTTTATTATATCATTATTAAAGTGAATTAACACAACTCATAAGTCTGGATACCTCTACTCATGTTCTTCTCGTCAAATTCTAATAAAAGACTACTGGGCCTAATAGGTTTATCACTACACAATCACCTATAATTTTACTTAGAAGACTCATTAAATATTTACACCAATTTGACCGTATTAAATAATCATTTGTATCAATATATTAAGAGATAAATGAGTTTCTAGATGTCATAAACCCTATTTTCTTGATTCATATAGGCTTGATTTAGCACAATCCATTAAAAATTTAATTATAAGGATATTATAAAATTTAAAACTATTATATCATCTTAAAATACCTGTCTAGTCTATGCATACCAAATTTAAAAGTATTTGGATCAAGGATTTGGAAGAAAAGTGAGTTTCCATTCTCAAAATCCCATCTTTCTCTAACAAACTACAATCATGTTTAACACAATAGTTAATATATTTTTTTGGATGGTTCATAAAATAATTAAACAACTTAAAATGAATTATATACACAAAAAAATAGTTTCTCACAAATTTTCAGCATTTTCATAGGGTTAGAATGTAGACATGCAAATTTTCCTCTTCAAACCCTATGTAGGGTTTTACATAGGCAATGAGCACTACTAATTGCATAAAATGAGTTTTATGATATTTAAAAATCTCATTAAACCTATAAAGTTATGTTTTAAAATCCTCTTACCTACACAACTAAATATTTAATTTGAATAATCAAAATAATGATGCTACAATGCCTTTTATAGACTATAATTTCTATGTTCTTAACTATAAAACTCTATTTTGGGACCTTGTTACCTATAGAATACCATGATCATGATTAAAATAAATTAATAAAAAAAATTAATAAAATTTATATACACCTCAAGGATCTAATTTATTCTCATGAACACATAAAAATAATCTTATTTATTCATAGAACATTGATTTTTACACAGACCTGTAGAATATAGTCACCTTTAGCTACTCCAAAAGATTTCAAAATCTACTTTTATTCTTGCTTTATTACCTTATTTAGCTCAAATTTATGTTTTTCAAGGTATATCCATCATCCAAACTTGTTTTTAGGTTTTTCTTAACCCCATAAACCTCTCAACCATCTTAGACAACCTTATTATATACTAAATTAGGCCTTATAAATTGTACAAGGCTATAATAGATACAAAACATAGTTTTTGACTGATAACATATAATTGAAATTTAATTTTTTTCTTTATAACCTATATAATCCTAAAAAAAGGAACTACACCCATTCAATATCTCAAAACCTCTCAAACTATGTAATATAATTTCAAATTTTCAAATTTCCTTTTTTGGTAAAAAATAAGAAATCTTAATAAATGGACTCAATTGAACAATTTTGGCTTGGAATTGGCCTATTATTGACCTAATAATACATATAATACCTTATAAAAATTTAAAAACATCTAGATTATTCTATATACATTGATGCATCTGCATCAGACTACCAAGCTTAAAAATATTCATGAGCTCTTATTCATAAGGTCTTCATAACCACTCTTGTACTTGTCATTATTGAATGCAAATTATTTTGGAATTTTTTCTCTTTATCCTCTCCAAAATTAATATTTTATCCTCTTATCCTATTCCATTTTTTATCCCTTGGTTTTCTTATGATGTCTAGTGATTGGTACAATCTTTCATTGCCTTCATATGCATATCCACCTAGTTGTGTTGTGGTACCTCTACCTTAAAACTTGAATCTTTTTTGGATAACAGTCTTATTTTTAGTTTCTCCAAAATAATAAGTTTTATCATCACATAAGTATACCAAAAATATCTCCTTTTTATTTTAGATTTATTGTGTTTGGACTACATGTAATATTGAATTACTATATTAATTTATTCTTATATTTTTCACTTTAAATCTCTCCCTATCTTCCTTTGCTACACCTGCACAGTAATAAAACATATTAATGAAATCAATTTTTTCTTTAGGCTTTTTATTCCCATTCTCTATCACCAATATTACTACAAAATAGATAACATCTAAGACAACTTGTAGAAGGGACTTATTTTTGTTTTTTTTGTCTTGTATTTTCTTATTCATATGGGTTTTTTACTACCTTATTCTTCACCTCAGCTGTATGATCTTGTAATTGAATTACTTATTCTTTTTTATTCTTTCTAAAAGCTTCTATTTCTTTTTACACATACTTTTTCTTATACAACCTGCTTAAAATTGTTTTCAATATCAATTAGAGGTTTTTCATGTAAGAACCTTTTGTCATCTCTTAATAAATCCTCTTGTTATTTGTTCTCATATTATTCAATTAAAAAATATTCCTTTACATTTCCTTCCATGGAAATCATTTTTGTAAAATAAACTCCTACAATGAACTCCTTGGAATAATTTGATAACAATTCATTTGACAACTCATGAGTCATCATGTTCTCATGTTCACTTAACAAAATCTAATTTTCTAAAGATGAATTAGTTACCTTAATGGATGTAAAAAATGTCTCTTCAAATTTACCTTATTTTACCTTCTATAATAACTCCTTCTCACTCATCATCAACACCTGATTACTAATTTTTTTTACTTTTGAATCTTTATCCTTCAATGATGTCAACATGTGTCTCCTACCATTCTTATCAAAAGTGTAGGTATTATTTATTCCATCATGAATTGATATTTTATCAATTTTCCAAGGTCTTCATAGTAATACATGGCAAACATCCATAGATATAACATCATAAATCACCTCATCTTGATATTTTCCTATCTTAAACCCTACTTTGCATTGTCCATTAATTAAGACTTGTTATTTATGCAACCATGACACTCTATAAGGTGTAGGATGACCAAAAAAATTTAAACCCAATTTATAAACCATTTAAAAAGATACTATACTATCTATAATACCACTATCAATAACCATTTTGCAACACTTACCTCTTGACTTGCAAGTAGTCTTAAACAAAGTTTTCCTCTATACTAGCTCATTAGTCTCCTTGATTGGATTGAGAAGTTTCCTATTCATCATCAATGATTCCCTTATTTCAAGTTCTCCACATGATCCTACACTTTCTTCATCTTTAACTTGTACAATATGATTAGTATGGATTTCTTGAACATAATTTGGGCATTCATAAAATCTATGACCAAATTCATTACACTTAAAACATTTACCCCAAAAGAAATTATTTTTACCTTCTACATATTATGTTCTTATTTTGTTTAAATTACCTTATATATGGATTTGAGCTTGATTTAGAGACTAATTTATCTTTCTTAATAAATATAAATTCTATCACCATGCTTCCTTTTATTCTTGAAATAACTGCTCTTGTCTCTTGGATTTTTGGCTAGATTCTCTTTTGCTTTGAGTGCAAGTTGATAGGCTTATTTAACTATTAATTGAGATGATAGGTTGATTTCATTTTGAATACTAAAATTTAAACCATTTACATACCTGGATACTTTTTACACATCGTATTCTATATGTCCTACTCTTATAGTTAACCTATAAAACTCCTCTATATAGGATTTGACATTCATCTCCCTTTGTCTCAAATTTTAAAGTTTTCTAAACAACCAAGTATAGTGATCTCTTGACATGAATTTATATTTTAACTTATCTACCATTATATCTCATGATGTAATTTAACTCTCCTTATTTTATCATCTTGTACTCCATCCCACCATAATGAAGCATGCCCTTCTAACCTAGTAAATACAAACTTAACCTTATTGTTAGATTATATCTCTTCATGTTCGATATATTTATTGATAGTTTCAATCTAATCAATCAGTTATTATACATTAAGACTTCCTACATACATAGGTACTTATAACCATGGTTTAGATATTACCTTCGTGATTTCCTTTATGATATTTTCTTATACACTTTCCTATCCTTTTGGTGTTGATACATCTTCTTGTGGTTCCTCTTCATCACTTATATAACCTACTTCAATACACCTTCTTTGTTCCATATCCATTTCCTAAAAATTATCCTACACATTCCTCATCTTTTCATCATTTCCTCTACTATTGTTTGCAATATCTGACCTTCTCTATCACCTCTTATCTTGAGTTCCATCTTCACAAGAATTTTTCTCATAGCATGTCATACTATCTTCTCAACTTTATTCTATAGGATTCTATCTCACAACCTTATTTCTCTTTATAAAGTCATTTACTTCTAAATCCAAACCAATTCTTTCTCTATCTACCTCTTATGTTTAGGTCTTCTGAGCTATGATACCAAAAATTGGTGTAATGGATTCTAAAAAATCCTTAAATTTATCACAAACTAGTAAATATATTGACTTGGGATGAAAATAATAAAATTCACAACTTTGGAATAGATCTAATGAACTCAAGTGCTTGTTTTGTAGACCAAACAACTAAAGGAAAAATTACCACACTTGATTTCTTGACTTATACCACTCAACAAGACTACCTTCATTTAGGATTTTGACTAGGATTATATGTTATTTTAAGGATATAATCTCAATATGATCATTCATGAGGGTTATTAGAGTTAATAATGTCATAAAAAAACATGAATCAACTCTTTAAAAGGTTACAAACACTCTTTAAAGTTTTAACTTCACTTTTGGTTATATGAGACCACTAAGGCTACAACGGATACAAATCCTTAACTAAATTTTGGGAAAATTTAAATCAGTATAGACATTAAAATCACTTTATAATGTTCATTATATCATGATCAAAGTGAATTAACACAACTCATAAGTCTGCATACCTTGAGTCATGTTTGTCTTGTCAAATTTTAATAAAATACTACTAGGCCTAATAGGTCGATCACTACATAGTCACATATAATTTTAATTAAAATAAAATTTATATATTTACACCATTTTTATACTATTTAATACTCCTTTTGGCATATTTTTAAAAAAACTCAAATTATTTGATTTAATAGATTAAGAGATAATTGAGTTCCTTGATGTCATAAACAATGTTTTCTTGATTCCTTTAGTTTTAATTTAGTACATTACATTAATGATTAAATTATAAGGTTATTTATATATTTAAACATATTTTATACTCTTAATATAACCCTATATTATATTACTACCAGAATCTAAAGCATTTTCACCAAAGGTTTGGAAGAAAAGTGAGTTTCTATTCTCAAAATCTTGTCTTTCTCTAACAACCTACAAGCCTATTTTAACACAATAGTTAATATATTTTTATGAATGGGTCATAAAATAATGAAACCAAATCCATTAAATTATATACATAAAAACATAATTTATCACCAATTTTCATCATTTTTTATGGTTAGAATGAAAGATATGCATATTTTCCTCTTCAAACCCTAGGAAGGGTTTTACCCAAACCATGAGCACTAATAATTACATAAAATGAATTTTATGATATTTAAATAGATCATTATACATCTAAAATTTATGTTTTAACTTCTTCTTACCTTCACAATTGAATATTTCATTTGAATAATAAAAATAATTATGTTATAATGCCTTTTCTAGACTACAATTTTTGTATTCTTGACTATAGAACTCTATTTTTGGACCTTGTTACCTATAAAATACCATGATTATAATAAAATAAATAAATAAATAATACCATTAATATACACCTTAATGATATAATTTATTCTCATAAACACACAAAAATAGTCTTCTTTATTCATAGAACATTGATTTGTGTACAGACCTACAAAATACATTCACCTTCAGTTGTTCCAAAAGCTTTCAAAATAAACTTTTATTATTGTTTTTAATATATTTATTAATCTAAAATTTAGGTTTTTTGAGGCCTATAAATCACCCAAATTTTTTTTAGTTGTTTATTAACCCCACAAACCTCTCAACCATCTTAAACAACCTTAGTATATACCAAATTAGGCCTTTTTCTACGTTGCACAAATCTAAAATAGATACAAAACATATTTTTTGACATGATAAAATATAAATGACATTTAATTTTATTAATTTAACATTATAAACTCCTAACCAATGGACTTTGATCCATTAAAAATATCAAAACCCCTCATACTATGCAGTACAATTTCAAATTTTCAAATTTCCCTTTTTGGTAGGAAAACAAGAAATGTTAACAAATGGACTCAAATGAATAATTTTGGCCTATAATTGGGATATTATTGAAATTATAAGACCTATAAGACATTATATAAATTTAAAAACATCAATATTATGATAAATACATTGATGCACCTGCATCAGACTATCAATCTTGAAAATGTTCATGAGCACTTACTCATGAGGTATTCATAACTGCACTGGTAATTATCATTATTAAATGCAAATGATTTTGAAATTTATTATAATTTTCCTCTCCAAAATTCCTAATTTATCATATGACCTCATATATCCAATTATTTTCTTAGAATATCTAATGATTGGTACAAGCTTGCATTATGTTCAAATTCATATCCACCTAGTTGTGTTGTGGTACTTATACTTTGAAACTTGAATCCTTTTTGGATAGTAGTCCTATTTTTAATTTATATAAAAGGATAATTTTGATAACCACATAATTATACCAAACATTTTTCCTTTTTCTTGTACCTTTCTTGTGTTTAGATAGCATGAAATATTGAATTATTATCTTTATTCATTCTTATAATTTTCACTTTTAATCTCTCTTTATCTTCTTTTGTTGCACCTGCACATGAAACAAACATATTAAAGAAATAAATTTTTTATTTCTAACTTCGAGTCCCATTCTATACCACCAAGATGAATTCCAAATAGATAACAACCAAGAAAACTTGTAGAAGGGACTTCTTTTTATTTTATCTCTTATTTTCTTCTTCATATGGGCTATTTACTACCTTATTCTTCACCTCAATTATATGATATTGTACCTGAATTACTTCTTCTTGCTACTCCTTTTTGAAATCTTCTATTTATTTTTCCACAAATACTTTTTCTTTGAAACCTAATTACAATTGTTTTCAATATCAATTAGAGTTTTTTCATGAAAGAACCTTTTGTTGTCTCTCAAGACATCCTCATTTTTGCTTTCTCATATTTTTCACTTAACAAATATTCTTTTCCATTGCCTTCCATGGAAATCTCTTTTGGAAAATCAACTCTTGTAATGAACTCCTTAGAATAACTTGATAACAATTCATTTGACAACTCATTAGTCATCACATTCTCATGCTCACTTAAAAAAATCTAATTTTCTAAAGATGAATCAATTATCTTAAAGGTTGTAACAACTATATATTTAGCTTCACCTTCTTTTACCTATTTCAAGAACTCTTCCTTAGTCATAATCAACACTTGATTACTAATTTTGGTTACTTTTTCATGTTCATCCTTTAATGGTGTCAATATGTGTCTCATACCATCTTTCTCAAAAGTTTAGGTATTATTTATTCCATCATGAATTGATCTTTTTTCAAATTGCCAAGGTATTCCTAGTAAGACATGGAAAACATCCATAGGTATAGTAAGACATGGAAAACATCCATATGTATAACATCACAAAGCAACTCATCTTGATAGTTGCCTATCTTAAACTCTATTTTGCATTTTTCATTGATTAATGCAACCATGACTCTCTAGAAGGTGTAGGATGAACAAATTTTTTCAAACCTAATTTCTCAACCATTTCAAAAGATACTAGATCACTTGTACTACCACTATAAATAACGATTTTACAACACTTACCTCTTGACTTAAAAGTAGTCTTAAATAAATTTTTCCTCTTTACTAGATCTTTAGTCTCCTTACTTGGCTTGAGAAGTGTCCTCTTCATCAATAATGATTCACTTATTTTAAGTTCTCCACATAATCTTACACTTTATTCATCTTTATCCTATAAAATATGATTAGTGTGGATTTATTGAACATAATTTGGGCATTCATAATATCTATGACCAAATTCATTACATTTAAAACATCTACCCCAAAATAAATTCTTCTTACCTTCTGAATATGATGCTCTTCTTTTGTTTAAATGACCGTATCTTTGGATTTGAGCTTGAATTTGAGGTCTAATTTCTCTTTCTTCATAAATCTGAATGCTATCACCATGCTACCTTTTATTCTTGAAATAACTTATCTTGTCTCTTGTATTTTTGGCTATCTTCTCTTCTATTTTGAGTGTAATTTTTTAGGCTTATTCAACTATTTTAGGAGACAATAGGTAGCTTTCATTTTGAATACTAAGTTTTAAACAATTTACATAACTAGACACTTTTTCCAAATCATAGTTTATATGTCTTGTTCTTACAGTTAACCTATAAAACTACTCTGTATAGGTTTGACATTCATCTCCTATTGTCTCAATTTTTAAGTTTTATAAATGACTAGGTATAATAATATTTTGTAATGAACTAACATTTTAATTTAGCTACCATTATATCCCATGATAAAATATTTTGCTTATCTCTCCTTATTATATCATCTTGTACTCCATCCCACCATAATGAAGCATGTTATTTTATCTTAGTGACTTCAAAATTAACCTTCTTGTTAGCCTCTATCTCTTCATATTCAAAACATTTATCCCTAGCTAAAATTCAATTAATCAATTATTTTACATCAAGACTTACTGAAAACATAGTTAATTTTAAATATGATTTAAGATCACCTTCATGATTGATTTTACAATCTTTTATTATATATTTTATTATCATTATATAACTAATACATATTCTTGTGGTTTCTCTTCATTATTTATATAACTTGATTCAATGCCCCTTATTTGTTCCATCTCCATTGTTTGCAAAGGCTCCTGCATGTTCCTAATTTATGTCATCATTACCTCTAATATTAGTTGCATTCTTTGACTTCCTCTAGTACATCTTATCCTGAGTTGCATATTCATAAGATTATTTCTCATATCTTGTTATCCTATCTTCTCAAATTTATTCTATAGGATTCTATCTCACAACCTTCCTCTTTCTAAAGTCACTTCCTTCTGAATTAGAACCAATTCTCTCTATTTACTTCTTATGCTTTGGACTTTTGAGCTTTGATCCCAAAAATTGGTTCAATGTATTCCTTAAAATCATCAAATTTCTAACAAACTAGTTAAGATATTGACTTGAGAAAAAAATATTATCATTCAATACTTTGGAATGGATCTAATGAACTCAAGCAATATTTTTTAGACCAAACAACTAAAGGAAAAGTTACCACACTTGATTTATTGAATTATACCATTCAACAAGGCTACCTTCCTCTAGTATTTTGACTAGGATTATATGTTATTTTAAGGATATAAACTCAATTTGATCATTCATAGTGGATCTTATAATTACTAATGTCATAACCAACATTAATCAACTCTTCAGTAGGTTACAAACACCCTTTAAACTTTTAGCTTCAATTTTGGTTATATGAGAACCCTAAGGCTACAAGGGATCCAAATACTTAACTAAATTTTGGATAAATTAACACAAATATATAAATTAAAACCACTTTATAATGTTTCCTATATCATTATCAAAGTGAATCAACACAACTCATAAGTCTTCATACCTCTACTTATGTTCTTCTTGTCAAATTCCAAAAAAAGACTACTAGGCCTAATAGGTCTATCACTATAATTATCCTTAGAATAATATTTACATATTTACACCACTTTATCATTTTCAATGCTCCATCTATAATCTATTTACAAAATCTCAAATGATTTGCATTAATAGATTAAGATATAATTGAGTTTCTTGATGTCATAAACCCTATTTTCTTGATTCTTATAGGCTTGATTTGGCACAATCCATTAATAATTAAATTATAAATATATTTAAAAATTTAAACATATTATATCCTATTAATATACCCATATATTATATGCCTACAATATTTTAAAGCATTTGGATCAAGGGGTTGGAAGAAAAGTGAGTTTCTATTTTCAAAATCCTATCTTTCTCTAACAACCTACATGCCTATTTTAACACAACAATTAACATATTATTGTGGAGGGGTATTAAAAGTGTTAAATCAATTCCATTGCATTATATACACAAAAACATAGTTTGTCACCATTTTTTTTAGCTTTTTGTACAGTTAGAATGAAAGATATGAAAATTTATCTCTTCAAACCCTAGGTAGGGTTTTACCTGGGCCATGGGCACTAATAATTGCATAAAATGAGTTTTATAAGATTTCAAGAGATCATTAAACCTCTAAATGTTCTATTTTAACATTAAGATCTTATTACTTGTCGAATTGAATATTTTACTTGATAAATCAAAATAATGATGTTATAATGCCTTTTTAGACTGTAATTTTTGTGTTCTTAACTATAGAGCTCTATTTTTGGACCTTTTTACCTATAAGATACAATGATTATGATAAAAAATCAATATAATAATTAAATCCATTCATATATAAATTAAGGATGTAATTTTTTCTCATGAACACACAAAAACAATATTCTTTATTCATAGAACATTGATTTGTACACAAACTTATAGAATACAGTCACCTTCAGCTACTCTAAAAGCTTTCAAAATCAACTTTTATTCTTGTTTTATTACTTTATTTATCTCTAATTTAAGTTTTTCATGGTATATCCATCATCCAAACTTGGTTTTAGTTATTTATTAACCACATAAACCTCTCAACCATCTTAGGCAATCTCAATATATACTAAATTAGGCCTTATTCTACATTATATAAGGATACAATAGATAAAAAAACATAGTTTCTGACATGATAATAGATAAATTACATTTAATTTTATTCCTTAGACCATATAAACTTATAACTAATGGATATATACCCATTTAATATCTCAAAACCCTTCAAACTATTCAATACAATTTGAAATTTTCAAATTTCCCTTTTTGGTGGGAAAATAAGAAATCTTAACTGATGGACTCAAATGAAAAATTTGGGTCTATACTTGGCCTTTTATTGACCTCGTAAGACACATAATATCTTATATAAAATAAAAAATATAAACATTATGCTATATACATTGATGCACCTGCATCAATGTACCCCAACTCTCCACCATTGCAAAATGATATAAT
Source organism: Torreya grandis (assembly GCA_037957365.1). Taxonomy (NCBI): domain Eukaryota; kingdom Viridiplantae; phylum Streptophyta; class Pinopsida; order Cupressales; family Taxaceae; genus Torreya; species Torreya grandis. The sequence continues at coordinate 1,361,996 of JARHVA010002192.1, read as the reverse complement.
AGATAATAATCTATTATTTTTTACACCTCTAAATTATGTGTCTCCCACATACACCCATCCTCCATATATGATCTACTCCCCAACTTATGTATCATTAGGTTATGTTCAAACCATGTATAACCCACTATAACAAATCATTACTCCTCCTATGTTTAATAAATTTCCAAATTAATTTCACATGTATTCAAAATATAATCAACCAGATAAGTATTTTACATATTACTCTAATTTTTATTACCAAAAAACCTCCATTCATTCTAATGGTTACCAATCCAACTCTTATGTGATCCCACATTTTTATTTCATCCCCACTATGACAACAATGTATTTTAACAACATGGGGACTTATACTAAGTACCTTTAGGAACTAATGGATCTCAAAATATGAGGGTTTCCTCTCCCATATACCCTACCATATCTTCCAAAATTAAAATGGGAAATAAATCCCAATGAACACATATAATTATGATACAACCATTAGGGAACTCATCCCTTGGGATAGGGTTATTTCAAAAATCTTCCCTAAAACCCTAGAATGGATAACACTCAATTAGTATTAATACCTTATCGAGGGGTATATAAATTCATTATACCAACTCATGGATGAGTTTTTCAAGGATTTTTATATGAACAAAATACTTAAGAATGGCTTACATAAATTATTTCACGTCAAGCAAGAACATAATGATTTAACTACCCATTTCATCATGAGATGATGGTAGGTATTATATTAATCTATCAGTAAACCTAGTATGGATAAATGAGAATTATGAAATATCTTCCTCTATTAAATTAATAAGGAAATGAGGGAGGATGTGTAAAAGTTCCCATATTGATCCTATGAAGACTCAATTAAGAACACCTTATAAATTGACTAGGTAGCTATTAATAGTGGTCATCAAACCTATGGGACCAATTTGTGCATTATTATCCCAAACTAAAATAAGAGGGATTTAAAAATTAAATTCCAAAGAATGCTAACAATTAATCTCCCAAAATCCTAAATCAAAATAGGAATGCTACTACCAATGGAATCACTGACTAGAGTAAGAAACCAAACCTTGTGAAAAATAACCAATATTAACCAACAAACAACGCCAACATCAATAAAAACATGAGGGATATAAAATATAATGCTCTTCCTACTGTGCATGTGGTCAAATTCAATTTACCACCATTACACAACATAAAACATCAGAGCCATAACTAAAATCAATACCAACTAGGTGAATAATGCCCCCAGTTTTAGAACCAAAACTATTATCCAAGAAAAAATTAACAAGGGTTTGAGTAACAAGGGTAGAACATGATACCTAGGGACTATTATCCCAATGTTTATTTCCTCTTTTAATGAGTTATTAGTCACAACACTTAGAGATACAATAAGTCTAACAAGCTCATACAAAGACTCCAAAAATGTCAGAGATAAACATTCATAGACATGTTTTTAGGCCTAACATAAGCTCCAAGTTTTTTTTGAGTGGTCCTAATTCCCATAAAAATAAAAATATCCAAATATATCATAACCCATTCCCCAATCACTAAGAGCACATTACCTAAAGTCTAGAATAAGATGGCCTACAAAACCACCCTATTTAGCTTAACCACCCCACTGTAACATGCATTCTTGATTCCAAACCTCCAACTCTAGGACTATGAACACTAATGTAGTTCCTTAGTTGGGAGTGAAATGAACAACCATAATTATAGGGGACATATAACTATAAGCTAAGGAAAATTCAAATAGAATCACTTACACTAGCAAGCATTGGCCTATGGCCCTCCATCCCTCAAATGTTCTAGATATGGAATCCATTCCTAAACCCATGGGGAAATATGATTTATTATATAATTTAACCAAAATATTCTCCCACATTTTGTTCTTAGTCTTTTTAAATAACTCTTATGATCATCGATATTCCTTGTTAGACACCTTAGGATTAGGTCATTTATCTAATGTCACTCTTATATAATCTTAGATCAACCATATTGATTTGGAAATATTTATACCAAGCTAATAATCATGGGATACTAAATAGTTATTAAATTTAATAATAATTACACATAGTTATAAGATGGAAAAGAGGGGAGATCTAACCTTAGTTATATAAGTATAGATATACAATAATTATGTGAAAAGAGCCATGGTTGATGACGAAGACATCATCAACATCATCCCCTTTTCATTCCTACAAAAATTGGGTTATATGGAAACTAATTTTCCACCACATGAAAAACCATGTGAGGATATAATAGATTCAAATCCAATTATATAGGGACTATCATGCTCCTAATCACTTTAGGCCCCAAGATGGTGCTAATGAAGTTATATGTCATAAGTAAGGACACCAATTATAATATGATCCTAGAAAGGCCTTGGATATATAGGATGGAGTCTATCCATTTAACCTTACTCCCAAAAATATGATTTTTACACCTAGAAAGGGTCTTCATATACCAAGGGGATCCCAATCCTTTTGACATGCTTCAAGAAACAATTCATAAACAACTTGGATTACTTATCAATTACCATTTTCTTACTAATGGGGTCATAAAACCCATATAATCAATCGATGTTATGAGATTAAAAAAATACAAATTAGTCATCCTAAATAAGGGTGAATAAGTACCCCAAGTTTTTTTAAAATATAAATCATAAGAAAAAGATAGAGTGGAAATTGAAAGGATCACTAACCCTAAGCCAATCACCAACTCGATAATCAATAATATGTATATAGCCTAGATTATCAACCTCTTAGATAAATAAACTCCCATAATTCTCCAATTCAACCCACATGGGGTGGGAACATATGATTTCTGTAGACCTCAAGGTCAACAATCCTTAGAGGGGTTAGCTAGCCTACCAAACTTTTACATGGTAGAGGTGTCTAAGAATGAAGAGATCCCCCTTCACGATAAAAATATTTATGACTATCAGTGCTATCACCAAAAATTCTACTCTATTTTCTACCCTTATAACTTATATAATACTTTAGAGTATGCTCATAGATCACACTATGATAGTGCCATATCAATTTTCTAGAGTCCCTGATCCACTAGGTATATTCCCTCAAGAGATGTCAACCAAATATCTATGGCCACACTCTAATATCTCTAATGGAAAACCAAACTACTCCTTCTCCCCAATCCATGTTATTTATCAAGGATATAATTTACACCATAAGGATAGGCAAAATAGAATTAGCATTAGAATCCATGACTACCCATGGGTCCCTAAGAGAAGACCCTTTTTTCCTTTCATGAAGAACAAAGATCCTAGGAAGTTAGTCATATAAAAATATAAAAAATGATACTACCCATGTTATACCCATAATACTATAAGCTATAAATTTATGTTCATGTTCTTCCTACACCAAAGTGAGATATTAATTACATAGGCATACTCCATATGCCAAAGCAAAACACTAACTATGTTGGAATACTTCCTACTCTAAAGAAAAATTTGAGAAAATGACGTTTTGAATTCCAAGAGGCATGTACCTAACTCAACCCAAAGTGTAGAAGGAAACACTTCTAATTATTAGAGACTCTTCATTTCCTTCATCCATAACATCAGGCTAAGACATTCATACCTCTACAAGCCCTTCCATTTACCCCATAGAGGTTGTAGGTTTATTATCTTCCTACATCTCAAAAATAGGGTCCATAAGAGAGGCTATCTAACATTATTGATATATATGAAATAAATATCATGGTGTTATGAGGTTTTCATTAAATCATTTTAGCATTACCATCATGATCATCTAACACTTCATCATGCAAAAGTACGTAGTAGTTCAATTTGCCCCATCAATCCTAGATTACTTTCCTGATATGTTCATCTTCCCTCAGCCATGCCTATACTATAGGTGAGGGTTCATACCATAATTATAGATACCATCAAGATCAACATTCATCCCCATGATTACCCAAACTTTACCAAAGATAAGCACCCTATTCCTCTTGCATAAGTAATTAGTCCTAGAATGCATCTCAACAAGCCATCCTAGGTGTGATTTAACCTATCACTAGAAGATACAAGATTTTTCATGTCTTAACACCCATTATATAGGCTATAATACTATCTCAAAAAATTTCCTACACTAGGAGGGACTCATGGAGAGTGAGTGTTTTAATTCCTAGAGGTGCCTATCTGAACATGGCCAAATACCATGGTAAGATAGCTAGAGTTAATCATGCCCCACCAATGGTATTATGAGCTATATAATTATTAATAAAATCACCTAATTTTTGTATGAGACATTTTCATTAGGTTAGATAGTTAAATTCACAATAATAAATAATAAGGTTATAAGTTTAGACATAATTGGTTATGTTCCTACCTAGTGACAAAAGACTTTAACAATGGATCCTATCAATTATGCAATCTAGAGGGTAAACATTTTGGTGAGTTTTTTAACTCTTAGCATTTAAAACTCTTCTATATCTGGTACTTTCATATTGCACTATGCTTACTTTCACTAAATTTTAATTGGTTTCATCTTTACCCACATTCTATACATCTTATTAGTAGTTATTTGGTTATTAGTTCACATAATATAAATTTTTTAAAAATGTGACACATCACATCATCCCATTCTCACATTACCCTAACACCCCATTGAAAGCATTCTAGAAATCTACATTTTACATTGGTCTTTGTCTTAGTTCTTATGATTAGGGTACACTAATCTCTGTACATTTTCTTGCATAACTTATAAAAATACTAACGTACAATTTAGTATATAGGTTTGTTTAGGATATATTCTCTTCTTATGGTGCCTTATAAAAAATAGAAAATTAGCATTCCAAAAAATGAGGTAATTTTACTCACCAATCTTAAAGGTCCTTGATGATGATCCATTACATCTTACTAGTTACATGTGGCTAATATTTGGGGATAAAAGCCTTACAAATATTAAATTAGACACTCTTGTGAAAATAAAAATACTTAAATAAGTACACAATTCAAGTTTCACATCTCTCACCCTTTTACTAACCTTTTGTGGTGAGCCCTCATATCTTACTAGTTTTGTGGCGTTAGTATTAGGGGGAGATGTCCCTTACTTGCCTACATATAGCCTTTGGTGGTGAGCCCATGTGTCTTCCTAGTCACATGAAACTAGGTGTAGGGGGTCACAAAGAGAATTAAAAGTAAATATAAAATTGACATCATATCAAAAATTTTAAAAATCAAAATTATTCAAAAAAGCTTGCCTATATGCCTATGTTTAAAGAAGTTATCATTTTTCCATTCACTTTCTCTATTAGGGATAGTTATATCTAGATAAAGACAATAAAGTTAGTGTTTTATAAGTATAAAAATAATTATACTTTCCCCTTTTCTTGTAAGGATTAGGTCATCATATTTTTTCCTAAAAAAATATGATTTATGATTCTCATCTCCCATGACATCACATTTATCTTGTTTTCATTTTCATCCCTTGTTGTAAATTGAAAGTTATATGTTATGTAAAACGATAAATAAGTAATCACCTACAAAAAAAATGTTATCACAATTTTAGTCACATAGATTCATCCATCACATTGCATTATTTTCATACATTATATTTACACATATACATAAGCATTTACCATAATAGCATATCAAAAACAAGGAGATATATATGCATATACATCATCACATGCCAATCCATTTCAAGTGCATGAATTGAAACATAAAATATGAAAGTTAAAGCCACATCACATAGATAATAAGTCATTGAGAGGTGAGCCAAAACACACACACACACACACATGTATATATCATAATAATTTTCATGTTTATACAAGGGTGTCTGATACAACAATGCCTTCATAAAATTCCAATATGCCTCAAGGCATCTCAAAAATAATCAACATATATAAAACTATAGAAAAATATATACGCAAAGTAGTCTTAGTAGCCTATCCTCCTCCTTTGAGAGGGTCCTAACTAAAAAGAGTGTTTGGGGTTATGGATCCAATGATGTCTCCTACTAGTGCTTTCCTTTGAATCCATCCCTTTATCTATAGGTTGGAAGCTAGGATGTTGAATCTTGCTCAAGCCTCCTTCTAATTTTTCCCTTCCTATCTTGTGGCTGGAGGATCATCCTTCTCCCCTTATGCCTATAATTATCTCCACTAGTTCCTTTTTCCTCTTTTCCCTTGTGAATATGGTGGTATTATCTACCCTCAACTTTTTTAACCTCATAGATGCATGGCATGTTGGGGTAAAGATGTTTTCATGCTAGCCAACCCTTGTAAGAAGCCTAACATATAAAAAGAGTTAGTCCCTAGTTAGACTTATACTTAGCTAAAAAATGTTGATTAGGTCATCCTTAATCATACCTCTCTACCCACTCAAGGTATATTCAATCACAAAAGGAAAAAATCAATGTTAGATCTATTTGATATCAAAATACAAAGTAGTAAAACTAGATATACAAAAGAGATATGAATTAAAATATGAGATATAAATGAAAACATGAAAATTAACATATACCTAGATCATTCTCATGCCACTTGGGGTTAGAGTCATCATTTTTAACCTCCTCCTAGTTGATGTTTAGATCCTCCTCTAGCTTAACATATACTAGGACCTCACCATCCCTATCTCTTAGCTACTATTTTTATGAATGATCCTTTTAATTGGGGTCTTATAATGGTGGTGGTGGTGGAGGGCCTATACACTACTACCCTATTTTGGCCTATCCTCCCACTCTTATGGATTACCTAAGAGGTACATGTGCTACTTCTTGTAGAATTAATCAGGTAATGGGCACCCCTCTAATAATTGGATGCCATGCTAACCACCCCAAACTCATAGATATCACCTCTCAAATCCCTATGTATATAACTATGGGGATAGGGATATTTACCATGTATGGAATACCAACTACTAGGGTACCCTATCCATAAAATTCACCTCAACTTGTAATAGCTTGCCTCAAACCTAGGTGGCTGTAGTCACTGCTGTGAGATAGGCTCCCTCATTCACCCATTGCCCAACAATATTATGGTAGGGAATGAAAATTAGATATTATAATGTCAAATACCCCACATATTAAGTAAAATCATGTAAAATTTCCACTTCTTTCCATCTAGTGGCTCTGATATCTCCTAGTGCACCAATTTACACTCACCTCTGATAGGGGATCATCCTTTCATAAAACCAAACCATGATAATGGTCAGGTGGATAATAGAAATGGATCATATATGAGACACTTAGTAAATATCTCTATATGTCCATGCTAATATCCCTTGGATCTAAGATTAATGTGTCACTCTCTCCTTAATTTATCACATAATCAGTGACCAAAAGTACAATAATCTATATGCACCCTTATCTGCCACTAGTTAGGAGGTAAGGATATCAATGATGGATTTCCTTAGATTGGGGATATCTAATCCCTCACCTTGATCAAGATTCACACTACACTTTATACCCACATGAGGTGTGTTAACATCTCTAAGATGTGAAACCCATATATGGGCCAGATAGTTCTTATTAATAACTTGGATAGATACCAACTAACCACTCATGAGAAGGCTCATAATTTGGTATATGTCATTGATAATGATTTTCCACTCCCTCAAGGCTTGAGGGAACATAAGCATGATCCATTTATGGTCTTATTAGGTCAAAATGTCACATGGTATCTAATTAGAAGTGGAGATGATCTATGGCCATGCTATACTTAATATCCCATATCAATCAAGAATGACCAACTCATCAACCATCAAACATGTCAGACTCAGGGGAGGCAATCCTACTCCTAAACTCTGATCGATCATATAAAATCATAATGAAATAGTAAAAGGGATCCTAATTTAGCTCAATAACCAATTCTAATATCAAATTAAATTGAATTCCCTTCCCAAGTACAACATAAAAAGCCAACCTCATTTGTAGGCAACATTTATGAAACCACCCTACAGTGGTGATGGAACTACCCTATGGTAGTGACATAACCACATTAGGTAGTTCTACAACTATCCTAGGAGGGTGGTAATGTAATTGTGTTATGGTGGTTATTCTACTACCACAACAATTACATAACCACCACCCTATAAAGGGTGATAGTTCTATCACATAAGTGATGGTTCCATTTATTAGTAACATCCCTTCCTTAAACCCCCTAAAAAACCCATAAAATTCACCTAAAATTAAAAAACCTAGCATATTCATAATCTACCACTCCCAACAAATCATTTCAACACAAAATTTTTCAAAATTGACGGGATTTTAGCTAAGTTGTGAAAAAAATTCAAATTTGGGGTAAAGATGAAAAAGTCAACAAAACCTACCAAATCATGCCTGAAAACACCTATTTATATTAAATTTTCCTATCATTTCCCTCATACCTTGATTATATTCTTGCTCAAAATGGTCATAGGAAATCTATATCTCAAAATCTCTCATAAGCAAATGGCACAAATGAATTATTTTTGGTAAGTTTTGAATATATTAGGCTCCCAAATTAGTCATTTAGTTCAAAAAAATTCTAATTTTGGAATGTTTTCACATTTTACATATATTTTATGTCATAAATTCATATTATTTCTATAGTTTATGATTTATGGTCCAAAGCTAATAATTTAACATGTTTCTATCTTTTGTAGCACACTTTTATGGTTTTAAAGGTACGTGACAACTCAACATTAGAATCAGTTCCCTAATAATATGATTTAGGTATTATGATCTTCCCCATAGAGATGGTACATATTCCTATCTTTTGTATGATTCCATAACTTATTTTCTATTTTTTTGTCAAGTTGCACTTGATTCTTATTTTCTTCTTACAAGTTATGCAGGGTCCCAATTGGCTTCGCTTCACCATTCAGGTAAGTAAGGTAAGTATTCCTAACCTTTTGTTTCCTTTCCACATGATTTTACTCAAGAATACACCTTTATAACTCATGACATGTAATATTAACAAGGGGTAATATGTATGCACCATAAATTTATTCAATGTGATACTCTTGATACAAATTCGATGATGATGTACTGATCTCTTGTTTTGTACTACACAGAGAACTCTCTATCTCTCATTCTTCTTATTCTTCCTCCTCTCTCCCCAAGGAACGTCAAAAACCCTTTTTAGTGGAATTTTTAATTTCCATTTGTATCATCTCTAATATATTCCATTGGTGATGAAACCATCCCTTTTGGTGACATAACCACACCTTAAAGTTACAAAACTACCTTATCTGTGTTGGGTTCATTAGAGTGGTTGGGTAAACCACCCTAGTGAACTCATCATATAAAGGTAGTTTAATTTTAAATATAGGGTGGTTATGTAATGTTAAGGGTGGTTATATACTCTAGGATGGTATTTACATAACCACCCTTTTAGATAGGGGTGAATCTATCATAGTTCAAACATTTGCCAAAATTAGTTCCCACAACTCTAGTTTTGACAAATTTTGCATGTTTGGTGTCATATTTCTTGATTTTTTCACCTTTTTTTTGCCTCCAATTAGGCCTAGATAACTACCTCTTCTATTTTTAGTCATTCTAAGTTCCTTTCTATTTATATTCCCAATTAGACTTAGTTGAAATCCCTCATGCAAGATCTCAACTTTATCTATAAGAAGGCCATTTTAGTCTGATTTCATATCAAAAAATTACCATTAGATATTTTTATTTTGAAGCTCTTGTAGCCAAAAACCTAATACAATTGCTTAAATATGTAACCTTTATAGTTTTCATGTTGAATACATTACCATAGGTGAACAAGTGTTATTGGTTTAACAACTTAGTCTTTACAAACCAAAGTATTGGCCTTCCTCAGTTCAAATACTCTCCATTTGTGGTTGTCTCCTCTCGTTCCCCATTTATTCTAAAGATTGTTCATCCTCTAGTTAGAGAGTTCCTATAATAAATAGAAGGATAAAAGGAGTTATCATAATGAGGATTTTCTCATTAATATACTACATGCATTCTTGTTGATCTATGCCCTGGTTAGGTTGGAGTTATCTTTTATTTTTATAGTATTATTGATTTATTAGATTGGTTTAGTATAGTTTTTATTATACTAGATTAATTTATTTATTCAAAAAAAGAGCAAAATTGATCTTGTGGTAGGGTTAACAATGCAAAAACATATTTCTTATTTTGCATTGTAATTAAAATTTTTAATTTTATTGCACTTTTAGAATTTAAAAGGACTTCAATTATTTGGCTATATCTTGAGGAATTTTAAAAATTCATTCTTAGAAATTAAATAATAGTTATAATTTTTATTTATTTATCCTATTGATTTCATCAGGATGGATCCTATATGATTATCCATGGGTATCTTTTGCATTATGATAATATTTATTAGCTTGCTCATTGTTATTATCTTAAAAAATTTCATGAGAAATTTGTTTATAAAAATAAGAGGACCCAATGTTTGAATTAGTATAATCCATTTTAACTATGATTAAGTGAGTTTAAATAATTTCAATAGAAATATTACTTAACATAGAACTTCACCTTAAAGGAATATGAGAAGTGGGTTTCTTAGGTAGCATAGAAAAATAATATCTAAAAACAATATAAAAATTAATGTTTGAAAAAAGAGACATTTTTTAGTATGGAGATTAGTAAATTCCTATGAAATCCAAGGTCAAAATAAGATGATTTCAATGCTCAATATTAGATCCAAGGTCAAAATAAAGTTATTTTATTATCATCAATTATAGCTGAGGTCAAAATCAAGTTATTTTAGTGTAATACTTAGATATAATGTTGAAATAAACCTATTTATGTCAAATATTCATGAATTTATATAAGCCTAGGATAAAATATTTGGAACCATAAAAGGTTGGAAACTTAATAAAAAATAGTTTTTAAAAATGTTTAATCAATAAATAGGTTCACTAATATGTTTTATATAAATTTGTATTAAATTTTTAATTAACCCTAATTAAGATAAATTTAATTGAATAAAATAAAATGTTAGAAATTAACTTGCAACAAGCAAAATGAATGTAAATAATTACATTCAAAATATAATAAATGATTGATATAAGATTAAATATGAATCAAAAGATGAACTTAGTTGATTTTTCCTTGGATATGACTATGATGAATGATGGAAAACCAAAAACAAAACACAAGATCATGATCTAAAAGTTCCTAAAAATTATGGTTGAAGATGCAAAATGTTAAAATTATCTAATTTTGGTTAGGATTGAATTTCATTTTTTACCTAATTGATAAATATTTAACTTGGATATATATATATATATATATATATATATACTCATGATCATTTATGATATCTTTAATTATGTTAGTAATCAAAGTTTTAACTTTCAAAAATGTGCGAAAAACTTGCAAATAGATTTTGAAATGTTGAAATGCTAATAGGGTTTGTAATGATTGAAAACATACTAGTAAAAAAATGTGGAGTGTAATTAGAATAATATGACTCTATTCACTATCAGGATTACTAAAGTTTTCTTATGTATCCAATATTGTGAACATGGAAATCAAAATCATGTAGTTATCCCACATAAAGTGCTTTGTGCATTTTGCTCTTTTTAATAAATGAATGCATATAGGGATGGATTAAATACTTGATCATGTTTTTATTTAGATATGATAAAACATGCTCATTTATTAGCTAAGGATTTTTTCAAATTATTATAATTGGAATTATGAATAATATGGAATCTTTGCTCAATGTGTAGTAATGTAAGTATGTTTTTGTACTGAAATTATTTAGTGGTAGAAGAAATTACTTGAGTGTGCATTTATAATAATCCAAAATGGGAAATAATCTCACTTAATACTATAAAAGTGTGGATAAAATCTATAATTAAGGGTTTAACATTTAAAATTTACCATTAGAGGGCATGAAGTTAGAAATATATATTCTGGGTCAAGATAGATTGCCATTACTGACCCAACTATTTAGTTGTATACTTATCCATAATGATTTCATTTGTGAGTCAATATTTAAAGATACATGGATATATTGTTTTTAATATTTAATTATTATTTCATAAATTTTTTGATAATGGGTGGCCTCTAATTATAAAAAACATGGAGATAAATAGGATCACACTTGACAAGTGGTAACTGCCCCTTAACAAAAACATGGGATAAATTCAATTTCTAATTTAATAAATGGAAATATATATTTGAGGATATATTTAAAAAAAATGGGTGATTTTACCTTTCAAAAAAATATAAAAACCAACTTATTTTACAATGGGTGGCCTCTCATTATAATATTACACCATTATCTCTTAATTTTACATTCACCCATACCCATGTGTTGGGTTTCATGAACATCCACTTTAGTTTCATTTGTTTATTAGGAATTAGGGATATATGTAGTTATTAGTTTTGATATTAAATTATTATTTCAAAAACTTATAGATTTTTTTGTGTGTTGTATAATATGTGTGGTTATCATGATATTTTTTTATGTGATCACATTTAATGACTAGTTGGCCATATGGGTATCATGGACCTACTACCCTATTCTCAAGAACATGGAGTAAAAGTGAATATATCTTAGATAAATAACCTATATTGGGTGAAAATAAGTCCATTTTCATGTTTCAAAGGTTCTCCTATTTCCATTCACCTTTCAACTTAATTCTCCAAGTAAATCCTCATAGTTTATAGTCATATACCACACATATAGCTAGTATGTTATATGACTATCATACTAGTCAACTAGGTGCCTTCAAAAGGGTTCAACATTGAAAATGAAGCACCAAACTTGTCTTAATATTAGATACAACTTGATGTTTCATATAAAAAATAATTTAAATGAGATCAATCCACTATGTATAATTAATCTTTGTGACATTTATATTTGATACTATTTTTTTAGGGAAAAAATGGGTAACAGCCTATTCTAAAAAACTAGATAATCACCCATTTTCATGGTCCACCATTATTTCTCCGCATTATTTTTAGCTAGTGGATATGTTCCATTAATTATCAATGGAAAAATAATAGTGTGATGTAATATGTGTGATAATTTAGTTAATTTAATTGAGAATGAATGACCAATCATTCTAAAATACATGGTGAAAAAAGAGTATCATACTTGGGAATGAACATGAAAGATTTAACACACTCAAAAACCATGAACAAATACATTTAAAATATTTGAGGAAATTCATGAATATGTTATTGTGATACAATAATAAACTACCATGTATGTCATTTTGAATGAATGTGACAAGGTTAAAATATGTCTAAGAGTTGGAGCTAAGAGAAAACATACTAATTTTTTTCATGATGTGGCCAAGATAGATTTGAAGAGAAAATCACAACCATGAATTCAACACATCCTTAGACTCCACAAAAGATAAATTGAACACAAAAGGTGAAATTAATAACTACGTTACCCCATGACCATGAGTATTAGTGATTAAGACACATAGATGGTTAAAATTTTAAAAAGTGACTAAGACCACAAATTTATAGATAAATAGAGCCACCAAGATATAAATTTTAAGAATACTCAATTTGTAGACACCTACCACTAATTTACATTGAAAAATAATAACTTGATCTAGTATGTGTGATTTGTTAGTGCCCATAATTGAGAATTGGCAGCCATCCTTTCTAAACAAAAAAGGGTTAACCCACAACCAACTAGTGAATAATGTGGACCCTGTGACCATTTTACAAAAAAATTATCTACATTTATCTATAATAATAATAATAATAATAATAATAATAATAATATTTTTTAAGGTATTAAAATTAGGTGGCTATTCATTCTAAAAAATTGTAAAATTCAATTCTTTTAGATTGGGTTACTACCCATTCTCATGGTCCACCATTATCTCTCCATGTTCTTATTTTCATGGGGTCCTGTGTTTGGTTTGCCACATATCCATAAAGATTTTGTTTTTACATTAGGAATCATAGATACATGATATTATAGATTTAGATCTTGAATTTTTATTCCTCCAACTATTTTTATTTTGATTACATGGCACATTCAAGTAACTTTAAAGGACTTGAATATATCTAAGATACCAAGCTACCAAATATAATTTTTTTAATGGAAAATATATATATTAGCCTGAATTATTTGATAAATTCAATATATATATATATATATATATATATATATATATATATATATATATATATATATATATATATATATATATATTATAAAAATGAATCCTTTCTAGTGCATTTTCAATATATGGATGAAGGTATTATGTGAGCACTCAAAAAAGGTAGACCAACATAGTGAAAAATATATTTTATCATGTTAATCCTCTCAAGATATTTCATTGAAATATCATCCTAATAACTTAAATAATATAATTAATAATTTATATCAACAACGATTCACCAAAAAGTGTTTAATATATGCTAAGTAAAGAATAATCAACAAAAATGTGTTGTTTGATTCTTCACTCCTAACTGAATACTTGTGGAAGGGGCATTCTACTGAATATTTTTATGGTCACAAAGTATCATGTAAAATAAAATTATACAGTTTTCTACACTTTTTATATCAAAAATATATATCATATATAAATGAGATTTTAAATTATTAGATTCTCCTTTAGATTCCCCATCACAAGTAGGCATTGAAATTGTCTTTCTCAAACATAACTACTCAAATATTTTAGAATAATATTTCATATTTTGAATATAAAAATAATTATTCATTATAAAATATATACACTAACTTTACACATGCATGAATTTTTATGTTTAATGGAAATGAATAAAATTACAAGAGTGGTTAAAGAATAATAAGAATATGGAAATATTGTCTTAGAACTGAGCTGAAGTGTGTTATTTGGATTGATGTGTGTTATATCAATAATATAAAAAAATTATGGACATCCATAAAAAAATAAATCAAATCAAATAATTTTATATTTTTTAGTTGTGAATAATTATTAAACATTTCAAAACAATTCATGTTCTTGATGTTTACTTCCACATTTTTCATACATGTCTAGTACAGAGTTTGTAACCACATCTAAAAAATATCTACTTTTAACTATTAATATATGAATTCTCATACTCTATTCTAATTTTTTGGTGGATTCTAAAGAATAAGAATATTTATTTCTATTTAGTTTGAGAAATTGGGTGATGTGTAGCAACATAAAAAATAATTGTAATCCCATGTAATAATTTATTCTCAAATGGTCATTATATGAGAAACATTAGGATTAAAAGAAATTAAAAAAATTAAAGAGTAGAAAGATAAAAATACAAATATCCTTGATAATTATTTATAATTCATATGCATAATTTGTGTGAATTTTTAGAATAAAATGATAGTATCTTTCCCAAAAAAATCCTTCTGGGGAGTCTAAGGTTTTTGGTTTTGGTTGTGAATGAATTTTTTTTATAGAACTAAATTGCATATATGATGGGAAAAATTTAATATCACTAGGTATGCTCTAGGTGACCAATAGGGTTTTTGACCATAGATAATGGTCTTCACATTTTGAGGTGACCACGTCATATTAAAAGAAGGGGAAAAATGAATGAGAGTTAAATGCTAATAAAATACCACCATCTCACAATACATTTGAACAAGCTATGAGATCCAAGTGGATCACATCCCAACTACCTCATGACCATGGAAAGGGTTCTAAAGGAAGACAACGTATAAGAATAGGTATAATAATTAAATATAGGTGGTGAAGGAGATGAAACTAAGATAGATTTTGTAGACACCCCATTTTGGCCACAACTATGTTCCAAATAGACTTCAGATTGATTTATACCAAATAATGCAAATTAATTAGGTATCATTAAATGCCCCAATTTGATCTGCATATTAGACATTAATTCTTAGAATAATGTTGAGGTATCCCTATTTGGGGTATTATCCTATATGCAATAATAACTTCTCATGAATTCATCTCCAGTCAACTTGTAACCTAACAAATTGATAGTTTGGACTTTGAACCCATTAAGAGGGACACTTAAATAATTCCTAAAGTGTAAAAATGTTAATCATAATTAATTAACTAAGAAAATCCAATTAAATTCTCAAGTGAAATTTCCATGTGGAATTAATCAAAATGAATTTAAAAAAAGGAAATTTCCATAAAATTGAGGTGATGATGATGTCATCATCCTCAAAGTCAAGGAATTGAAAATATCTCCCTTGAAGACATAAATTTAGAAATATAAATCCATGATAAATAAATGGGATATCTATCCAAAATATTAATTGCTTTTCCCCTCCTTAAATTAATCAAGGTTCAACTAAACCTAATGGTAGTTAACTCTAACCTAATTGCATTTGGGTTAGAGCTAATTTGAAAGGATATAAATATAAGGCTTCACCCATTATTCAACAAGATATTTTATTGTAATGTTATCATGATAAAATACAAGTAACCTTTTTTGTAAAGTTATAATGATCATTTATTGATAAAAAGAAGCTTTAAAGCCAAGCCAAATCCAAAGCCAAGCCCAACATTACCAAGGTGACAAGGAGAGATGATGCAAGGAGTGCCATTACCAAAGAATCTTTGATCACATGATCAAGAAAATTATTCTATGGATAACATACAAATATTTCTCTTAAGGAAGGTAAATAATGTTTGTTTTGTCTTTAATTTATAATTACTTGTATTGTTCTCTTTCTCCTTGAGTGTCTAGGCTTGAAGCATTAGCTTTATTAGTGTGTTTTTATATAGTTTTTATCATACTAACATAAAACCAACTACCCTCTTGGTTTCCTATTGAACACATAATGACACACCTAATAGGATGCATACCCCACACAACCCTTCTAATTACTTCTTAGAATGTTTTTATAACCATTTTTGTGCTAAGTTTTTGATCCAATTTCCAAAAAAGTGAAGATATTTGAGCACTAAACAAAAGTCATAGGGATTAGTAATGATTGTAAAAAATCATGATTGATCTATAAAATTGATGTTAATTAGAGTAATTAGTAATGATATCTATGGCAAAAGACAACCAAACTATAAACTTAGTAAAAAACAATTCTTTCTTACTTTTTTTGGTGCCTAACAATCTGTTTATTATCTTTGTAAACTTTTTTCTTACAAGGTAGTAAGAATTTTGAGTTTGAAACATTATTTATCAAGTATTTTTATTTCAAAACACATTTATATTTGGTGTGATTTCAATAATCAACACTGATCATAACTAAATCAACATTGATCACAGAAATTGGTAATGATCACTATAGTAATCAACGATGATTTCTTTGTGTTTTTTTAAGAGACCCAAGAGTTAAATTTTGTGTTTTTATTGAGATAAATTATAATAATATCACTTTGGATTAAAAATAAATTAATCCATTGAATTATTTATAGATAATTCATCCAAGAAAGAAGTTTGTGTGCTTTTTAATCATTTATTTCATTTTCCAAAGTCAAAATTTTCACAAAGGTTGAAATTCATTCACATCTGGTTAAGGCGATTAAAAATTCACTTAACAATTTATATTTTATCATTTTAAAATATCTTTTAAGTACAAACATGGCCAATGGGCCAAAAAAAATTCAAACATATTTCAATTGGGTGTTAGAAAAACATATACATCTTTAGTTAGAGCCCCTAAGGGATTTTTGATTATTTTTTATTCTTTAAATATATTTAATTGATTTCTTTGATTTTGTAAAACATAAAATTAAGCATGTATCCTCTCCCCTATCCCCTTTAGGGAACTCAGGTGACCAAAAGTGATTGGTTTATTGCCAGTATTTGTAAAATTATGTTGGAAATAATGTTGTGTATGCTCCCACAAGTTTTGAGCAAATTAGGTGATTCAAAAGTGACTTATAAAGTATTTTTATTTTCATTTATTTATTTTAATGGATTTGGCTTGTGGGTAGGAGTTCATCGCCTCCCTATGAGTTTATTAGGGGTACATTGACCTAGGGATTCATCTCTTAGCATAATACCATTCCCATTCCATAAAGGGGTATACAAATTAGAGAAAACATTAGATGGTATAGTGGTGAGTGGTTAGATTAACCATCGCAATAGGTACCTAGGTCATGTGGTAGCTAGACATCCAAATTCACTAAGAGGTAAATAGATGAATTTGTTATGCAAAGGGCTAGACCATTACATAAAAAGCTAGGTGGTTTAGACTCAATTGACATGACTTATGTTATCCACACTTGGGACCATCTAGTAAATTCTAAAATTATATATTTTAATTAAACCTCACTTGATACATAATTTAATGTCAAATACTCATTTCTCCTCACTGTAAGTTTGTGCCATATACCAATGCTTTAGAGATAGAGAGGGGTGTAAAAACTCTACTTAAACATATACTTTAATTTTTGGATTGACACTTAATTTTGTATAAGCATTGGTATATCAATGGAAACTTAGGTGGAAGTTATGCACACCTATTTCATTTATAAGGATATGATGAGCCATTTGTGTTATTTATATTTTATTTTATTTACATGTGTGTTTTGAGATTAGAAACTATTTGTTTATTTGTTCATAATGAGTCATACACCATCATATGTTTTTATCACACTTTCTCCTAAAAGGTGTTATTTTATCCATTTTGTGTCACACTTTTGCCTTAGGGTTTTTATCCCAAAACATTTGTGTGTGTCACTTATTTAAATAAGGCATCATTATTCTATTTATTTCATCCCAAGTATTTGCCTTGGAGTTTTTAATCAAAAACCATTGTCATACCTTTTGATTGAAGTAATGCCATTATGTTGCTCATGTTATTCCAAAAACATTAATTTTGATTTAAGTATCATCATTAAATTATTCATGTTTTAGATTGAGGTAAAAACAGGTTTTGAAGGGGCCCCGAAACCCTATGACAGGATAAAAAAAGATAGAGCAATTACAAGCACCAGGATCAGTAATCCTTAAGCCTACTAAAAACTAGCAGCAAAAATAGGGGCAACATCATTATCCATTTTATATTCCACCCCCTAAAACTCTAAATAAAGATTTTCTAACTATTTTTGAGGGGTAAAATCCAAAATAGTTGCCTGCCTACCATCATCAATATTCTGCTTACTTTCTAGCTCTCTGTTTTTCTTTACGGATCTTCTTCTCGGTCTGTCTAGAGAGCCAACATCTGGTTTCACTTTAAAAAATTGTCCATTTCCTTTTCCAGATTTATCCATTGTAGAAATCAGCTGTTTCACCTTCATTTTTTGGTCTTTTTTGCTGCTTCTTGTTTCAATGCCCTTTGTTATGGTCTTTTTTATCAGCACTTTTCTTTGGTTTAGGAAGTGCTTTATGTTTTCTCCATTATCATTTATGTTGATCTCCTTCAGAGGGGGAGCATTCTCAGCCTGAATCTCCCTGGACTGAGAATCAAGAGGATCTCCTTTCTCTAATTTATTTTTAATTCCATCCACGAATTTTCCTTTCTCCCACTCAGTTTTGTCTTCTACATCTCCCCATTGGTCTTCCATCTTTTGACATCCCACGATTTGTTTTGATAAATCTATCAAATAAACACTTCTTTATTCAGGAATTGTGATTTCTAATTGCAGCCCATATCCTTCTTGCTTAGAATTTTCATTCTCATCAACAAACTCTTCATCCGCCTCTGATTGTGGAACTTTGGGATCTTCACTAGAAATCTCTTTCTCCTCCTCAGCATGCAGGACTTTATTATCTTCATTGTTCTTTAGTTCTTGTAGATTATTTTCTTTGGGTATCCATACTTTCTTGTGCTGAACCTTGGTCTTTCTGTCATCCAAACCACTGCTTGAATAATTTTTTCTTTTCTAAGGACAGTTTCTAGCCCAATGCCCCTATTTTTTACAAACATAGCAAGAATTGGGTAGATCTTCAAAAACAAACCTTTGAGTTTTTTTGCCATGCTTAGAAATTAAATCCACTTTTTCTGGGAGATTATTCAAATCTGCTACTTTAACATAAAGTCTGGCATGTTGAAGTTTGGATCTGGTAGCCGTTGCATTATCCAAAGCCACCAGTTCACCAAAAGAGCTGGCTATGCCTTTAAAAATGTCTTCATGCCAAAACTCTAGAGGGAGGCCAGGAAGTCTTACCCAAATGGGAGTGTTTAAGAAGAAAGAATCTAAAAGATCCATGTTAGGCTCCCATTTTTTAATAGTTAAAGAACATTTTCCAAAAGACCACGGTCCTCCACACAGAACCATATTCATGTCCTCGTTACAGTTGAAATTAAACAAGAAAAAACCATTCAACATTGGAGCCATTTCAACCTCTCCTCGAATGACCCATTTCCTTTTAACCATTTTAGTAACGGATTCTATATCTGGTCTTGCCCCTAAAAATTTACCCACTAGGGTGAATTCCAAAGAAGACACAGAAAAATCTATTAAAGGATTTGGGATAATAAATTGAAACTCACCTTTCTCCCAGCAAGATTTTGTAATAACCGGTGGGAAGAGAAGTTTTCCATTGGGTTTCTTACCAAACAGAGAGGACCACTTCTTTTGTTCAGAGTACTCTGCCTTCAGCTCTTCTGATAACTTTTCCTTGTTTAAATGCACATTCTCTTTCTCCTTTTCAGTCTTCAGCCCCACCACAGCAAGAGAGTAATCCTCTTGGGTAGTACTGGTAGGTATTCCAGTCTTTTTATCACTATAAAATTTAGTCTCTTCATTTATTTCTACCTCTCTTGCTGTCCCTCCAGGGTTATTACCTCCTTCTTGGTTCACCACCAACAATTTTCCATTTACCTTCCATCCTTATTTTCCCCCTTCTGGGAGGGCACCTTCTATCTGCCTCCCTGCACATTCTGGGAATGCTTCTAGCACACCCTGCCCACCCAACACTCCCAGCGCGCCTAGCATGCCCAGCGTGCCCGAGTGCATCATTCAAATTTTTATTAAATTATTCATGTTATTCTAATAACATTACTTTATTTCAAACAAATTTCAAAGTCACATATATCTTTGGTCTAAAAATGGTGTCATTATGTCATCTATTTGGGCCTAGAATATTATCCATTTAAAAAATCCAAGTCTTTTAAAACAATTTTAGGTTCAAGATTGATCAATATACACCTATGTCTTACTTAATTTTGGATTGGGTGTTTACCTCTTACATTTGAATTGTGTAACTTGGACTAAATCCTTGATTGCTTTGAAGACCCTTTTGCCTAGATCTAGGAAGTGGTCTATTTACGTGTGCTTAGAGTGAATATATTATACCAATGTCAAGTTTGTTTTAAACAAAACCCAACCACTTTACCTACTTTATCGCCCCCAATCATTTTCCGTACCTCTATCGAAACGGAATGGTTTCATGTTCCTTCATCGATCGGTTATTCCCCTCCGTTCGCATCTCCCTTTCCAATTTCGGTCTCAATGGGTCCATGGGATTCAATGGCAAGCAACAATTGAAACCTTCTCGGTCGAGGCCCCATCCCCATCTATAGATAGGGATAGGCCACCATATATAGATAGGCCCAGATAGACCATATCCATATCCATATCCACATTTATCTAGATGGTCAATTTCAATTTCAATTTCAATTTCAATTTCAATTTCTATAGGGCTTGGGGGGCCCAGATAGAATTAATGTGTCAATGTTGAGTCAAAGTGTTTTGAATTTTATGTCCTAGAGTTATATTAATTGTAAAATTTTACCTCAACTTAGTGTGTTTTAAAAGTCTAGTTTTGTGTCTTTTTACCAAAGACATAACATTACCCTATAATTTTCAGACCTACTTTGTTTTAAAGTCTATATTTATGCCTTGTTACCAAAGAAATAACATTTTCCTCAATTTTTAGATTTATTTCATGCCTTTTGAGTGTAGCTTTGTGCCTTTTTTTCCAAATACCTAACACCATTTTCATTTTAGACCAAGATTAGATTTGTTCAAAACACTTTGCCAAAACCAAGATTTCAATTTGCCTTTCATTTAACCGTTTATTTTCAAGACCTTAGACATTGGATATATTTTAGACCAATATTACCATTAAATATTTTAGAGAGGATCTCCATTCTAGGCCTAGTTTAAACCATTTGTAGTAATAGACTGAGTTTTACATCAAGACCAAGTTTCAAGATGTGTTAAGAATTGACCAATATTTTAGACCAAATTTCAAGAGTTTTGTGAAATCTAGAGATTTTCTTCATGAGATGTTCTTCTTGGGTTCATATAAGCCTTGCTACACACATAGTGGAAGAATGTATAATATGTATTATGAAAACATAGTCACAAATGATGCCTTTGTTCAAGAACCATGTGGTGATGACATAGTTTGTGAGACAGATCCATATCCCCCTTATGTTACTCAATATGTGAAACAAGGCCAAGATGCATTATCACAATACCTAGTTAATACACATCCTTATCCAGGTCAATAATAAGAACAAACAATTTAATACCTTGATAGTGTACCATCTACTATCAAACAAGTCTAGCAACATCCTTACTGCATTACCATAACATCAACCTATGACCCATAATTTTTTTATTTTCACTTAATTTAAAACAAGTATGAGGTTTTGGTTAAAGTCATACATGTAGGGGCCATGTTTTTGGAAGACTTTCCACATGAAAATCTACCTAGTCTAGTTAGAGTACCTCATAATGTACCTTATGCCAAACCAATTGAATAGGCCTCTACTATTTACCCTTAGGCACTCATGCCAATGTCAAATAAATATTTTAATATGATTTTAAATGAAAAATACCCCATGGTGGACCAATTTGTGCAAATGCAACAAGCTTATTAGACATATCTTAATATAGCATTGAATTTTAATGCTATGGCCATATCAAATACCTCGATTATAAAGCCTATAATCCTTCAATAAAAGTGATAATTTATTTATTGGGTAATTATAATATGATGGTGGACCCATTTTCCCAAATTAAATAAGTAGATGACATGTTCAATGTCCCATTCATTAAATAATTGATTGTGGTTTCTAATAAGAACCATGTGCCAAATATAATGGATAACAAACAAGTTTCTTCCAATTCAAGACAAGGTGGGTTAAATAAACCACCCAATATTCTACAAAAAGTGAATATTGCCAATAACATGAGTGGTTTGTAATAAAAAAGGGTAGGAATGCCTAGTTCCCAACTAGATTATGTTACTTCCACTCTTCAACTAGTTACTTCTTCAAGAACACAACAATAGGAGATAAAAAATCAGGTGCTAACTAATGTTTTACCTTAAAATATGATGAACTTTATCCCACATCAATAGGTGATGTATCATATTCGAAAGCCAAAATCACAAAACAATTTACCATTTCGCCAAAGGTAGAACACTACACTACCTCAACATGTGGCAAAAAATGTTCCACCTGAGTAGGTAGAAACAAATGTTCTACCTCAATAGGTAGCAAAAAATGTACCTTTATAGTCATAGACCAATGTACCTCAAGAATCATAGATGTTGTCTAATCAACAATGTGTTCATATTAGTCAATGATAAATATCAAACACCCAACAAGCATCCATTTCATAACAAGTGTTTGTTCAATAAAGAGGTTCCAACATCCAATAAATACCTATTAAGCAACCATTACCTTTTACCTATCATGTGACACATAATCAAAGATAGGGCCTTAGTCAATAATAATTACCATTTATACAACTAGGTTTAACTAGTCGATAAAAAGTTCCTACTCAAACTCAGTAGGCACAATACCTTACACAAAGCTACATACTTCCATCATAACCTCAATTCCCTTAGACCCAAGGCCATATTCTAAATTCAAACTAGAATATGTACCAACATTACATGTAATATCAATAGCCAAATTCTAATGCACATATGCATATTCCTAGTCAATTGGTCCATAAAATCAACATACCATAATAATCCATACCTCCACTATACCTTGGTTAAGAAAATCCACCTTTAATCACCCAATCATAACCATAACCAACTATTCCATCAAGTTTCTTAGTCTAAGAACTAGAACAAATGAATGATGCAATTATAGCCATTCATATGGGAAAATAGACTAAGAAGTTCAAATTGGATGATGTGTGCTTATATTTATTCAACATGGAGTATCTTCAAATACCATTTATTCTAGGTTATAAGACACCTAAATTTGAAAAGTACAAGGGTAAAGGAGACCCTAAAAATCATCTAAAAGAGTTTTTTATATCTTTCTAGCCAGTGGCCTATAATGGCATCTACCCAATTATTATTTTTCCTCAAATTTTAGTTGGATAGGCTTTGTAATGGCTTCTTAAGTTGCCAAAGAACTTAATATATGAATTTGATGATATTTTAGATAAGCTTGTACAACATTTCTCCTACAATATTAAGCATGACATTTCTATAGTGGATTTAAGTCAGACCAAATAGAAAGTTGGTGAGAGATGTATGAGATATTTACATAGATGAAGATAATTTAATAGTCACTTCACCCATAACCTACTAGATAAACAATTGGCAACTATGTTTAAAAAAAACTTACACAAAAAAATATATTATCAATTAGAAATTTAGTGTGTTCACACATTCAAGGAGATCATAGAGAAAGGCATACAAATATAAAAGGACCTTATCAATAAATGGATTATCAAGTTATCTTCCTCAAACCAAAATTAGATCCAAAAGCAAAATTTAGGGGCAGGTTAGAATCATAGCCTAGTTCAATTGCAATTGTATACACATGCTCAAGATAATAATTATGAAAAACCCAAGCCATAAAACTACAATAATATTGTTGTTAGTAATGGTATAATTTAGTCCCATCATGTTCAAATGGTGAAAACACCATCTATTCATCCTATGCCATAAATGTATCTTATTCTACAAATACAACCTATCTATAAAGTGCAGTCTATGCCTCAACCTAGGCTAGCACCTTAAATTCTACAACCACCAACTTTACAAACCCCTCCTCCAAGAAGAATACCTACTCCTATAGTTTTTATTGACCTATATAAAATTATTGAAGTGATGTTTCAAAAAATCAGTTGTGGCTAATATGATTAGTTGGATGATTCTAAAACACTTTCCTAAGGAAATACCTTGTCTAGATTGGTATAAAGAGCATGAGTTTGGTGAATTTTATCATGTTAATGTAAATTATATATGTTATTGTGTGTAGTTAAAGTACCTCATTTAAAATATGTTGAAAAATGTAGAGATCTAGTTAGATAATAAAGCATCTACTTCTAATCAAAATTTGGGTATCTACCAAAACCCTTTTCCATAATATAATAATACCAATCAATAATAGTAACAATGAAGACCACATCCACAATAATAATAGCTATAATAACAATAGAAAAAAAAAATAATGCAAACCAAAAAATGGAAGGAAACAAGGCCAGAATGACCCCAATAACTAACAGACTTATCATGTAGTTTCACATGACTATAATAAAGTTATAGGGCATTCTATGGGTGTTAATATTTTTACCATTACCATCAATCCTAGACCAAATACCAATAGATCAAGATGATTTCCTAACAATTCCAATCAACTTACCAATACCGATAATCCTTCCTTGACATGTGGTAGTATTTAAGTGCAATAACAATAACGGCTTACCATTTCATGACCTTATGCAAGTAACTCTTCACTACCCTGTGACCATAGCCAAACACACTAGTAATCAAGAATTACCCTATATGACCCATCTGCATCATTTTCTAGTTATGATAGGCTTGTGCCCAATATGTATTATTTAATCACAACTCAGTGGTATAAAATCACCATCCCAAGCCTGTAATCCCCTACCAATGAGTCAATCAAACCCACTATGCTAGCTAGGAGTAATCCAATTACCACTATTAAGGAAAAAATATATGATAGTATGGAACAAATACAAAAGATAACTATACAAATATCAATTTTGGATTTTTTGCATACATATACCATCCACAAGAATATCCTTATGAAACTCCTAAGTAAATCTGAAGAGCCAAATGACATTACACTAGATAAATTTCAAGCTTTGGCTAGACACCTAGCCTGATGCAAAAAATTGACCTTTGACCAAAGTGATATGTCATCCCTTGGCCTTTCCATAATAACCCATTATACATTGACATTGTCATCACATGGCACAATGTTAACACATGCCCTCATAGATAATGGATTGGGCCTAAATATTGTGTCTCTGAAGCTAATCAAGCATATGGGATATACAATAGCCAACCTTTAACCATATTTTATTACTATTAAGGCCTATGATAATGAAGAGTAGGAATCATAAGTAACTATTAGTTTTCTAGTGATCATTGGGCCTTTGACCCATGATACACTTTATCATGTTCTAGTCTTGGATTTATCATACAATTTGGTTTTGGGTAGACTATGGATACATAAAATTCATGCAATTCCTTCAACATTTCACCAATGTATCAAGTTTCCTCATTTAGGGATAGAGGTAACTATCCATGGAAATTTATATCCATATGAACACTTCAAGCATCTGGAGGCCAAATATGAATGTTATAATTTCCATTTGGTCTAGACCAAGTACAAAGAAGGATAAAAACAAAGAGATACTTGTTGAATTACCAGAGACAAATTACATACACCCTGATAACTTTGCCTCATCTTCACATATGCCTCCTATTGAAATGTCTAATAATTTTACCATCTTAGACAATGGTGTGGGAGATTATTTTACCCATGATACATTACAAATAGCCAAATTTATGAAAAATATTGAAACCTATGAAATACCTAAAGCTATCCCAATTTATATGGAATGTTAATGAAAGGGAAAAGTAAAGCTTCATAATGTAGTGCCTATTATTTTCATAATGACCAGTAGCCAAACTATAATCCTCTTGCCAATGATGATTCCTAGTTATATAATGATAAATTGGTTGATTTATACCTAAGTAAAAACTATCCCATCCCCAACAAGATCATGGATAACCAAGTGTATGAAGGTAGAGGCTTGGGTGAAAATAATTAGGGTACTATTGAGCCCATATCTATAACCAGATACAAGAGAACTCGTGGTCTTGAATTTAAATTACCTAGTGGTGACCCCACATATCTCATTTATGTTCCAATGTCAATGACTAGTGATGATGATGTTAGAAATGAAGTAGAGTTTGATCATAGCATACATGAAGACCTTGCCAATACTAAATTATTCAACCCATATGCCATTTGCACCATTATGCTAGTAATATGATATTCTTTACCTACCCTTTATCATCCTCAAATTATAGATTGAGACCAAAAAGAATCGATAATACCTTTAGATGAGTTTGATAATAATGAGGCCTTTTGTTATTTTTTAGGCCTAAGAGACAATATTATGTTGGGAGACCATAAATAAAGTTTCACTATCAAAATAGATCCTAAAAAATATTTTAGAGAGTGGGTGAACACCCTTAACCAAAAACAAAATAAATAAAACATTGAGGTCCCAAAGTGAAAACTTCTTTGAGGCACTTTTGGACCAAGGTAAAAGTAAAGAGAAAGACCAGTATTTTGGTGAAAACCTATTTTAGGTGCCACTAGATAGGGATGTTTACCCTTATTCTAATGAAGCTCAAGAGACCACTAACAATGAAATTTCTTTTGGGTCTAAGCTCAATACATAAGAATATCATTCTTTTAATAAAATTATTTGAGAATGTACTCCAATGTTTGTTACATGGCCATTTATACCATTAGGAGATTCAAATTCATTATGTTTGGGAGAGATTAAAAAATTAGTCTGACCAAAGGACTTTGCCATTACTGGTCAATTTACATCCTTGCCTACTATTCTAGAAGATGGCTCAACTCTCCTAGTAAAAGATATTATGGAGCTCAACATTGGTAATCTAGATGACCTTAAGTGGATCAAATAGGTGTGTCCCTCACTGAGGAGGAATGTGAAATTTTTATATCCTTATTGAGGGAGTTTATTAACATAATTACATGGGGCTATTGAAACATGCCAGGTTTGGACCCCACCTTGGTTGTACACCACCTTGTTATAAACTGATACTAAACTTGTGAAGAAAAAACTATGTAAGATTAATCCTCATATTATTATTGAGACCCATTGGACTCATCAACTATTTAGACTAGATCTAAAACATTATGTTTGTTATTAAAAAGATAGAAAAGATTATAATTTTCACTAATTTTAGAGACATCAATAAGTCCTACCTGAAGAATGACTTTCCTCTATTGAATATCAACATGATAGTTGAATCCATAGCTAGGTATGAAATTATTTCCCTCATGGATAGTGTTTAGGATATATTTAGATCGGGATCATGCTAGAGGAACAACACAAAATAATGTTCACCACTCCTTAGGGAAAGTTTTGTTATCATACCATGTTGTTCGGCTTTAATAATGTTGGGGCAACATATTAGAGGTATATGATAATTATATTTCATGAAATGATGCATGATATTATCAATGACTATGTTGATGACATATTGGGTAAATCTAAGGCTTATGTAAATAATCCATACATACTACGAAGGATATTTGAAAGACTTCATGAATACAAGGTTTGACTTAATCCTAAGAAGTGCATATTTGGTGTCAATTCAAGAAAATTGTTAGGATTTATTGTCTCTTGCTCATGCATTAAATTCGATCATACCAAGGTACATGCCATTATTGATATGTCACCACATTCCAATTTGAAATAGCTCCATAATTTATAGGGAAAAATCTAGTCTATCAAATGCTTTATTTCATAGTTAGCTGATAAATGCCATCCTTTCACTCATTTGTTAAAGAAAGGTATTACATTTATTTAGGATGTATAATGTCAAAAAGCCTTTAAACAACCTAAAGGAATACCTAGCTGATCCACCTATTGTATTACCACTAATGTTAGTGATGCTATTTATACTTTACTTATCTACCATTGATAATGATATGGGGGAGCTTTTAGCTTAGCATGATGAACATGGGAAAGGGCATGCCGTGTACTATCTAAGACACACTATTAGTGTATGAACATAATTATATGTGAATTGAATCTTTTTTGTCTATCTATGGTCTTTACAGCTTAGAAACTACATCATTACATGCTTAAAAAAAAAGACCATACTCATTGCAAAAATAGATCCACTCAAGTATCTACTATAAAAAATAGATTTATAGAGATGCATGAATAAGTGGATCATTATTTTGAGTGAGTTTTATATTGAGTATGTCAATCAAATGGCTATAAATGGAGTACTTACGAACTAGCTTACTGAAGCTCCCTTTTTAGATACTAAACTTCTCACTTTTGCATTCCCAAACAAGTCCATCATGACTATCATAGAAACACCTCCTAAGGATCATCACTAGAATCTATATTTTGATGGGTCATTCACATATCATAGATCAAGGGCCATATTTTTATTTATTACACCATAGGGGGATCTTATTCCCAAATCATTTCATCTTTCCTTATATCAATAACATGGAAGAATATGAAGAATATGTTGTAGGGCTTCATCAAGTGGTATAATGCAACATTCAAGATCTCTTGGTTCATGGTGATTCTCAGCTAATCATTAATCAGGTTATAGACCATTTCTCAAACCAAATATGATAATTTGGTACCATATAAAGCCATGGTGGACATTCTCAAGCAAAAAATTTCCTACATTTAGTTTGAACACATACCTCAAGCCAATAATAGGACAATAGATGTCATAGATACCATTAGTTATTTGATCCACAACATAGACAAGGAAAAATACTACCAATTCCTCATTTAACATCTTATAGCATTTGCTTATGAACCTTTGACCATTGAAATGATCTTTGATATTATTGGTCCTAGTTCTATTTGGTATTCAGACTCATATAACTATCTTCATGAAAAAATCCTTCTAATAGACCTTTGACATAAGCAAAAAAATATCTCACATACTAAACCTCTTGATATACCCTACTTATCCTAACCCTTTAATTTAAAATCTTTTATGGAACTCTAATTCATTGTTTAAATTAAGCAGTTTTTGCATTACTATTGAGGGAAGTTCACAAACGAGTTTGTGGAGCCCACATCAGTGGGGTTGTCCTTTATAAAAGACTCCTATGTACTATTTATTATTAGCCAACCATGGAATCAAATGTAACTACTTATGTGAAAATATATAACAAATGTTAGAGGCATATAAATTTGATTCATGCTCTGGCCAAAACACTTAAACTAATGACTACACCATGTCCATTTTTAACATGGGAAATCGATCTCATCAATAAGACTAACCCTAATTCCTCAAATGTCCATAAGCATATCCTTATAGCCACCACATATTTCACTAAATGGGTTAAATCTATATCCCTTATGTGATTGGAAAACAAATTTCCAAATTAATCTTCAACCATATCATTTCTTATTATAGTATCCAATTTGGCATTATATCTGATAATAATAGATTATTTAAAAATAATGATGTCATAGCACTCTATGACAAGTTTAACATTACCCAACACTTTTCCATTTCATATTACCCACAAGGTAATGGCCAAATAAAGTCATATAACCAAATAATTATCAATATTTTAAAGAAGATTATCAATGATGCTACCCATGATTGGCACCTATGGATCTTCCACACCCTCTAGGCTTACTGTACTAATTACCATACTTGAAAGCTAGAACATATTCTATTTTCTATGGTACTGAGACTTTTCTTACCATTTAGGTTGAGTTGCCTTCTCTGCATATCTCATTGAAGCACATCCTTGATGATGAGGATTATAGAGTAACTCACTTGCAAGAGTTAGATTTACTAGATGAAAAATGCATAGCCACTGTAAATAGCCTTAAACCATATAAAAATTGGCTGTATGGTTATTATAATTGACATGTAAATAATATAGAGTTAAATCTTGGTGATCTTGTCCTCAAATAAAACTAGAAGAACACCATTATTAAGAAAAAGAAGGTAAGTTCAAACCTAATTGGATAGGCCCTTATGTCATTATTTCTAATTATGGATCTGGAGCTTATAGGTTAGATACACTATAAGTAGATGAACTTGATGAATCCATGAACATAATACATCTCAAGCATTATTTTGCTTGAGATATCTAAGGTATTGTCTATGAGGATTATTTATATTGTATCGTAATATCACCTTCCTTATACCATACCATACATCATTCCTTCCATACATTTCCTATTGGCCAAAATTGTTTTACCCTACCTTACCCACCATTTTTTACCTTGGTTATGATTCATTGGTTCTTTAGGCACCTTCAAAGAGGGGATTTAGATGAAGATTCAATAATTGATTCAATATTTCATAAAGAGATAATATCCTAGGGTAGTATGATAGTGGTTTGTCAATTGAATTCTTCATTATTGTTATGGTCTTTCTCATTCCTGGTGATATTAATCATAACTACCTTTGGGAAAATTAGTATCATTAGCCCATGCCATTGTTTACTCATTACAACCACCTTTAGGCCAATTAGGAACAACCCCATTTTTATCCACATTACTACATGATTGTTTTATAATTTACCATTTGCTTACTCATGAACTTGTTTTTACGTAGTTAGATTCTTTTACTATAAAGGATGTGGTGTTCCCAAAATTTGTCACTCCTTTTTGGGACAACATATGAACTATTTTGGTCCTGCAGGCCAAAATTATCTCTTCCCTTCTCAAAAAGTTGTTATGAGCATTCAAATTGTTCATTTTTCAAGCTTTTTCAGTTAAGGGACTAGTAGGTTCAATGGCTTCAATAGGTGAATTATTTCAAAGGAACAAGTTCCCAACACTTAGGTAATTTCTAGATTGGTTTAATGCCTTGGTTCAAAAAAAAATGTTCATCGGTAAGCTTCAAAGGAAGGATTGAACCATTGAACCATTGAACTATTGAACCCTGCTTCCAAAAGGTTCAAAGGTTCAATGGGTTCAAAGGTTCAATGATGTTGACAAGCTTAAAGAGTTAAGTGCTTCGGCAAAAATTCAACAACTTCAACCGCTTCAAGGTTCAATGGCTTCAAAACACTTAATGAAAAGAAGAAGAATTGGACCATTGAACCATTGAACCTTAAACCATTTTGGGTCAAAGGTTCAATAGGTTTAATGGTTCAACAAGTTTAATGAGTGATTGGTTCAATGTGTTTGGTTTAACATGATTGGTTCAATGTGGTTGGTTCAAGTGGTCAAATGAATGAACAAAACAAAGGAATGAACTATTGAACCATTAAACCAAAGTTGGTTCAATCAGTTAGTTCAATCAAATGGCTCAAAGGAGTGCCCCAAAAACCAAGGATAAGTGCCCTTGTGGAGGGTAGTGAACCAAAGTCGAGTGCCCTTGTGGAGGGAAGTGAGCAAAAGTGGACTAAGAGATTTTATTCAAAAAAAATGAACAAGGCAAGAAAGGTTGGAATTCCTTCAGATTTGTTCAAAGTGAAAAATGAGGTAAATTCTTTTAGACTTTTGTCTAAAGGAATTCACCTAAAATAAAAATATTGACGAAAAGTGGATGAATCCAAGGAAATATTTCCTTCAGACAAATTGTTCAAAGGAATTCCTTCAGACATTTTGTCTAAAGGAATTGGAGCTGAAGACCCTCTGAAGGAATAAAATCCTGAAGGCCACCTGAAGAACCTCGAAGGGTAGGTACCCTTGTGGGGGGCTCTTAGTGACCAAAAAATGGACCTTCTTAAGGCTCAAAGGGATACCTTCCCTTCAATAATTTCAAAAGACATTAAGGCCCACGACTAATTTCTATGGACTCTGTAGGCCTGATTTTTATAGACTCTACAGGCTGGGTTCTATGGACTCATTTCTATAGACTCTATAGGCCTAATTTTTATGGACTCATTTCTATAGACTCTATAGACTGGGTTTTATGGACTAATTTATACAGACTCTATAGGCTCAATTTCTATGGACTCATTTCTATAGACTCCAAAGGATGATTTTTACGAACTCAATTCTATAGACTCTTCCAAAACATAGGAGACTTAGAGAAAACAAAGGATTTTAAGGAAGAAGATGAATCATTTAACCTTGAACCAAAATGGTTCATAGGTTCAATGGGTTCAATAGTTCAAGGGAAGCTCTGAGCAAAGATAAGAAGCTAAAGTTTCTAGAGACTAGTTCAAGGAGAAGGTTCAAGTGGATGAACCAAGGAGGCCACCTGAACCATTAAAACAGTGAACCTTTGATGTCCTTGTAGATGTCAAATTCAAGCTAATGAAATATCTATTGATTTTCAAAAGTGGTGCAGAACTTGAAAGAAAACTCAGTGACCAACTGAAGAAGGAGCTCAAAGAGCCAACAAAAAGGGAAAAGATAGCATGGGAGCTCAAATCACAATAGGAAAGAGGGAAAGATTAGAAATATCTACAAGATTTATTTCAATAGGTGGAAAAGTCCACTAAGTAGATATTTGAGCTTGTAAACATTGAAGGCATGACCTATTTGTCTCCCTTGGAGTAAAGGTGAAGTGGACAACTATGCAAACATTAGGTGACAAACCAGATGACTCAGGCCTAAAAGAAGACATTTGAGATGAATCAACACACCACAGTTAAGGTGGCCAACCTATTTGAGCATAGGCTCTTTGACAAAATTGAAAATGCATTCAAGGCATTGAATGTAGCATGGGCCATTCTATGGAACAAAGTGCCAAGCCTTTCTTGGCTGTTATATATTTTATTCTCTTACTTTATGCAAAAGAGACTTTTCCATTATAGAAGTGAAAACTCTGCCAAAATTGAGAGGCGATTACTGAGACTTTGAGCTCAGGTTTTTCATCATATTTCTTTATTTGAATGAGAAATCAAGTTAATTTCAGACTTTATACTATTATAGCTCATGTCATTTTATGATATTGTTCTTATGTTTTTCTTTTGAATGTGTTCTTGTCCAGTTAATGAAATAAGTAGAACTAGTGGAAGTAATCAGGAAGGTGTCCTGAAGCCAACTGTGGGAAGACTTTGTGCTATCTACAATTGCCTTTAGTGTGTTTGTCTATTTTATATTTCTATGTAAAGGACCTTGAGATGACTTTGTGCTCTCATTGTCCTTCATATTTCACTCTTGGGTAGTCAAGGTGGAGACTTTGTGCTACATCTTAGTTTTCTAGTCACTACATCCCCTATTACCAGTTACTTGTTACTTACTAGAAAGAACTCTAGTTGTTTGCTGTAAGACCACTTTTGAAAGAAGAGAAGTGTCTTTAGTGTTTCCACCTAGATTTATCCTTTGTTTGTGGACATCATCTCTAAAAAAAGAGAGATGGATGGTGTTATTATACCCCTGAGTGTTATTTTATGCTTATATACATAGTATATAGCTCTTCATATTTATAGGGAACCTCCACTTAATGAGAGGAGAGATTTGTCTACCTCTAATGTAGTAAACCTACAAATTTAGTTGACCAATCTCCCTTACTATGGTTTAAGAGACTTATTTTTATCATCAGTTAGCTGGTGATAAAATATTCACCCAACAGTCTTTTTGGTGACTCTGCTGGGGAAAAACAAGCAGTTTGAAGCCTTGAGCTTCAAGCTGAAGCAAAACCAATTCTTTTCCATTTTTGTTTTCCAATCTGGTAACTCCACACTATACCAAAAGTTAGAGAGCCCAAGTTGTTGTTGATCTTATTTTTGAGTTGGTGCAGTAGGGTAATTTTGATTTGTTCCCTCTCCAACTTCAAGTTCAATGATCTAGTAGTGTTCCTCCTACCCATACCAGGTCACAAACAAAAGGCAGAGCTTCTTTTTATACTATTAGGAGTGATTTGCCTATACATACTCCACCCAAATTTGTTATTCCCCTTTTCCGTAATAAAATCATGGTGGTTCAAGGCCCCTGGTGTAACTCTTTTGGTCTACTCAATCTTATCCACCTCTACATGAGCTTCCACACAGTTCAAGGAAGAATTTCCCCAAATTCTTTGTTGATGGGAGAGTTTATCTTGATGAACATATTGTAGCCTTTAGCATAGCTTGTGGCATGATAGGTGTGGAATTTGAAGATGCAGTAGTCAGGCTATTTGTGGAAACACTACAAGGCACTGCTGCAAACTAGTTCTACCATTTGTAGGCTCATTTAGTGACTGACTGGGACACCCTCAAAGCCAAGTTTGAAGCCATGTTCAAGCTTGTAGAAGATGCACACACCTTGCTGTCCCAACTCACATAGATGAAGAAGGAACCTCATGAACCTATGAGGGATTTCATTGCAAAGTTTGAAAATTTGAGGGACTGGATTTCTACAATTACTTAGCCAACACTTGAAAACCTCAAGTGCTTCTTCATCAACTCACAGCTACCTAAAGTGAGTTTTTTTTTGAGACGTGTTATCCACATAAACCTTGTTGTTTCTCAAGACTTAGCTACTGAGATAGAAGATGACCTTATCCTAGCAGGAAAGATAAGGAGAGATCCTAACAAAGGTAAATCCTCTTCATCTTCTAAATATCCACCTATAGCCACCACTGATCTAATGGTGTAGAAGCTATTAAATGAATTACTAACTCTTAGAAAGCAAATGGTGCAGGGGATGTCATCTGCTCCTTCATACAGAGATATGCCAAGGAGGACATTTTAGAATCAATTTTACTAAAGTAATGCTGCTATGAATCAAGGGCAAGAAAATCATCTTCCTCCCCCTTAGAGGAATAAACTTGCCATTGAATCTCCTCCAACCAATTCAGCAGTTGGATATCTTGAGGTAGAATCAATTTTCTTCTCCCAGCTTGAGTTGAACCTAGAAGATGACGTTAATCTCTTCATTGAAGAAGAAGAAGATATAGCTTGTGACTCTAACATTGGTTTCCTAAATTACAAAGATGAACCCAAAAGTTAAGCTAAGGCAGCTGAGGGATCATACATTGTGTTCACTCAGTCAAAGAATCAATCAACCTAAAAGGCTAATAAAGAAAAATTAGAGGAGTGACCTCAACTAGCAATCTCAATTGCTAAGTGGGGAACTACTTTTCCCTTCCAACCAAAGGTCCTGGTGACTATTAAAAAGATGAGTACCTCAAATACACCTTCACCTCCAACTTTAAATTGATAGACTAGTCCTCCCCCTTCTAAAAATCAAACTGATGAACCCCCATCTTTTGTTTGTAGTCTATTTCAGACATTTGACATAATCGACCATATAAAGAAAACTAAGATTCAAATGTCTGAATTTGAATTCCTAAAATCCAACCCTGAGCAGTTGGATAAGTTAGTGGAATGTGTGAGAAATAAAAATATCCTTTCAAGACCAGTTGTTCCAAAGGTGACTCCCACATCCACCCAAAATAACCTTGTCATTACTCCTCCTACTGCTCCCAGAAGAATCCAACCATTTTATGTCTCCTTGCTGATAAATGGACACTAGCTGAACAATTGCATCATAGACTTAGGTGCATCTGACAACATCATGCCTACCATAGTGGCTAAATCCCTTGATATCACACTGACCAGGACATTTGGGAGATGTTTCTCCATGGATAACAAATAAGTTCCACTATTGGGACAAATCAAGGATGCCCAATTTGCATTCCCAAAAAAGAGAATCAAGATGGCTATCCTAGTGGCTGATGTCCCAGCTTCATACGACATTCTTCTTGGGAAAAATTTATGCAAGGATGTTGGTGGTGAGCTGAGCATGGACCTATCTAAAGCAAGGATCCCAGTCAAAGGTGTTATGCAGAGATTGCTCCCTGAAAAGGAAGCAAAATATGTGGTCACTAAAACATCAATGCCTAAAGCTCAAATTCTATTTGAGTCTTCAAGCGTGGGTAATTAAAAAACTATAGAGGATGTTCTTATCTTAGCTGATGAAACCTCTGAAAATGATAGTCTAAAAATTGGTTTGGACAGACCAATAGAAAATAAGATAGAGCACAGTGTAAGAGGAAAAAAATCCTCCCTCCCATAGAAAGAAAAATTTGAGAAAGGATCAGTTTCAAATGAAGTATGGATACTAGAATTTGATGGTAGCTATTCCTCTACTAGTTTAGGAGCTAGGATTGTTCTAATATATCCCCAAGGATATATTTTTCCTTCTTCATACAAATTATAGTTTAGTAATACTAAAAATACTACTAAATATGAATCATTGTTGCTTGGATTGAAGGCCGCTCAAGACAAGGGTGTCAAGCTCCTTCGTGCCAAAAGAGATGCTGAGCTGGTGGTTTGTCAGGTGAGAAACCTATACCAAACCAAAAATGAGAGATTGCATCATTATCACAATCTAGTTTGGGAATAAATTGAAAGCTTTGATGCTTTTAGTATCTCTATAATTCCTAGGGAATTTAATGATAGAGCTGATGCATTGACTATTTCAATAACTCTTCTAGTCCCTCACTCTAATTTTGAAGGAGATAGGTACACTATTAAACTAGTCTTTTGACCAAGTGTGCCTGATAATGCCAATCATTAGCAAGTATTCAATGGCAACCACCAAATCATTGCCTTCC
Source organism: Torreya grandis (assembly GCA_037957365.1). Classification (NCBI taxonomy): domain Eukaryota; kingdom Viridiplantae; phylum Streptophyta; class Pinopsida; order Cupressales; family Taxaceae; genus Torreya; species Torreya grandis. The sequence goes on along the minus strand of JARHVA010002192.1, from coordinate 1,324,722 downwards.
TAGAATAGAAGATAGCTTTGAATAGCTACATTTCAAAGATAGTGAACCTCAAAAACTTAAACCAACCTCTGAATCAAGTTCAGACACAAGTGATGAATTCTTGCAACTGAAAGCGAATAAAATTCCCGAAGGCCTAGTTTCCCTTGAGAAGCTATTTGACAAGCATGACAGATTCATCAAACAACAAGAAATGGATTCAAGCTCCTCCCAGGAGTTTGATTAGATAAATTAGGGTACCAAGGAAAATCCCAAGATGGTGAACATTAGGAAGTACTACACTCTAGAAGAGAAGTTCAAATTTACTTCTCTACTTTGTCAGTACATAGATGTCCTAACATACTCCTATGATGATCTAAAGTCACTCAGGCTTGATGAAATTCACCATGAAATTCCTCTCAAGGATGATTCAGTGCCTTACAAGCAAACATCTAGGTAGTACAATTTGAAGATATCAGGTACTATTCTATCAGAAATATAGAAAATGCTAAATACTAGGATAATTTTCTGAATCCATCATTCCACATGGATTGCCAACATAGTACTTGTGAGGAAGAAGAATGGTGAAATTTGCCTCTACGTGGACTTTAAAAATATGAATTAGTCATCCTTAAAGGATAACTATCCTTTTCTAATCATGGATCAAGTCCTTTAGATAATGACTAGTTTGGAGATGTTATCAATGCTAGACGACTTCTCAAGATACAATCAAGTAGAAGTGGGTGAAGTAGACCAGCATAAGACTATGTTGACCACACCTTGGGGCACCTTTACCTATCAAAGAATGTCATTTGGCCTAATAAATGCTGGCACCACTTTTTAGAGAGAAATGGACCTTGATTTTAAAGATGAAATGGGTAAGTTCATTGTGGTATACCTTGATGACTTGACTGTCTTTTCCAAGCATCGCCTTGAACATGTGCACCATTTACAACAACTGCTAGAATGCTACTACCAAAATGACATTTCTCTTAATCCCAAGAATTCTATATTTGGAGTGATAGAGGGGAAACTTATTGGATACCTTCTATCCAAAGAAGGCATAAATATTAACTCAGACAGAGTCAAATCCATCTGGGAGCTTACCCTGCGTACAAGTAAGAATGCAATTCACTCTTTCTTTGGAAAAGTGAACTTTTTATGAAGGTTCATTCCCAAATTTGTAGAGAAGACTCACCATATCATAAATATGATGAAAGAGAAGGCCACCTTCAACTGGACTGAGGAAGGCAAATTGGCATTTCAAGATATTAAGACAGTTATTGCCCATGCCCCAATTCTGGTTTGTCCAAATTATACCAAGGATTTCACTATATACAATTATGATTCTGAGCACACACTTTTAGCCATTCTAGTTTAATATAACCAAGAAGTTTTGGAATCTCCCATATCCTTCATGAGATATCCTCTCAAAGCTCATGAACTAAATTATTAAAATATGGAGAATCATGCTTATGCAGTGGTGAAAGTAGTGAAGCATTTCTGCTTTTACATCCTAATTTCACATGTTACTACCTTGGTTCCTGATGCCACAGTTAAATCCATATTGACTCAGTAGGAGTTTGGAACCAAAAGGGGCAATTAGATTGCAAAAATCTAGGAGTTTGATTTAGTCATCAAACCAATGAAGCTGGTGCAGGGAAAGGGCCCCTGTCAATTGATTGCTGATAATAAACTTGAAGAAGTAGAACATGAAGAAAAAGAAGTGGAAGACACACCAATTGTCCTTTTTTCTCCACCACAAATGAGTGGTATTCAAATTTTTCTCATTTCCTTACATATGGTGAGTGTCCTACTCACCTATCTCATAAATAAAGGAGGACTGTTAAATTGAAACTTGCCAATTTTATCCTCTGGGACAACAGCCTATATAAGAGGAGCCTTGATAGGGTTTTCCTTCACTACATGGATAAAGAGCAAAAGAATCAACTTTTGAAGTCCTTCCATAATCTAGCTTGTGGAGGACATTTTTTTGCTCCTGTAACTGCCCACAAGATTATGTGATCCAGGTATTACTAGCCCACTCTATTTTAGGATGCATACAAATGGGTACGAAAGTGTGAGCTCTACCAATAGTTAGCTGGAAGACCCAAGCTAGCTGTTCTACCTCTCAAGCCAGTGGTGATAGAAGAGCTATTTCAGCAATGGGGAATTGATTTCATTGGTGCTATAAACCCATCTTTTAGTGTTGGACATGATTATTTCCTCATAGCCACAGATTACTTCATGAAGTGGGTGGAAGCTATTCCAACCAAGCATGCCACTTCAAAAGTAGTGTGTAATTTCCTCAAAGAGAACATCATTTCCAAGTTTAGGGTCTCTACCAAGATTGTCATAGATAACGTAGCTTGTTTCACTTCCCAGGAGATTACCTAGTTCTATTTTTACTATGGGATTACTCTCTCTCACTCTTCTGATTATTTTCCACAAGGGAATGGCCAAGCTGAATAAATCAACAAGAACTTGGTGACCATCATCAGGAAGATGGTGGATGACAACCAATGAACATGGCATAAACCATTGGTTGATGCTTTATGGGTAGACAGAATTACACCCAAGAGAGTAATTGGTATGTCACCATTCCAACTTCTTTATGGTATTAATGTAGAGATACAAATCATGCTGGAATTGCTAGTATTGAAATTGGCTAAGGCAATTGAGGATCAGACATATGAAAGCTCCATCGATAAAAGGATCATGTGCTTAACTGAGCTAGATGAGTAGTGAACTATGGTGGTGGATCGAATTATTGTGCATCAAATTCTGGTGAAGAAACTCTTTGACCAAAAAGCAAAAAACTATGATTTCCACATTGGAGATCAAGTCTTATTGTGGGACAAGAGAAGAGAACCAAAGGGAATGCATGGGAAATTTGATTCCCTTTAGAGAGGCCCATTTACCATCCATGAGCTCAATGGTGAAAATATTTTCCTATTGAAGTATCAAGATGAAACTCCCTTTTCTCTACCTCATAATGGGTAGCATTTGAAGCACTTCAATTCTTGAAGTATCAGATAAGTTCACCTATACATATGTATATTTGTATAGTCTTTAGTTATATTTTGTGTTTTTCATTCTCATTTTCTTTGGTGCCTTTATTTTTTGCATAGCATGACTTGGCACTAGAGATTCTAGTTTCTACTCCCCTCAGCTATTACAAAATTTTAGTTGAAGGACGTTCCCCAACTGGAGCCAATTGTTGTTCCCAAAATATATCACTCCTTTCTGGGACAACATATGAACTATTTTGGTCTTGGAGGCAAAAAATATCTCTTCCCTTCTCAAAAAATTATTCTGAGCATTCAAATTCTTCATTTTTCAAGCTTTTTCAGTTAAGGGACTAGCAGGTTCAATGGCTTCAACAAGTGAGTTCTTTCAAAGGAACAAGTTCCCACCACTTAGGCAATTTCCAGATTGGTTCAATGCCTTGGTTCAACCAAAAATGTTCATCGGCAAGCTTCAAGGGAAGGATTGAATCATTGAACTATTGAACCATTGAACCCCACTTCAAAAAGGTTCAAAGGTTCAATGGGTTAAAAGGCTCAACGACATCGGCAAGCTTAAAGAGTTAAGTGCTTCGGCAAAATTTCAACAAGTTCAACCACTTCAAGGTTCAACAGCTTCAAAACACTTAATGAAAAGAAGAAGGCTTGAACCATTGAACCATTAAACTTTGAACCATTTTGGTTTAAAGGTTTAATGGGTTCAATGGTTCAATAATTTCAATGAGTGATTGGTTTAATGCAATTGGTTCAATGCGGTTGGTTCAAATGGTCAAATGAATAAACAGAACAAAGGAATGAACCATTGAACCAAAGTTGGTTCAATCGGTCAGTTTAATCAAATGGTTCAAAGGAGTGCCCTAAAAACTAAGGCCAAGTACCCTTGTGGAGGGTAGCAAACCAAATCTGAGTGTCCTTGTGGAGGGTAGTGAGCAAAAGCAGATTAAGAGATTTTCTTTGGAAAAATGAAAAAGGCAGGAAATGTTGGAATTCCTTCAGATTTGTTCAAAGTGAAAAATAAGGTGAATTCTTTTGAACAAATTGTCTGAAGGAATTCCTTTAGACTTTTTTCCAAAGGAATTCACTGGAAAGAAAAAGCTTGATGAAAAGCCGACAAAGCCAAGGAAATATTTCCTTCAGACAAATTGTCTGAAGGAATTCCTTCCTATATTTTGTTTGAAGGAACTGGAGCCTAAAGACCCTCTAAAGGAATAAAAGCATGAAGACCATTTGAATAACCTTGAAGGGTAGGTACCCTTGTAGGGAGCTCTTAGCAACTGAAAAATGGACCTTCTAAAGGCCTAAAGGGACACATTCCCTTCAAGAATTTCCAAAGACATTAAGGCCCATGACTAATTTTTATGGACTCTACAGGCCTAATTTCTATAGGCTCTACAGGCTGGGTTCTATGGACTCATTTCTATAGACTTTGTAGGCCTATTTTCTATGGACTCATTTCTACAAACTCTGTAGGCTGGGTTCTACAGACTCATTTCTATGGACTCTACAGGGCCGATTTCTACAGACTCTACAGGATGATTTCTATGGACTCAATTCTATGGACTCTTCCAAAACTTGAGAGACTGAGAGAAAACAAAGGATTTTAAAGAAGAAGATGAATCATTGAACCTTGAACCAAAATGGTTCACAGGTTCAATGGGTTCAACAGTTTAAGGGAAGCTCTGAGCAAAGATAAGAAGTGAAAGTTTCTAGAGACTAGTTTAAGGAGAAGGTTCAAGCAGATAAACCAAGGAGGCCACCTAAACCATTGAAATAGTGAACCTTTGACATCCCCGTGGATGTCAAATTTAAGCTAATGAAATATCCATTAATTTTCAAAAGTGGCACGGAACTTGAAAGCAAACTCAGTGACTAGCTAAAGGAGCTGAAAGAGCCAATAGAAAGGGAAAAGATAGCTTGGGAGCTCAAATCACAATAGGGAAGAGGGAAAGATCTTAAATATCTATAGGATTTATTCCAGTAGGTGGAACAGTCCACCAAGTAGATATTTGAGATTGAAAACATTAAAGACACAACCTGTTTGTCTCCCTTGGAGTAAAGGTGAAGTGGATAGCTGTGTAGACATCAGGTGATAGACCAGATGACTCAGGCCTAGAAGAAGACATTTGAGATGAATCAACACATCACAGTTAAGGCATCCACCCTATTCTAGCATGGGCTCTTTGCATTGCATTGAATGTAGCATGGGCCATTCCATAGAATAAAGTGCCAAGCCTTTCTTGGCTGCTATATATTGTATTCTCTTACTTTATGTAAAACAAAATTTTTCATTATAGAATTAAAAACTCTACCAAAATTGAGAGGCGATTACTGAGACTTTGAGCTCAGGTTGTTCATCATATTTCTTTGTTTGAATGAGAAATCAAGTTACTTTCAGAATTTGTGCTATTATAGCTCATGTCATTTTAGGAGATTGTTCTTATGTCTATCTTCTAAATGTGTTCTTGTCTAGTTAATGAAATAAGCAAAACTAGTGGAAGTAATTGGGAAGGTGTCCTGAAGCCAATTGTGGGAAGACTTTGTTCTATCTGCAATTACCTTTAGTGTGTTTATCTATTTTATGTTTCTATGTAAAGTACCTTGAGATGACTTTGTGGCCTCATTGTCCTTCATATTTCACTCTTGGGCAGTTGAGGTGGAGACTTTGTGCTACATCTCAGTCTACTAGTCACTACATCCCTTGTTACCAGTTACTTGTTACTTACCAGAAAGAATTCTAGTTATTTGTTGTAAGACCAATTTCAAAAGAAGAGAAGTGTATTTAGTGTTTCCACCTAGATTTATCCTTTGTTTTTGGACATCATCTCTAAAAAAGAGAGATGAATGGTGTTATCCTACCCATGAGTGTTATTTTTTGCTTATATATATAGTATATAGCTCCTCATATTTATAGGGAACCTCCCCTTGATGAGAGGAGAGATTTGTCCACCTTTAATGTAGTAAAACTACACATTTGGCTGACCAATCTCCCTTGCTGTGGTTGAAGAGACCTACTTTGCTCATTAGTTAGCTAGTAACAAAATATTCACCAAATAGGATGAACTAAAATGACTTGACATCTCATTCAAGACTATGTAGGCACTGCTCTATTTACATTGAGATTAGCTCAGACACCACTTTGCCACACTCTCATCATTTTGAAAGAATTTTAAATCCATTGTCTCACCATTTTGTGATTTGGATCATTCTTTGTCTCATCATTCTCCATCAAGTTGAGATGCCTAGAAAATTCCAAAAACATTTGAAAATTTTCAAACATCTTAAAAATCACAAAATCATGAAAATGGGCTTAGAATTTCCATGTGAGATATAAATCCATCAATTTTTTTTGGCATGAGTCATTTTATCTATTCAGTTTATTTCTATACCATCTTGTTCTTTTTCCTCCCATTGTTGAGAGAACTAAATCAACCTAAGGTCTACTAAGACTATGTAGGTAGTACTTGGATACATGGGGTATCTTGAGTTAGGTCAGCCACACCTTCCTTTAATTTTTGACCATTTTTTTTATATTAAGGATTTTTTGACTCTTAACTATTTCACAAGTAACCACTTGTCCTTTATTTTCACCATTTTTATTGGCATTAATTATATGCTCTCTTATTTTATGATTTTATATTATGAGTAGTATGTGTTCAAATTTGATGCACTAAAGGCCACTGAGATTTTCTTACACTCTATCCATTTTAATATAAACCATTTACCATGCTCTTACCATTTTATAAGTAACCATTTCCCATGATCTTTCCATTTTATCAGCTCATTCTCATTATAAACCTTAGATATAGTATACACTATGAATTACCAATTTGGTTCATTTGTGGATACTCAAATCTTACCTTTTAGTTTGGTTTTAGCCTAAACCATACTCTCACACTAGCATAATTTATTTGTGTTGACACATTCATGATTTTGAACATCATCCCTCTTTTTTTATATGTACTCGCCATTTTACTAGACCATTATCATATTCTTCTACATGCCAATCATGTTTTTTTAAATAATTTAATTTTTTTCTATCCCACATCTTAGGAGAAATACATTTGGCTTGAAGTTGATGTTAGATATTACACCCATGGAACTATGTAGGAAACATCCACTTTATTAGTGCATATGGAGTCAGCTCAGATACCCCTTCCTTTTCTTTTATTTCCACCCATTTTGTTCACTTGTGTCATTTTCTCCTATATCCTAGGGGTAATATTTTCCATCTTTTTGTCTATTGTTGTTCCTTATAGCCTAGGGGAAACATTATTAGTATTTTATTATTGCAATGTTATACCTATGTCATTGCTATCTAGCTTAGGGGTCACCTTGTTGCCAAGAGTAACACCTCTATTACACATGCACAAATAGTTTGTTTTCTATTTATATTAGCATTGTGATTAATGATTGTTTGTACATTTATTTTATTTTTTTAGAATAGTTTTTTTCTTGTATTTTTAAATTCTTTAAATTATTTACTTATTTTGTTTTATAAGTTTGCATCCATGTTTGTTTATTTTTATTTATTGGTGTTTTATTGTGTGTTTATTTTTATTTAGTAGTGTTTTTTTGTATGTTTATTTTTGTTTATTGGTGTTTTATTTTGTTTATTTATTTTTTTGTTTTATTATTATTTTACCTCATTGAGTTTTTGTTTATTGGTTTCCCCAGGATTCTTACACTTTATTTGCATTTAAGTCTTGATTACCCATATCATGTACTTAAGTTGTGAATTAGTGTACATTCATACACATAGTTTATTGTATTATATTCACTTAGGATTTGATTTTTCATATCTTATTCCTAAGTTATTTGTACTTACATTTAAAATGAGTTTCCCCTACTTTAGATACATAATATTATTATAGTTGTCTATAACTATGATATGTAATATACCAAGCTATAATAAAAATTAGTTTGATGGAGATTATAGGCAATGGTGATGTAAAAACATCTCCCTGTTCACACCTAGAAAATTCCTAACCTGATCACACACTACCCAAATGTAGCATAATTAAATCACAAGTTAATAGTCATCCTTACTAGTTAGGATGCACATCTCCATACCAGCAGGTAGCCAAAACTCATGTTTATCCTTTCTGTCATCTTAATCTTACTCTATGAGTATAGATTTAGTATGTAATCTCCCTTTTCCAATTTTCCCTATTGGGGCAAAGATGAATTGTTTCACACTTCCATACACCTTATTAGGGTAAACTAGTATGCCAATGATTATAACCGCATTTTGGTAGATCATTATTTTCATCTATCCTATTGGGGAATATAATTGTGGCAATAATTATAAATACCTTTCAGAAAATTAGTATTTATACCCCCATTACCTATAGGTCGCATAATTTCCTTCTTTTTGAGGGAACATTAGCTGACCCTATTTTCCTTCTGCTCCCTTAAGGGGGAATATAGGGCTCATCCATCACCTTTTGGGGCATTAGCTAAGGCATTAATAAATTTTTCATTCTTTGAGAATATGTTACTATGATTGTATCTTGAAACATCTTCGACAATAGGGGCAAACTATAGACACCCCATTTTTACCACAACTATGTTCCAACCATAATTCAAATTGATTTCTATCAAATAGTGCAAATTAAGCCTAAGAATCACTAAATGTCCAAATTTCATCCACACATCAGACATTGGTGTTTATAATAATTTTAAGCATCCATATTTAGGTTATTATCATATACATAATAGTAACCTCTCATAGATTCATCTCCATTCAAGTTGTGACCTAGAAAATTGATAGTTTGGCATATGGAACCATTAAGCAGGGCACTTAAACAATTCCTAAAGTGTAAAAATGTTAAGCAAAATGAATTAACTAAGAAAATAAAATTAAATGATTACATTAAAATTCCATATGCAATTAATGAAAATGAATTTTTTAAATAGAAAATTTTAATAAAATTGAGGTCATGATGATGTCATCATGCTCAAAATCAAAGAATCAAAAATGTCTCCCTAAAAGCTTTAAATTCATAAATAGAGATCCATGATTAATAAATGGGATTTCCATCCTAACTTATAATTTCTTTTCCTCTCCTTAAATAAACTAGGGTTAAAATAAACCTAACTACAATTAAATATAACATAATTGCACTTGGGTTAGAGTTAGTTTGAAAGGCTATAAATACAAGGCTTCACCCCTTGTTCAATAAGCTATTTTAGTGTAATGTTATCATGATAAAATACCTTCAAGTATCCTTTTGTGTAATGTTATAATTCTCATTTTTGGGAAAGAAAAACATGAAATCCAAACCAAAGCTAAAGCTAAGTCCAACATTGCCAAGGTGATAAGGAGAGATGATGATGCAAGGAGCACCATTGCTAAAGACTCTTTGAGAACATGACTGAGTACTTTCCTCCATGGCCAACATACAAATTTTTATCTTAAAGAAGGTAAATAATTTTTTTTTATCTTCTATTGATAGTTACTTGTATTTTTCTCTTGCTCCTTAAGTGTCTAAGCTTGAAGTGTTAGCGTTATTAGTGTGTTTTATTTGGTTTTTATCATACTAAAACAATACAAACTCCCCTCTTGAATTCCTATTATAAAAAATGTCATGATTAATGGTTGGATAAGTAGGATAATGAGGAGGTATTAATAAAATTACAAACATAAATGATTCCAAGTATCTTCCTAATCTACCTAAGCTCTAAAAATTATCATCTCTGAGAAAAAGTGTGAGTTTTTTGTTATTGTTATTATGATATTGATAATATGATTAAGGTTATTGTTTTTAATATGAAGGTTTTTGATTTCTAAGGTTGGTGTCTTTATGGTGATTACTGGTGTCTCTATTATAGAATAGAGATACAAAAAATTAGTGGCATGTTGCTTGAATTAAGATTGTAGGATAATTTATATACCCCACTGTAGTGTAAATATAATGTCATTATTTATTAATGAAATCATGGGTTTATGTTAGTAATGTAGTATGATAACCCAATTTTATTTCATTAGTTATAATTTTATTATGGAGATGAAATTTAATTGAACAAGTTACATTGCCAATTTTAATTATAGATGCTTATTAATAGAAACAACCAAGTGTCTAGGTTAGATAGGAGTGGCATTGGTAGTTTGGATTAAATTTTATACCCTTATATTGATAACATAATTTTGAATTAACCTTGACCCAACTTGGTTACTCTAATTTATGCCTCAGGTGAGCATGGGGTATGCTTTCTACATGATATATTGGCATAAGGGAGATTATCATTGGATGCATATATTAGTGTGTTGGTGCCTATGTCTCGGGAAAAGTGACAACATTTTGGTTCCATTTATAGGATAGGGTCACATTTCATTAAATAAATATTCATGGGAATAATTCAAAACCTATATCTCATTAGAAAATATTGAATGATGGTTAGAAAAAATAGAGCAGAAGTTTGTTGAAGGCCACCCTAGCTATAAAGGTTGAATTCCCAAGAAACAAGTTGAATAAAAATTGTATGATGTTTTGTATTCTATACTTTTCTATGGCTTAATATGGAAAATTTATGCATGGATTATGACATATGATCTAAATAAGAGGATAAATATGGGACAAAATTATTTGTGAATAAAATAATGACTGGATTAGTTGTGAAATTTGGATGCAGTTCAGACTCAAGTTGTGGATGGGTGGAGGTATGGTACATTGAAAAATTATGTGTTAGAGTTAACCATATCCCCATATTATTTCCTTTAATAAGATAATTTATAGTTCCTTTATGAACCTGGGGATCCCTACCTTAGAAATCTACCCTTAGAGATCAATAAGTTGATGGTAGACAATGGAATTTAAGATATATCAATGGTTGAATAAGTAGCATCACACATAAGTGATGAGATGAATGTGGATGAAAAAGGTTTTATAATCAAGAGAAAGAGGAAGTGTAAGGAGATCCTAGGGAAAGAGGCTAGATTGAATTGGAATAGAGAAGGCATAAGCATTTAGAAAGGGAAAAATATGAGTAACTTACATAGAAAAAGGATGGGTTTGACTCAATATAAACTATGAGAACCCATGAGGGTATGGGGATGAATGAGGATGACTATTTCACATAGTAATTACACCCTCATACAAATAATTTCCATGATATAAGAATGGGGATAATATTTTGGGTCATACTTGGAAAATTAGTTGAGAGAAAGATAGACATGAAGCACCTGACCTACCCATCCAACTTACTCAAGCATGTTCTTAAAAATTTTAAGCCAAAAACTATGATAAAGTAATGATTAAGAAGGGTTATAAAATTAGAAGAGTGTTTTATTTTTATTTATGAATATAAAAACTAGAGGATTTGAAAATAGAGTGGGACCAACACTCCCAATAGGTGGGGTGATGTAAAGTGGAGCAACTAATGCTAGTGGAACATTATCTTCCCCTTATAATACATAGTTAATGATTAGAGAAGTCAAAACACCTATATTAAGATGTGGTGGAAGTAACCCAAGAATACAATAAAGTGATCTAACCCTGATGGCACAACTCATCTATGAGATGTCATTTAACTTACTAGAGTGCCAAGGAATGGAGAATACCATTGATCATGTTCACAAGTATGAGATCATATAGCATAAAAAGGGAATCATAAATTAGATCTTAAAGTGAGCCACTTTACTAAATATTTTTAGGACCATTCCCAAAATTGGTATAGGAAGTATTATCCAACTCAAATAATTAAGGACTATGACCTTTTAAATGTGTAATTTTTGAAGGAATTTGATATTTCACAATTTGAAAAATAAAATATTATATATCTAAAGGATATCAAGTAGAACCCATATAAAAGTATTCATTATTATGATGCCATATTTAATAACCTAATATAAAATATCTCCTATGAACTTCATCCATTATAACATGCCCACTAGTTCATCAATAGGATACTCACTCCTTATTGATTCTCCTTAGCAATCAAAAGAATCATGGAGCTATGAGAAGCCTTAGAGGTTACACTAAAATATGAGATTGTATAAAGTTTTAATTATAGAGTTGTCCCAACTTTGGAATTATAAATTTTATCTATGAGTTCAATTCTAAAAAATGTGATGACCATTGACATGATAGATGATTATAATGGGCTAAGTTGTATGGAATATAGGTTAAGAGGGAATTTGATCCAAAAATTTTCAAATAAAAGTGTGTATACACTTATGACATATTTCAAATTGTGGAGAGGGCCATGAGGTATAAACTTTCCCTTAGTTTCCCCAACTTACTCAACAAAGATACATAACATACTTATAGGTTTGAGATACCTCTTCACATGACATAATAAGCTATAAAGAAATAGGTGACATGAGGGAGTACAATGAAAGATAGGCAACAATTAGAACATCTAAATGTTTTTTTGATGATTATTGACTATCACAAAAATAATGAGGCTAAGGTACTGGAGGATAGTTTCATGAAGGGTTCAAACCTTAAGGATGTTACAAATTTGGTTTACCATATCATTTCTAATAGGATTTTCTTGCACATATTTTCACTTATTTTTGGAGGAATCAAAGGGTTGAGGATTTCCCATAACTCTATGAGAAACTCACCAAGAAGGCTCAACCTAAAATAGATGATATAATGATTAAGTGTAGACTAAATATAATAAATGGGATCTAAATGAAAAGTGAAAAGACACTTAGGACTTATGCATAAAATTTATGATGAGAAATGTCTTGACTACCTATCATGCAGTTAATCTTATTGAGAAGGTTCATTCGAGATATGAACTGTGTAGAGGTGAAACTTCTAAGTACTATCTAAACCCCTATGGGGTATTGTACTTGATTGGGCAATGGTATAAAGACATATTATAAGAATAACTATATTTTATCCATAATATATAAGGTGAGATTAAACATGCTCATGATCTATAGGATAAGGTGAAGAAGAAATCCCTACCCAGAATAGGCAACTCAGGGATAAAGATCCATTTTATGGATATGGGATGGTGCCTATGCTAATGGATCTACCTTAAAACTAACAATACAAAAAATAATTGAATATATCAATATCGACATGGATAGATAATAATGTCTCCAAGTGATTACAAATTCTAGATATGATTGAGAACTCTTATTAGATGCAAACATTAATAAAAGGCTAGTTTTCTATATCTTATTAGATACTAGAACTAAGGTCAATTTCATGACTTTATATGCCTAGAAAAATATGGTAAGTCTACTCTTTTATCCTTCACTACACATTTTTTTCATGGAAAATAATACTAAGGCCCAAATGATGAGAATACTTCCAAACACCAACCTAGAGATCATGGGAGTAAAGTTAAGAGTTGGCTTAGAAGTAATTGAGATGGAAAAGTTTTATAATTACATTTACATAATTGGTAGGATGTGGTGTTATGAAAATAATTTATACATGTGATCTAAGTAGTGATTTATAATTTTTGATAATGGGAAGGAACATGTGCTTATTCCATTAGCCACATAGATCAGGCTTCCATATGTAGAAAGTGTAGATATGGAGGTAGAGATCAATAACATTGATAATATCACTATTAGGGGAATGAATAAACTTGAGTCAAATGTATAATACATAATTCACTCATATTATGACTAGATAATATCTAATACCACCACTTTGACGTTTAAATAATGGATTCAAGAGTCTTATGAAGAGATTGGATGAAGTTGTGGCATCATCAAAATTGGATTCCATAAGAGAGAAGTGAAATGGATAAGGAGGGAAAACATCCAAAATATTTTTCAAATAAATATATGGGTCCCATGTTAAATGAAATTAAATAATATTTTGTCATGCATCAAAAAAATTTGATTTGTAAAACTATCTTGTTTCACTAGGATAGGTGACGTAGAGCCATATATTAGGACCTTGAGGCAAGAATTCCAAATAAAAAAGAGAATGTGAATACATATACATACACTAAAGATAAATTCCACACATTGGTGGGATACCCATAATCCTAACCTTCCCACCTAGGAAAGAATCAAAGAATCTATATGCATTCAATTCAAGCCAATGAACCACTACTAAAAGATGTAAGCATATAGTGTAATCTTGAACCCTAATATACATATCTAGGCATGTGAGGATGTGTGGGTTAGAAATACTAGAAATACCTCATGTATACCTATTTATCTATAGGTATATTTATCTATATGGCTCATTATTAACATGTTATTTCCTTAAAATCATCTCTCAAAGGATATTATCTTATATAAATCTTAGATTCTTAGATAGCTATTACATGGAAAATAGATATTTGTCTTGTTTATATTAAACCAAAGACTGAACCTTTACTTTGTCATTAATGTCTTATACATAGCATGTTTTAATGATATTTTGTGTGAATAATTCTTAGGAAGAAGACACAGGTGATGTAAAATGAACATTCTATTTTAATCTCCATCCATCACAACTACGGACTCTACAGGCTTGTTTCTACGGACTCTGCAGGCTTGTTTCTATGAACTCCATAGGATTGTTTCTATAGACTCTACAGGCTTGTTTCTACAAAATCTATAGGATTATTTCTATGGAATCTATAGGCTCATTTCTACAAAATCTATAGGGTCAATACTGAGAATTTTGTAAGGATAATGGGAAGCTAGAGACCAGATAGGATAAGAAAGAACCATTCCAGCTGGAATCAAATAAGGACAATAACCACGTGTTATTTTAAAGGACTTGCTTTTGATAAATATGTATGTAATAAAATTTTAGGACTACTATAGGATAGGATATTTATTTCATCAAAATAATTGGATCTCTTGGAAATCCAATCTCCTATCTTTGGATAAAGGGATCGACCAAAAGTCCTATTCTTTTGCATCCTATTTTTAGTTGATTGTATTAGTATAAAGTGTAAGAATTTTGAATATGAGAAAAATAATAGAAGATATAGAGAAAATATAGAATCAATAATTAGATATTTCATAAGCATACAGGTTTCAATTAGAATGTAATCATTTCATTTCTATGAATTAATACTTCAAGTTTCTAGCACTGATTAATCTTTGTTCCTGAGTTCGAGAGGAGCAAGGGCCCACTCTCCTTGGAACTAGGAATTGTGTACAGTATTTATATTCTCTTTTATTAGATATAATATTTTTACTATTTGCATTTATTTATAATAACATCAAAACAAATTCATATTTTATAAAGAGCATTTTCTTATTTCATTTCTTTTCTACACAAAGTATGTTTTCTTTTATAGCAGAAGTGTGAAGCAGATTTCCTTTCATAAGTAGGAGTGTAAATTGATTTTCCCTACAAACATAAAATATGAGTGTGATATTTTATTTCCAACAAAAGAGTGGATTGATTTGATTTATTTATTTTTCAACAAAAGCATGAATGAAGTAGTTTATTCAAAGTTAGAATAGGATCAACAAGCACCCCCATAAGCAGACTTCTAGATCTACCATCCCATACCTTATTGTAGATAGATTTGGACACTGGCCCTAGTTGACAAGATACCAATTGAATATTTGTTAAATGAGGAGTCCGATGACACTCATAACTTTTTTCACCATTCCCAGGGAATAAAAGGTGTTAGTAAGGTAATAATTATTGATCTAGAGTAAAAAAAAAAAAAAAAAAAAACAATTAATAAAATTGATGTACCATCCTAGAGATTATAAAGGATGATTTATTCCAAAGTTTCCACTAAGGACACAAGTTGACACTCCTTCAACATCTCTGAGTAGTGAACCAAAAGACACAAGTGAAAACTATTTGCAAGAATCTTCTAAAACTGGGATTGGAACTAGACCATTACCACACACAAGCCCCATAGGACAGTTTCCTCAAGACCAATCTCTTATAGGAAGACATTATTTATATATTTCCAAAGACTTAGAAGAAGCATTTCAAAGATCCATAGCTGAAGAAAATTTTGAGAACTTGGAATAACCTATAGCTGAGACCACAAACATTCAGTGGGAAGATCATCCCAGCTTTGAAATATCATCAAAATTAGAAATGGCTCTCTAACAAAATCAACAATTCACACAACCAAGAAGGAATTTCTCTTTTCCTATTGTTCTAAAAACTAATGATCAAACCCCCATGAAAAATATTTCACCAGCTAATCTAACAAATTTCTAGGGATGATCTACAGAAGATCCTAATTTATTCCTTTTTGAATTTAAGGTGCTATATCAAACCTATGATTACACAACTGATAGCCAAAAATTAAAACTATTTCCCTCTACACTTAAAGATGTAGTTATGAGATGGTTCATGGGTTTACCTAGAAATTATATTAGAACATGGGATGACATGGAAATAGAATTGTTGAACAAATACTAAGATTACTGTCGAGTGTGAGAAAGAAAAGAGGGTTTCTTCAAAATCAAACAAAATGAGGATCAATCTTTAGAGGATTATTTAGATAAATTCATGTTCACTCATAAAATAAGTAATTATCCTCTCACTAAAGACATTCAAAAATTATTTTTCTTGAGAGGATTGGACAAATACACTAGAGATGCCTTATATTTGATGGGTGGAGGAAACATAAATAAGTTGGATTGTGATCAGATTTCTGAGATTTGTACCAATTAGTCTTGAATAAAACATGGAATTAGAAAATGAAAGTTGGGGAAATCTAATGAAGTGGGTAAATTAATGGAAGAATTTGCTAATCTCAAAATAGATATTCTGGTTACACTAAATAGTACTCTGGATGGCCTTCAAGCCAAGGAAAATGCAACAGAGCCTTTAGCAATCTACTATCCTAAGTATAGATAGAAACATGCCCTTAGAGACTGCCCCCTAGATAGAACTAATATTTCATCATGTGGGATCTATGATGCAACAGATTATGATACCAAATATTGCACCCTTCTACCTATTTTAAAGAATCAAATGAAAACCCAAGTCCAGTCCATTGAAGAAGTAAATTATATTTAGAGATAAAACTTTGCTCCACAAACCTAGGCTCAAAAATAGTTTAATGCAATAAATCTATTTAATCCATGGATGGTACCATGGAATGTTTCAGTTCCTACACCATTATGGAATCAACCCCAAATTCCATCAATTTAGAATCTATGGGCAGGGCAAGATTGGATGCCAACACCTCCATGGATGGCACCATAATCATAGCAATAATGGGTACCACAACAGCATTGAATGCCATAGCCATATCAATAATGGAATTAGGAGTGGAACCCACAGTCACAATTCACCCAACCAAGAAGACCACTTCAATAGCAAACCATTATGCCACCCCTAGTTATTTAGCAATGAGGACAAATCAATTAACCTTCAATGCCTACACAACCAATAGCAAATCTAAAAAATAAACAACCAACACCTAATTATGTCAATGAATAGGAAGAAAAAATCAATGTTGGAGCTATTGAGTGTTCAGACATACATTTGAGATTGGGGTAAACTATATAAAAACCTCTAATACTCATTTTTGAGATACCTGATGAAAATGAAAAGATACAATTATCTCAATTAAGCACTGGAGAAATTGAAATCAAGATGAGTCCTAAAGTAAACAAAAGAAGCAATACTACACTAGTAGTTCCTTTTCTTGAAAGATTAAGAGACACTGATATTAAACCAAACTCAAACTTGGTCCATGAGTTGCAAAAGATCAATATTGAGGTACCCCTTCTATAAGCTATTAGGGATATACCTGAATTAAATAAGATTATCAAAAACCTCTATATTAAGACATTCAAGAGGAAGGTAAAATATCCTGGAACCATTCATGTTGATGGAAAAGTTGCTGATTTATTGGCAAGAAAACTATTAATTCTAAAATATACAGATCTAGGAAGCCCAGTGATCACAGTCACAATCATAGGTAAAGAAATTCCTAACATCTTGGTAGATTTGGGAGTAACAATCAATGTCATGAAAACTGATACTCTCCATGCATTATCTCTTATGAAAATGCAACCCACAACTACCATTCTTCAAATGGTGGACCAGTCGGTAATGAAACCAAAGGGAACTATAGAAAATGTTGAAGTGTTAATAGAAACTTGGGACTATCCAGTAGATTTCATGGTCTTGCAACCCAAAACAAAGAATCTAGGATATCTTATAATCTTAGGTAGACCATGGTTGGATATTGTAGCAACATTTATTGATTTTAGGTTAGGAGACATGAAAATTTATAATGGGTTAAAATCCAAATGCATCTCCTTGTATCCTCCTGCAAAACCATCAATAAATTGCATACAAGAACTTTGGGTGGATAAATCAGACAACATATTAAACAAAATTTCCTCCTTAGCCATGATCACAATTAAAAAACACTTGGAAGAACTGAATGGAGACATATACCCAAAATCTACAGACTCTACCACTCCAGAAACTATGGACTCTGCTAGTCCAGAAACTATGGATTATGCTAGTCTAGCAACTACAGACTCTGCCAGTCTGAAAGCTACGAACTGCCTTAGTTTAGGATTCTTAGGTTTGATGGAAAAGTATGAAACCTCCACTTCTACTTTTTCTTGTACTTATTCATCATATGATCATAGATTGATTCAAGAAAGTGTGTGGAAATTGGTAGAACAACAATAAACTCATTTCTTAGATGCATTTCATTGTTCTTTAGCAAGACTGATTCCTCATGGAAAAGAGTTTGTTGATAATGTAACTATGTTTCATAAGCTACTTCCTCATCCATGTCCTCTGAACTCATTAATTAGTGAGTTTAATAAAATAGAATCCAACTACCTAGGTATAAAGCCAATCATGGTATTACTTGGAAATTTTTTGAACATCAATAGTTAGTTGACAATTGAAGAGAAAGATTAACTCTTTAAAGTATTGGAAAGACATACCAAGGCTTTTGCTTGGGATTATACTGACATGAAAGGAATTCACCCCAACATATGCACTCATCACATCTACACAGAATCTGTCAAACTAGTCAAACAACCACAAAGAAGAATAAACCCAACACTAAAGGAAATAGTCAAAATAGAAATCCAAAAGTTGTTGGAAGTTGGGTCTATTTACCCCATCTCAAACAGCTAGTGGATGTCACCTCTAGTAATTATGCCCAAGATAAATTGAAAGTTAAGATTATGTGTGGATTATAGAGAATTAAATAAAGCAACATTAAGGGATTACTTTTCTTTACCTTTCATTGATCAAGTTCTTGATGACTTAGCAGGAAAGAAATATTTTTCTTTCTTGGATGGGTTCAGTAAGTATAACCAGATAATGGTAGAAGCTAAAGATCAAGATAAAACCACATTTACCTACCCTTGGGGAACTTTTACTTATCAATTACTTCCATTTGGACTCTATAATGCTCCAGTAACCTTCCAAAGAGTAGTTCTGGCAATATTCTCTGACCTTACAAATGATTGTGTTGAGGTATATATGGATGATTTCACTATTTATGGTGTAACTTATGAAGAAGCTCTTACCAACTTGGAAAGAGTATTGATCAAATGTGTGGAACATCAATTATCTTTGAGCCATGATAAATGTTTGTTGATGATGGATGAAGGAATAGTCCTGGGACATCATATTTTTGCAAAAGGCATTCAAGTAGATCCAAAGAAAGTTGAAATAATTTCCAAATTACCCATTCCACAAACACAAACTAAAGTTAAGAGTTTTTTGGGACATGCTGGTTACTGTAGATGGTTCATAGATAAGTTTAGTCAAATAGCTACCCCTATGTTTGCCTTGCTTACAAAAGATAGTACATTCGAATAGAATGATAGTTTCAAGTAGGTCTTTGAAACCATCAAAACTAAACTTGTTACTGATCTAGTATTAAGAGGACTAGATTAGACTAAGCCATTCCATATATACATAGATGCTTCCAATATAGCACTAGGATCAGTTCTTAGACAAAAGGATGAAAAAGGTAACATGTATGCTATATATTATATTAGCAAAAACATGACACCTGCTGAAAGAAATTACACCTCAACTGAGAATGAATTCTTAGCTATAATTTATGCAATCAACAAATTCAGACACTACATAATAGGCTATAAGGTATTTGTCTATACAGACCATTCAACTATTAGATATCTTACCAACAAACCAATTTTGGGAGGTAGAATTATTAGATGGATATTTCTCTTACAATAATTTGATGTTACTATTATAGACAACCTAGGGAAGTATAATGTGGTTGCTGATTTCCTATCAAAAATCAACACTACAAGTGAAGAAGAACTAGTGGAAGATGAATTTCTAGATGAATAATTATTCACTATCTCAGCACAATCTTTGTGGTTTGCTGATATAGCCAATTACCTCACCATAAAGAAGTTTCCTCTACACTTTTCACAAAAATAAATGAAACATTTAATCAAAGAAAGTTATTTTAAATGGATTAATGGAATGTTATTTAAACTTGGACCTGATCATATGTTTCATAGGTTTTTGAAAAATGGTGAATCTTATGATATCATCAGAGCTTGTCATGATGAACCAGGAGGAGGCCATTACTCAGCTCAAAGAACTGTACATAAAATCCTGGGAGCAGGATATTATTGGCCTCATCTTCATCAGCAAGTAAAAAGATATGTCAAACACTGTGATTCTTGTCAGTGAATTAGACAGCCTACTCTTTCAATAGAGATGCCTCTGTACCCTCATCCTTAATTGAGTTTAGAACCATTTGAGAAATGGGGATTTGATTTTATCAGTCTAGTGGATCCTCCTTCTACAGGAAAAGAATATCTCCTAGTATGTACATACTACGTGACCAAGTGGGTAGAAGTGGAAACATTAACTCATGCAAGAGAGGAGATGGTAGCTAATTTCTTATTTTTCAAAATCATGAAAATATTTGGTGCTCCAAGAGAGATAGTCTCAGATCTAAGACCACAGTTTATGTCAAACATGATAAAGCATTTCATGCAAGTATATCAAACTCAGTACAGAAAAACTTCTCCATACCATCCACAAGTGAATGGACAAAGTCACTAATAAAGAATTGGAAACCATTTAAACCAAGGTTGTTAATTATAGTAGAAAGGATTGGGTAGATAAGGTACCAGAAGCTATTTGGGCCTATAATA
Source organism: Torreya grandis (assembly GCA_037957365.1). Classification (NCBI taxonomy): domain Eukaryota; kingdom Viridiplantae; phylum Streptophyta; class Pinopsida; order Cupressales; family Taxaceae; genus Torreya; species Torreya grandis. The sequence continues at coordinate 1,303,692 of JARHVA010002192.1, read as the reverse complement.
CTACTTAGAAAACAACAACTAGATTTTCACCTTATGAATTGGTTTATGGTAAGAAGCCTTTATTCTCTGTTGAATTTGAACTACAAACTTTGAAAATAGCTATAGAAGTAGGAATTGAGTTAGAATAAATATAGAAAGATTCCTATGGCTTAATCAACTTGATTAAAAGAGGATGGAATCACTACAAAGAATTGAACTGGTACAACATCAAAGAAAAGTTTGGCAGGATGCACAAATCAAGCAACAAAAGTTTCAAAATGGAGATTGGGCACTATTATTTGATTCTAAATTTCAATAGTTCAAAGGAAAACTAAAAACAAGATGGTTGGGACCTTATGATATTGAAGAGGTCTATAAAAATGGTTATGTAAAGATGATACCTATTGATGATAGCAAAAGAGATCTAATAGTCAATGGACATAGATTGAAACTCTATCAAAAACCTTTCAATAAAGATGAATTTATTCAAAAAGTAAAGGATCAAGTAGCTATTCTAGAAAGCTTTAATTCCTCTAAACATGCTCCTTGATAATCTAGCAAAAAAAAATCATCATCAATAGTGAAAATCCTTCCAGGGACGCTATTGACAATGCATACCTAGAAAACCAACTTGTTGGCTAGCTATGCATTGCAAAAAAAATTATCATGACATTATGATTTGTCATCTCCATGAAATAAACTAATCCATGCAAACCTATTGGTGCAAGACACATGGTGAGTAAAGGATAATGTCTAAGGTTAAAGTAAGATATATATTTTATTTATCTATGTTTAGTTAACTAATCTTCAATTTGATTAAGACCTTATTCTTTCATGATGACCTAAATTTGAATCTTCTAAAATGGAATGACACATGCCATAATGAAAAAGCATGCAACTGAGTTACCAAAGGTGTATGGATAAGTGTGCATCTTTGATATCATCAATTGAATCATCAAGTACCATAATGATGGGATGTCATAAAAATGGGTTCTCAATGAAATAATGAGTCACTGTCATCATCAATATGACATGTCATCATTTCACATAACTTGTATTGATGAGACCAAATGGTTGGCACACTCCATAGAAATGTGTAATGCCTAATTGTATCACATCATCATACCACACTAAGGACTCATGCAACTGTAGCATTTCAAATGAATAATTTCCTTTTTATGAACTTAATAGAAGCTGATTCTAAGAGCCTGTTACCTACCGACTTTAATAAAAAAATTGGTCTACACCTTAATTGGAGTTAAAATATCTGAGATGACTATGACTCTGCATAAAAAAATGGAATAGAAGACAAGATCAGAGCTGAAGGATCTAGTGAAGTTTCATAAAGACAAATCTTCTATAGTAGTGTTGAGAGCCAATGGGTGGCTACCTTTCATTGAAAAGCTCTAGGGTTTTGATAGAACAATGGTAAGTGAATTCATTACCAATCTCACCCTTAAATTTTTAATTGTGAAAGGCATTATTATTCCTATTACAACTCAAATCATAAGCCAAATTATACAAATTCTATAAGAAGGAATGAGAGCTACAAGCATAGTGTCATTTAGTGATTTAATTAGTCAGTTTAATGGTAATAAGCATACTAGAATTTCATGTCTAGTAGATTCCAAGGGAAAATAAAAAGGGATTGAAAGGAATTCACTTCTTAAAATTTGGAAATTTGTAGCCAAGTGGGTACTTAAATATATCATTTGTGAAGGGAAACATAGTATTTTAGGGGGAAACACCATGAAAATGTTAATACATATTAAGTATGGGAGACAAAATCCTTAGTACAAAATTAACCTCCCATCTTTCTTCTATGGTGATCTACAAGTTATGTCTACAAACCCTACTACTGCTCTTAGGCATCATGGCCTTATTTAGCTTATTATCCAACATCATTTCCTTCAGCAAGGTCAAGAGGTCTGGGAGTAATTTCAAAATAGTATAGCACAAGAAACCCCAAATGTACCATAGGAACACTCATCTCCACCTGCCCCATAAGCTGAGAAAACAACACCAAGAAAACAATCTCAGACTGTAATCTCCATAGAAATCCCTTCTTCTTCAATAAATATCACAAGGTCTCAAAACCCTAAAATTTCAAGGTCTTCATAAGAACCTCATGAGTCTATAGTATAACTAGTTACTTTGATAGGAAGAAGAAAATTGAGATAGAGGGTTGCTACAGAACTTGAGATAACCAAGGGTTTGGTGGTTGGGAAGGAAAATCAACCAAGTGTAGCCCAAACAGTAATTAAAAGAAGAATAAGGCTCATTTTAATAGAAGAAGATGAACAAGAAATTGTAGATATTTTATATAGTCTTAAAATGATGTCTCATTAATGCATACATTAGAATATTCTTGCACCTATAGATATTGAAGAAGTTCCTTCTGAAAGGAACTCTCCAATCATAATGGAGGAGCCAAATCCAGAGGAAGAGCCACACACGGTAGAGGAATTAAGTATGGCAGAACAACCACCTATTCTAGTTAAAATTGCAATGGATAAAGGAAAAACTATATGTACCGATGAGAAAGGTGAATCATCAAATCTAAATGATCCTATTATGCAGCTAACTTTGTAGCTTTCTCAAGCTTAAGATCTTGAACAACAACAAAAAATTGACATTGCTGACTTGATTAGTCAATGCAAAATAAGGATCATTTTAACTCATATTTGGTGCAAAAATTATTAATAGTATATGTTGATCATGCAACCAAAATTCATATATTAGAGGAAATAATACAAGAACATGAAGATGAATAGATTGATCTTTGGATATATGTAGAAAGTCTGAAGAAGGGAAATAAGAGGTTGTAGAATTTGGTAAACTCTTCCGTAGCACCTGTTGTTTTACTTTCTCCTTCCAAAGTATTTATTGACCATGGTTGTCAAACAAGTGATCTAGGTATTCCTCCCTTGAAAATACTACACCAAATTGAAGAATAATATTTTGTACTAAAATAGAAAAACAAAGATGCAACTTCTTAAAATAAACTCTTGGAAAATGAAAAGAAAGAATTAGAGGCTAAAGTCCAAGAGTTAGAAGAAAATTTGCAAGATGCATGTAAATTAAGAGAAACTCTTTTGGCATGTAGGAATCCTTATCCTACATACAGTTTGTTTTTATTTGAACAATTTTATATATGGCAATTTCTATGGATCTCCTATCATCTTCCTTACAAAATTTTGCAGCCAACAACATTTTTGGAAATTTTCTATAGTGCTAAACTTGATCAGCAGGATTTGCTTTGTGAATTTTATTTGCATGACTTGATTCTAAGAGATCATGAGCACAATCAGTTTTTGATAAATCTTCATGTAGGAGAAGTTCAATTGAGAGCACTACATTCTACATTTAAAAATTAGATAGCATGGAAAAGTAGATTTGAGGACTATACAAATCATGTTAAGACTATAGGATTATGTGTCAGACCAACTTTTTCTATTCCTAGATTGATCAAAAAAAATCATTGTGCTTTGTTCAAGGATGAGGTTAAAACACATTTTTTATAGGCTCTATATGATTGTATTATTTCTTTTGATTTGTTTTTAAGACATAATTTTGATTCAGTAATGATTGCAAGTGTAAAAATATGGGACCAACTTTTAGTGCCTCTTAAAAGGTAAGAAGTCATGCCCCCAAATAACTTAAGATGGAGTATGAGGAGAGAATCCTCAATTCTAGAAATTTTAATAGAAGTAATCAACTCTAGAGGAGAATAGAAATGGATTGGCATGAGATATAGACCCCCTTTGCTGATCATACCTATTCCAAGATGGTAGATTTGGGCTCCACAATTAGAAGATCAATTTAGTATATGGAAACACATTATTCAAACACATCAAGGATTTACCAAAAATTTAGATAGACACATAATAGATGAATTTGATGAATATGATTTGAGTCAGAGTGTAGAAAGTAGAAGCCAGAGCTGTGCATGCTAATAAATGTTTGCAATGGGACTTGTACAAGGTAAAGCTTGGGGGAGATGATGGGGGAGATGATGAGCTCAAAATATGGCTCATTATTGACATGTTATTTCCTTCAAATCATCTCTCAAAGGATATTATCTTATACAAATCTTAGATTCTTAGATAGCTATTACATGGAAAATAGATATTTGTCTTGTTTATATTAAACCAAAGACTAAACCTTTACTTTGTCATTAATGTCTAATACATAGCATGTTTTAGTGATCTTTTGTGTGAAGAATGCTCAAGAAGAAGACATAGGTGATGTACAGTGAACATTTCATTTTAATCTCCATCCAACAGAACTACAGACTCCGTAGGCTTGTTTTTACAAACTCTACAGGCTTGTTTCTATAGACTCCGTAGGCTTGTTTCTATGGACTTTGTAGGATTGTTTATATGGACTCCACAGGCTTATTTCTATAGACTCCATAGGCTCATTTATACAAACTCTATAGGGTCAATACTAAGAATTCTATAAGGACAACGGGAAGCTGGAGACCAGATAGGATAAGAAAGAACCATTCCATCTGAAATCCAATAAAGACAATAACTACCTAATATTTTAAAGGACTTGCTTTTGATAAATATGTATGTAATCATATTTTAGGACTATTATAGGATAGGATATTTATTTCATCAAAATATTTGGATCTCTTGGAAATCTAATCTCCTATCTTTGGATGAAGGGATTGACCAAGAGTCCTATTCTTTTGCATCCTATTTTGAGTTGATTGTATTAGTATAAAGTGTAAGACTTTCAACTATGAGAAAAATAATAGAAGATATAGAGAAAATAGATAATCAAGAATTAGATATTTTAGAAGCATACATGTTTCAATCAGATTGTAATCATTTCATTTCTATGAATTAATACTTCAAGTTTCCATGACTGATTAATCTTTGTTCCTGAGTCCATGAGGAGCAAAGGCCCACTCTCCTTGGAACCAGGAAATGTGTACGGTATTTATGTTCTATTTTATTAGTTAGAATCTTTTTACTATTTGCATTTATTTATAAAAACATCAAAACAAATTCATAGTTTATAAAGAGCATTTTATTATTTCATTTCTTTTCTACACAAAGTATGTTTTCTTTTATAGTAGAAGCGTTAAGCAGATTTCCTTTCATAAGTAGGAGTGTGAATTGATTTTCCCTACAAATGTAAAATAGGAGTGTGATATTTTATTTCTAGCAAAAGAGTGGACTGATTTAATTTCTTTATTTTTTAGCAAAAGCATGAATCAAGTAGTTTAGTCAAAGTTAGAATAGGATCGGTAAGCACCCCCATAAGCAGACTTCTAGATCTACCATCCCATACCTTACTGCAGATAGCGTTGGACATCAGCCCTAATTGATAAGACACTAATTAAATATTGGTTAAATGAGGAGTTAGATGACACTCGTCAGTCTATGACTTATACTATATATTAAGCACTTGAGTTTATGCATTCTATATTATCATAGAAACATAAAGAGAGAGGGCTGCATGGAAATTGTTGAAATGATATTTTGTACATGTATTCACCTTTGAAGACAAAGATCTAAGGTTGAATAAGTCCATTATATAAATCCATCACACCATATTTAAGGATGAATCAATGATGGAAGAATAAGTATTACATTTGTATAAATAGGATAAGGAAACATGGAAGGATACATAATGGTAGTATAAAATTGGAAAAGAGAAAACAATATGCAAGTTTGAATAAGAACTCGATGAGGTTGAGACAATTCATCTAAATATTGAGATAACTTAGGGTGAGTAGAAAGTAGTGGGAAAACCCTCAAAATAACACCAGTGTCATAAAAATCCCTTTAAGACTATTAAGGAAAACATCATCATAAAATAAGAACCCAAGATAACCATCATTTGAGACAATTGGTCTAATGCAAAACTTGCTTACATTGTGGAGTTTCTTTTATAGTTATAATTCATAGTAGTGGTTAAGCTAGGAAAATAAAATATTGAACTTGATCACCTTTCTTGAATAACCACTAGAAAATCTATGCAACCTATTGAGGATGACATTCCTGATGTATAAATATATAAGGTATAATACACACCAAAATAGCTTATTCTAGGGATTGCACTAGAAAACTTAACAAGTAAAGAGAAAAATCAACTATCCCTTCACACTTCCCATATCAACTCATTAATAAAAAACTATATAAGGACATGATGAGGTGATACGATGATGTGTGATTCCACATAAACACATAACTATATTGTTAGAATACCATTAAGGATTCATTAGAGGACACTTCACTAGGGAAGAAAATGCCTGAAATATCTTATTTTTAAAACTTTGGTGGATAAATTTTTTTCATGATGCCAAGGAGTACACTAAAAAGTGTGATATTTTACAAAGGATCAGGAAGCCAAAACATCAATATGATATGAAACTAGTACCAATCCTCACATAGGACCCATTTTAAAAATGGACCATTAAATTTATAGGTCCTATTTCACCTTGTTGGGTCCAACACACCCCATTCTTATATTTCAAATGGGGACCCTATTGGTTTAACATGACAACTTCCTTATACTTTTGATTAGTTCCTTGGTGTTTAATGTGAATGTTTGAACTTGCTAAATCTATAGAGTTTAACCATTTTAGATCATGAAATTTAAAGTGCCTTCAAAAATCCTTTTTTGAGTAAAATTTGATTGATACTTATGTGATTGGTGTAAATTTTAGATCTTTTTAAAAATCTTGCCTTAGCCATTCAGATCATAATTATTTCATTACATTACAAAATTACTAATTATAACTTTTTTAATATTATAAGCTCTATTATAAATTACCAAAGTGTAAAATATGAGTTTTCAAGCTTTAGGACTTTTAAAGAGTTTGTGTTATAGGTCTGATGCGACTCTTCAAATGTTTTATTTCATTGATTCTAGTTTTTTAAAATTAAAAAAATTAGGTCCTTTATAAAGAGGCATGATCAATCCTTTACTACTATTTTGATGTTCTTGATTGAGAAAATTTGTGCTCTCATTCTATACTTAGTTGATTTTCTCATTTTGATGACTTACATTACTAATGTTTTAATGGTGATTGCCTTAGTATTTTTTTGTGGGTTTTAATTCCTCTAAATCTCTAGATGGCTGGGATCATGTCACATGGCATGATCTCATTCATTCACCTAGGAACCTAGGGAACTTTGAGACTTGGCTTTTTCATGAAAATCCTTGAGCCTCCAAGTCATCAGGTTGATGCCACATGGCATCAACCTAGGGACCTAGGGACCTAGGAGTAAATCAATAGCTAAATGTCCTTGGGATTATGGGTCATTAGGATGATGCCATGTGGCACCATCTTGATAACTCAAGGACCTAAAAGTTGAGACAATGGCTCTATGCCTCTCGATTTTTAGGATGATGCCATATGGCATGATCCTAATGACCTAGTAACATAGAAGCCAAAGTTTTCCCTAAATACCCTTTAGGTATCTAGGTTTTTAGGATTGCACCAGGTGGTGACATCCTATTATCATGTAGTCACATCCTATTATCATGTAGTCCTAGGGTGGTCTATATTGTCCTCAACCATTGAGTTAGCAAGATTATGCCATATGGAATCATCCTACTAACCCACAGGCTCAAGATATAATAAGGTAAGGAGAAACCATCTTAGGGCCAAAAAATAATACAAGTGGACCCAAGAACTTGAGGGTAAGCTAGCATGGCTAAAGAATATTGCTGAGAGATTTTAGATTAGAGACAAGTGGACTTGATAGGAACATCATCTATTCGAGTCATCATAAAATAGTGAGTGGAGGACATATATATCTTGAGGACATTTGAAAGACATAAGGCTAAATTTAATGGTCCATAAAAATTTTAGAATGAATTAAATTAAGTAGAATAATATAATGACAAATCATGATAGATTATAAGGGGTTTTGACTGATCAATGATAGACATGGAGTGAGTTGGTGACATTTGGGCTTGAATATTCTCCTAGGTGGGCTAAATAAAAAAATAATCCAAAATACTTGGCCAAAAGGGGAGTGGGGATATAATTTTGTCTATAAAGGTTTCAAAACAATAAATAAAATATAATAAAATTTGGTTTTCCATGGAGAATGGAGGTAATATTCTAACCGAATGCTATTGTAACAAACTAGAGTGGTAATCATAGACAAAGATAGGAGCCTTACACTATTTGAAGGTAAGTCCCATTATATTTTATATATAAGGTATCCCATATTATTTTTTTAAAGGGGTGAGATGTTATTAACCAAAACTATGAAAAAATTGTGATAGGTTCAGTCCTTTCTTTTTCTTGTTTTGTTTTGGCTTGTGATTACCTGTCTAGAGGGAAAATTTAAATGCTTTTGTATTAACATTGAAATAGATACCAATCTGATTTGAAATTCCTGTTATTCATTAGTAATTTTATTAATTTATTTATGGAACAAAATTTATTAATTTTAAGAAGAAATTTCAATTCTTATTTACTAATGAATATGCGGTTAGATTGTGTAATAGTTAGTCTGATTGGTTCTAAATTTACTTTATGCTTAACTTGAAGTTGTGTCAAGACAGTGTGTGTAGTAGTTAAAATAATTTTATATGTTTTAATTTAATATAATATTTTTATTTAATTCCTTATAACCCTACCCATTGAGTTGATTTAGTTATGGTATAGCTAGACCTGCTACATAATGGTATAATTTTGTTCAGGCATAATTTTGATTTTCAACATTAATAATCTTGTTTCAATCAAGGAACCACTTAATTTATTACCCTAATCTTACCTTATATTTTATATTTTTTGTGATGAATATCCTATCCATTATATTATAGTGTGATGTAAATTTGAATGAGGAGTAAACAAACTTAAGTGAACATATGTAATATTTTTTAGACAACATAGAGTGGATATAAGTTTTGGTGGTTAACTTTCATTACTCACCTAGATAAATTATTGGAAATTTATCAACCCTTGGATTAAACCAAATGAATCCTAAAAATTAGGGGATCTTGTGTCCCATGTGTTATTTCCCCCCCTTTTTATATTATGAACTTTCTTATAAATTGCATAAGTGTAATACCTAAGTTTTTAATCTTTGGGCCTTTTAAGGTGTTTGAGTTATAAGTCTAACATGGTCCTTAAAATGTTTTATTTCATTGATTCTATTTTTTTTAAATGAAAACATTCATGTACTTTTTAATGAGGCATGGTCGATCCTTTTCTACTATTTTGATCTCCTTCACTAAGAAAATTTGTGATTTCATTCTATACCTAGTTGATTTTATCATTTCAATGACTAATAATGCCAACATTTTGACATTATTTGCCTTAGTATTTTTTAGAGGTTTTACTTCCCCAGACCTAAAATATAGAGTTTTCCCTATAGACCCTTTGGGCTTATGACTTAATAGGATTTCACCATGTGGTGTGATCCTACTATCCCATAGTCCAAGGATGGTTTGTGTAGTCTTAAGTCTCTAGGTTAGTGTTATTATGCCATGTGGAGTCATCTTGTTATCTCACAGTCTCAAAATATAATTGGGTAAGGATAAACCAAACTAGGGATAATAAAGTAAAAAATTGAACCTAAGAACCTAAGGGAAAGATAGCATGGCTGAGGAATACACCCAAGATATTGCATATGAGTGACAAGTGGACTTGATCGGCACACCACCTAGCCAAGTCATCATAAATAAAAAGTGAAGGACACATAAAGATTGATGATGGATGTAAGACATGAGGCTAAATTTGAAATCCTATCAAAATTTCAAAATGACTTAAATTAAGGATAATAATAGAATGACCAATCAAATTGGCTTCTAATGGGTTTTGCCTAGTTAGGGAGGCACATGGAGTGAGTTAGTGACTTTTGGGCCTAAATATTCTCGTAGGTGGGCCACATAGAAAATCATCCAAAATACTTAGACCAAATGGGAGAAGTGGGATATCATTTTAGCCAGACATGTGTCATAACCATGAAGAAAAAATAGAATAGAATTTGAATTTGCTTTGAGAATGGAGGGAATATTCTAACTGAATGAAATTATAATGACTTGGAGTGGCAATCATGGCCAGAGATGGGAGCCTTATTCTATTTTAAGTAAAGTACCATTACATTTTATATAAGGTATCCTATATTATTTTTTTTAAAATGGGAGATGTTATGCACCAGAACTATGCAAAAATTATGATAGGTTCAATTCTCTCTTTTTCTTGTTGTATTTTGGCTTGTGATTATATACCTAAAGGGCACATTTAAATGATTTTGTATTAACATTGAAATAGATAAGAATAGAGTTTGAAATTCATGTTGTTACTTATTAATGATCTTCATTTACTGATAGAATAAAATTAATTAATGTTAAGAAGAAATTTGAATGCTTATTTACTAATGCATATGCAGTTAGATTGTGTAATACCTAGTTTGATTGGTTTTAAATTTCCATTATGCTTAACTTGAAGCTGTGTCAAGAAATTATGTGAAGTATCTAAAAAACTTTCATATGATTTCATTTAATAAAATTTTAGGATAATATGTTTATTTAATTGCTTATAACCCTACCCATTGAGTTGATTTGGTTTGTGTTACAGCTAGACTTAGTACACAATGGTATAATTATGATCAGACATGCTTTTGATTTTTTCAATTAACAATCTTGTTTCAGTCAAGGAACCACTTAATTTTATACCCTAATATTCCCCTCTCTTATATATATATATTTTAATGAATATCCTTCCCATTATATTATAGTGTGATGCAAATGTGAATTAGGAGTAAAAGGACTTAAGTGAACATAAGAAATAATTCTTAGACAACATAGAGTGAATAGAATTTATGGTGATTAATTACCATTTCTCACCTAGATAAATGATTATAAAGTTCTTAGCCCTTGGATTCAACTAGATAAATCCTAAAAATGAGGGGACCTTGTTTCTCATGTGTTTTTACCTCCCTTTATCCCATGAAATCAGTTAATACAATAGTTATTTCTAATGTGAGTGTTTGAACTTGCTTAAATCTATAGATTTTAACCATTTTAGATCATGCATTTGAAGGTGCATTTGAAAATATTATTTTGATTAAAATCTTAATAAGACATGCAATTGGTGTAACTTTTAGATATTTTCTAAAATATTTCCTTAGACATTTGGCTCATAATTATTTCATTACACTTCAAAATTACTAAGATTTTATAATGTCTTTAGAACTTAGCATTTTTTTATATTAAAATCTCTCTTATAAAATGCATAAGTGTAAAATATGATTTTTCAAACTTTGGGCCTTTTAAGGTGTTTGAATTGCAGGTATAACATGACCCTTCAAATATTTTATTTCATTGATTCTAGTTCTTTTAAACATAAATATTCAATTCCTTTATAATGAGGCATGGTCGATCCTTTTCTATTGTTTTTATGTCCTTCACTGAGAATTTTTTTTACTTCATTCTAAAATTAGTAAATTTTATCATTTAAATGAACTAACAATGCTAATGATTTGGTAGTGTTTGCTTTAGTTTTTATTTGTAGGTTTTCCTTCCCTAGACCTTTTGGATAGTCAGTATCATGCCACATGGTATGATCTCATTCCCATGGGTGCCTGGGGAACTTTAAGAATTATATTTTTGTGAAAATACTTGAGCCTTAGAGTTATAAGGTTTATTTCACATGGCATCAACCTAGGGACCTAAGGATTTAGAAGGTAGTCAATAGCCAAATGGCCTTAGGACTCTAGTTCATTAGGATAATGTCTTATGGCATCATCCTGACAACGTGGGGACCTAAAAGATAAGACAAAACCAATGTTTATTTGCATATAATTAGCCAAGATGATGCCATCTAACATCATTAAAATTACCCAAAAATATAGAAGCTAAAGTTTTCCCTACAGACCTTTTGTGTCTCTAGGTTAGTGAGATTACACCATGTGGTATCATCCCACTATCCCTCAATCTTAGGGTGCTCTGTATAGTCTTAAGCCTCATGGATAGTGGTATTATGATACATTAAATCATCCTATTATCCTATATTCCTAGGAGTTAATTGGGCAAGGAGAAACCAACATAGGGTCAAAAAAGTAGACAAGTGGACCCATGAACCTAAGTGGAAGATATCATGGCTGAGGAATACACCAAAGATATTAAAAATGAGTGATAAGTGGACTTGATGGGCACATCATCTTCATGATTCATCATAAAAGAGTAAGAGGAGGACACATGGATCCCAAATATGGATGTAGGACATGAGGCTAAATTTGACAACCTATCAAAATGTCAAAATGACTTGAATTAAGGAGAATAACAAAATGACTAATTAGGGTAGCTTCTAAGGGGAATTGACTATTCAAGGAGGAACATAAAGTGAGTTGGTGAATTTTGGACTTGAATATTCTCTTATGTGGGCTGAATAAAAATCCATCTAAAATACTTGTCCCAAAAGGTAGAAGTGGGGATAACATTTCAGTTAGATAGGTGTCATAACCATGAAGAAAAGATAAATATAATTTGTATTTATTTTGAGAATGGAGAGAATATTATCTTTAAGTATGGTTTTATTATTTTACCATATTTATTTAATATGGGTCCTTTTTACCTCATTTATAATTTTCATACTTTCATGGAAAAGCTTACTTATGTGTGCAAGTTAACTGGGTGACTAGGAAGTAACTCCCATGACTAGCTATTATAGGTATGGGAGTTACTCCTCTATTCTTGGACCTAATGAACACTTTTTGTGGAGGAGTTACTTTTTTATTCTATGGGTTTATTTACCACCTTTTGTGGAGGAGTTACTTGTTTACTCTCCTATATGTACTCATCTCATTTGAGAGGTTTTCACTTAACAAAAGATTGGGTTTTGTTTCACTTGTTTTTTTATCTCTTGAAATATTATATTTGAGTGATTTAATTTTGAATAAATAACATTTTTTTGTGCACAAGCTTCCTTTTATGTGATCTCAACCTTCACATTTATTTTATTCAAACATGGTGACATCTCTGATATGGTATTAGGCCACCCAATAATCTTCTGTCTAAATTTTTATTGTTGTTAAGCTATTTTTTAAAATATTGAGATTATTTGAATATTTTGTGAGGAATTTTAAGAGGTTTTGAAAAAAAATTGAAGTGTTTTTTGAAATCTCAAAAACCTCCTAGGGCTTATTTGCTAAAATATAGGGTATCACTGGTATAATTTGGTAGTGGCATTGGATTTTTTATTATGTAATAGGGTTCAATGACCTAGTTGGTGATTTTCATGGATTTTTTATGGCTACTCTCTAGTTATATGACCATGTTTTCTATGAATGTTACTCAATCATCTCTAGTGTTCTTATCCATTATTTTACTTATTTACACAACTTTTACCTACATTCTACTCAACACCAGGGTTTGCATTCTATTAATACACTAATGACTATGTTTTTTTCTATCCAAAATTGATTTTGGACCAAAACATTTACTTGATACTACTATATTTACATGCCATGAATACATCTAAAGAGTAAAGATGGTGATTGGAATCCATTTGACTATGTGTAGGCTACATATTTGGCCTTTACATCACCATTTGTACATAGTGAGAGTTGGTTTTGATCCACATCACCCATCCTTTATCTTTGCTAGTTGATGAACCATTGATGTCCTTATTCAAATCTCAAGATCTCCTCTCAACCTTCCCTATTCATTTCCATATTGGTAATCTTCTTTTGTGAATGGGAACTTTTTTTTAATCACCTTTTTCAAAAATTAAGGATGCATTTTATTTTTTAGGAATTCAATACTCCTTAATGACTCATAGATTACTTTTTTTTAAAAGGAGGTTGGGTTTTAATATAAAGGGGCAAGAGTTAACTATATATGTTATTTTTATACTTATCTTATTATAAAATAATATTATATTGTAAAGGGAGGTGGGAGATATTAAGGTTGAGCTTATTAGTCATTTTTTTAAATTTTTTTTACAAAAATAATAAATTGTGAGCCCTTGTATAAAGACATAAATTTTTTTTGTAAAAACTCTTCATATTTTCACTAGATGAAGACCAAAGTGTGAGGTGAATTTTGGTAGGTGACCAAAACCCATCACATTAAAAACATTTATTTTTCCTTTTTTATCACTTTGTATACTACTTTTGGACACATTTTTTTATTGAGTTTGATGTCTTCTTTTGCTTATAAATCTCATATTTTTAGACACTTGAACTGATTTCTCAAGGTTCACTCTCAACTTTGCCTAACATCTTTTGAGGATGCATTGTTTGAAACATTTAGGGGGAAGGGGTTAATAATTTCATAGTTAATAGAGGGGGTTACTTTTTTTTGGGTTAATTTTTCATTATGATTTCACTTTTTGTTTCTACAACAAAAACTTCAACTTGCACTACATCAAATTCATTTTTACACTAATGGATTCAAGTTCAATTAATCCTCTAATTCCATTTAAATACTATGAATGTAAAAACAAAATTAAAATTATATTAAGGAGTAAGTTTTTACATCGTATTATAATGGTTAATGTAACTGAACCTAGTATACAAATAAAAAAGTTAAGTGGTACAGTTATTGTGATGAAGCCTATGTGTTTTTGTGTCTCCTAATCTTCTCTTGCACTTAAAACCTAAGAAATCACATAATGAAGTGTGGACCACCTTGGAAAATATTTTTTGTAAGCTATATGTGATGATAGGTCATGAACTTAAAAATGAGATTATCAACCGAAATCCTAACAACTTTGACACCCTTCAAGATTTCTTCACAAAGTTTAAGTCCTTGAGATTGTAATTAAAATTTTTTGGAATAGAGAATAGATATGACCAAATAATTATTTATATAATATCTAAATTATGTCCTGAGTACTTAGTCTTTGTCTCTACTTTCCATGCCACTAAAATTGCTCTAGGCACTATACTAAAAATGACCTATTTAGATGCATTTATTGCTGAATTGACTTAGAATAAAGGCAAGTTAATAAATATGGGAATATTGAAGTCCATAAAAATTAAATCCCTAATTATAGGAATGGGAAAGAAAATAATTCAAACAAAGAGAAGAATTAAAAAAATAAGGATCAAGAGAAGAAGACATAATTAACCTCTACCAAAACAACCACTAAAACCTTCTCTTCTAATGAAAAACCTAATAAAGAGAAGGTTAAGTGTTCCTTTTTCAATAAAAATGGGCACAATGAACATAAGTACATGAATAAAAAAATTGATCACCTAACTCATCTTCTAGAGAAAAACAAAATAGGTGTTCTTGATTATATCAAGTAGAATTCATCAACTCAAGATTATTCTAAGTCAAAAGGAAAAGGTAAGGAGAAATAAAAGGGAAAAGATCTTGTAGTAGTTTTAGATTCATCATCTTTGGTTTATTGACTTGGGTGATTCTCACCACATGGGCTTTTCACTAGTTGAGTTTTATTTCTTAGAACCTTGTAGTATGTCCTTTATCAATTTGGTTGATGACACTTCTATACCATTTTTAGGGAGAAGGTTTATTGAAATAGAAGGAGGAACATTCAATAATGTTCTAATTGTTTCTTCTCTTTCAATCAGTCTCTTATTGTTGTATCAAATAAATCATATTAGTAAATACATGAGGGTAGATTTTTCACTAGATTCAGTCATAATTAGAGAGTTAAATAGTGATTATATAGTGGTAGTGGGTAGGGTAGATTACCAAACTAGGTTATACATATTCTCACATTTTTCACTTAATTCTTCTTTGACTACATTGCTGACTCATTTAGATGAAGTTAACAAAATTTGGAATGAATGATTTGGCTACCTCAAATACCACTACCTAGAATAACTAAAAAAAAATGAAAGGGTCATAGGATTGCCTCTAGTAAATTTATCTAAGGGTCTTTGTGAGGGATATTGCCTTGGGAAACACCCCAAAGATAAGTTTGACAAAAGCAAAGCTTGCAGGGATTTACAAGCATTGGAGTTAGTAGAAAATGATGTATCTAAGCCTTTTCATAGTCTATCTTTTATAAGGGCTAAGTATGTTATCACTTTCATTGATAATTTATCAAGATACACATGGGTATACTTAGATAAAATTTTGAAGTGTTTGAATATTTTCAAGACTTCAAGGCACTTATTGAGAAAAAATCTAATAAATACATCAAGGTTGTTTGAACTAATAATGGAGGTGAATATGCCAGTAATAAATTTGAGTAGTTTTTCACCATAGAGGAGATTTATTTGTAATGGATAGTCACTTATATCCCTTTATAGAATGGAGTTAAAGAATGACATAATAGATCCTTGAAAGAGATAACTAAATGTATGATTCACTCTAAGTCCTTGGCACCTCAATATTGGGTTGAAGCCATTAATTATGCTTATTATATTCAAAATAGGGTTCTTAATAATTATTTGAAACGATAAATCCCTTTGAAGCTTAGCATAGAAGGAAACCTACAGTTGAGCACTTTAGGGTTTTTGGATCCCCAACTATGGAACACATATTAAAGATGAAACACAAAGATATGAAACCTTAGTCCAAGACTTTCATCTTTGTAAGTTATCTAAATTTTATTAATGGGTAACACCTTCTTCATTTGAACACACATGAGTTATTCATAGAAATAAGTGTTAAATTTTAGGAGAGTCCTAAAGAATCAACACTTGACACTTCTAATTAATTAGATTCACTTAGAATTTATGATTCTTATTCTGACTTAGATCGTCTAGAGTAGGTTACTAAGCTAGGGTCTTCTTCTTCTTCCAAATTTGATAGTGAAGGTAGTGATGAAGAATCTTCTACATACACCTCTAGTCATGTTTCAAAAATTGAAGAGTTAACACCTAACTCACCCACATCTGGGATCCTTTGGTATAGATAGACACTTTAGAGTGTATGCACTTGGGTATAGGATATAGTAGATGATATACATACTCAATAATATTATCAAAGTGTTCCACATGCTTTATTTACTATATTTTTAGATCCATATACATTCTAAGAGGTTTAAAGCATAATTGAGTGGGATAATGCTATTCAGGAAGAATATTCTTCCTTAATTAAAAATCACACTTGGTATTTGACTCAAATTCCCAAGGGAAGGAATATGTTTTGATGTAGGTGCATATATTGGACCAAGTTTGAAACATATGGGTTGGTTAATAAGTAAAGGCATGATTGTTTTCCAATGGTTTTTCATAGCTAGTCAATAATGACTACTAAGATACCTTTACACCTATTATAAATATGACTTCAATATGAATCACACTAGCTATAGCCACAACACATGGTTGGGATATACACCAGATGGATGTGAAGAGTGCTTTTCTTCATAGAGACATTAAAAAGAATATCTACATAGATTAGCCACCTAGGTTTATTTAAGATTTGTCCTTGGTTTTGAATCTTATGAAATCTATCTATGGCCTCAAATAGGCCCCTTGGGCTTGATAATCTAAGATAGATTATTTCCTTCTTGATTCAGGTTTTACCAGGTGTCATTCAGACCCTAATGTATACTTTTATAAAAGGATGATTCTTTATCGATAATATTCATCTATGTTGGTGATCTTTTGATCATCGATAGTTACTCATTGTATATTATAGTGGTGAAGATAACTCTACAAGATATATTGGACAAGATGAACTTGGGTCTTTTAAATTACTTCTTTTGCATCAATATTTTAAAGCTTAAAGGATTTCAATTATATATCCCAAATACGCTCTCAATATTCTAGATCATTTTCCCATGATTTATTATAGGCCATCTTTGAATCCCTTTATATCAAGAGTCAAGGTTGAGTTTTACTATTCTACACCTTGGTCGATGCCACTTGGTATCAATAGATTATTTGTAGCCTCATTTATCTAACTCATACTAGGATTGATATTTCATATGCAGTAGGCATTATTTCATGATTCATGTAGGATCTCCATAAGCTGCACTAGAAAATAGCCAATAGGATACTCCACTACATTTAGGGATCTTATAGATTAAAGATTTAATACAGATTTAGAACATAGGTTTACTTGGTTGGTTTTTTAGATTTAGATTGGGATGGTGATAATTAGAATCACAAGTCTACTTTAGGTTATATTTTTTCTTTAGGTTCTATCCCTATTATTTATTCTATCAAGAATCAAAATGTTATTTCTATATCATCCATAGAGGCAAAATATAGAGGAGATGTTAACATAGATATTAAGGGTATTTGGCTTCAAGGGATTTTATCCGAGTTTGGCATTCCTTTTAGGTATCCCACCACCATCAATTATGATAACTTGATTACTATATATATATATGTGTGTGTGTGTATATATATATATGTGTGTGTGTATATGTGTGTGTATGTGTGTGTGTGTGTGTGTGTGTGTGTGTGTGTGTGTGTGTGTGTGTGTGTGTGTGTGTGTGTGTGTGTGTGTGTGTGTGTGTGTGTGTGTGTGTGTGTGTGTGTGTGTGTGTGTGTGTGTGTGTGTGTGTGTGTGTGTGTGTGTGTATGTATATGTATGAAAGAATATGGTTCAACACCAATAGACCAAACACATTAAGATTCAGATGTATTTTATCTAGGAGATTATTCATGGTTAGGTCACTGAGTTTAGATTTTACTAGTCTTCACAGTATTTTATAGATATATTTATCAAACCCATCACCAAGAGTAAATTCATTCATTTACAATCTCTTTTTGAAGTGTGGTCTACATCATCATCAACATAATATTTGGTAGGGGGGATTTTATCCTCTTCACTTATTCTACGCCTCTCTTTTATGGAGGAGTTTTTCTTATGGTATTTCTAGTTTTCTTCACTTTATGTGAGATTTTTTTGTACATGGGTACCTCATCAAGCCTAGTTGTTAGGACCAATTTATTTTTTACACTGCCTAACTTAGTTGTGCTTATGGGGAGTGTTAGAGTAGGGTTTTATTATTTTCCCATATTTATTTAATATGGTTCTTTTTTCCATCACTTAGAGTTTTCCTACTTTCATGGAGAAGATTGTTGATGTGTATAGGTTGACTAGGTGACTAGCAAATAACTCCCTTGAATTACTATTATAGGTATGGGAATTACTCATCTATTATTGGCCATGTTAAAAACCTTTTTTTGGAAGATTTACTTGTCTATTTTGATGGTATTTTGACCATTGTTTGTGGTTGACTTACTTTCTTACTATCCTTTATATACTCATCTCATTTGATAGTTTTTCACCTAATGAAAGATTGGGTTTTGATCCACTTATTTTTTGTCTCTTGAAATGTCATCTTTGAGTGATTTCATTTTTATTCAAAAAAATTTTGGTGTGAAAAATATTTGTATTGTGTGATCTCAACCTTTGCATTTGTGTTATCTAAACTTGGCAACATCTCTGATATATTCTGATCGAATGCAATTATAATAATCTGGAGTGGTAATCATGACTAGAGATGGTAGCCTTACACTATTTAGAGGCAAGTCCCATTATATTTTCTATATAAGGTATATTTTATTATTATTTTAAATGGGGGAGATGTTATGCATAGAGACTTTGTATAAATTTTGACAGGCTTAGTCCTCACTTTTTATTATTTTGTTTTGGCTTACAATTGTCTACCTGGAGAGAACATTTAAATTCTTTTGTAATACATTGAAATATATATACCCGTATAGTTTTAAATTCATGTTTTTCCTTAGTATTACTCTTTTTCACTTTATTGAAAGCTGGGTAAACTTTTTAACGTGACCGGCGCCACTAGATAGACATGACTAATACCGGTACCACAGGGCTGGTGGGGGACTTGAACACTGATGGGCAGAGCCGCAACGGAAGTACCCAACTAACCAAATACACCCCTCGACCCCCTTAGTATTACTCTTAATTTGTTGATGGAACATAATTTATTAATGTTAAAAGTAAATTGCATTACTTTTTAAAAAATGAATGTGTGGTTAAATTATGTAATAGCTAGTTTGATTTGTTCTAAATTTCCATTTGCTTAACTTGAATATGTGTCAATACATTATGTGCAGTAGATACATGCCTTTAATATGTTTTGATTTAATAGAATTTTAGTATAATATTTTTAATTAATTCCTCATAACCCTACCCATTGAGTTCTTTTGGTTTGTGACATAGCTAGACCTAGTACAGAATGGTATAATTATGATCATACATGCTTTTAATTTTCAACAATAACAATCTTGTTTCAATCAAGGAACCACTTGATTTATTACCATACTCTTCCCCTTTATTTTATTTTATTTTATGATGAACATCCTTTCCATTGTATTCTAGTGTGATGCAAATGTGAATGAGTGAAATGATTTAAGTGAAAATCAATAATAATTCTTAGATAACACAAAGTGGATAGAATTTCTAGTGGTCAATTACCATTCCTCACCTAGATAAATGATTGGAAAGTTATCGACACTTTTATTCAACTTGATGAATCTTAAACATAAGGGGACCTTATGTCCCATGTGTTTTTACCTCCTTATATCCCATCAGATCAATTAATCCAATAGTTGTTTCTACCATGGGTCACAAATTGAGACTAACAGAAAGAGGTAATAGAAGGAGGGTATAAACCTTCAAATGTGAATGTTTTTAAATGATTTAAGTAATTAACCTCTCCTTCTACTTCTCTCAATTTTTATTGTTTACTTAATGAAACCAAAATAAACCTATGCTAGAAGTAGGACCATACTTTCTATCTAGTTTGAAATTCTAGATGCCTTATGTCATTTTGATTTATTATCTGCTATGAATTTCATGGATTCTATATATTTCATGTTTTATTAAGGTTGTTAGTCTTAATATCTCTAACTTATATTTGATATCTCAATCAATTTAGAGCCTATTGAGTGAATCACTAGATATCTAGAAATAAGAGGTAGACTAATTATATACCCATTGTAAATATTTAGGAGAAAAAGAAATAATAGAGGGAGACCAAGACCTTTAGCCATCCCTACCAATTCATCATCTAAACTTGCCTATAATAGACACCTAACCATTATTACACCCATGGTTTAGTTAGCAGGATATACAATAAATGTCTTAGGTGACATGCATGATTACCTTGGAATATTAATAGATACCTTCCAAGATTCACCCTAAGTATTGGGAGGACTATTGATGAATATGTCACATCATATAAAACTACCATTAGTTTACTCAATGTTGAGCATGATGATATGGCCTGTAGGTTATTCCCTTTCACCTTATTTGATGTGGTGTATGATTGGTGCCTTAACTCACCTAAGGGTTCAATAAGGATTTGGAATCTATTGAGTAACATGTTCGTATCCAAATTTGGTTAGGTGGTAGAACCCAATATTCTATATGAAAAATTTCCTTAGATGAGAAGGGAGGCCAACAAACCATTTTGAAATATGTATAGTAAGGTCACAACCTTGTATAGAATAGATGATCAGTTAGCACTAGAAAATATTAAGAATGACTTGGACCTTAGAAAATCATGTTCTTGAGGAGGGATCCAACTATCATAAATATACCCCTCACCTATGCAGAGGAAATAAAATTGGATAGGCAACTCAATCTAAAAATAAAAATGTTGGTCATTATTCCCAACATGCTCCCAAACATGCCAACATTGAATCCAATTCTTCCTTCAAATAAGAATGTCCCAATTCTACAACCTCTCCCAATCATGAATTAATTTCCTCTACTCCATGCTATTCTAATTTAGAATTTAGGATTTATAATTTTTATTGGAAATGAGGCTATGACATAAAATTATAACCAAGCTATAGTCTTAGTTGAAACTAATAACACACAAGTTTCTAATAAATAATTAGCCAAACCTAAGTTAGATATTATTCATAGGATGGACCAAAGGTTAGGCAATAATTTTATTAGTTTGAAAAAATAAGTGGTTAGTTTAAATGGTGGAAAATTTTCCTTTAATTTCATTTATCAATGTAATTACATGCCCATAATAGGTAACACAAGTAAGTTGAGTCTATATACACATAAAATTTTCAAAATTTTATCACTTATTGACACTTTGTATCTTGTAGGAACCAATTGAGTATCAATTTTTTTGAGTGCATGCCCTAAGTGGTACACTAAGAAAGGGGTGGGTAGACCATTGGTGCTTCATAGGACTATTGTCCTTTTTTACACTTGTCATCTACACACTTGTCTCCTAAAAACCATTATCCCTAAGATTGTTCTTCTCTATTGTACCCTTTTTAGTCATTTACTAAATTGTATCCTCTTATTACTCACTTTAATCCACTTTTGTCATTTAGTTGTACTAGGTCAATTGAGTTGACCATATATAGTTTTAGGTGGTTTGTCACTTAGGAACTAGTTTGGCCTTTGGCTGACCTAGCTCATGACCTAGTGAATAATTATATGAAATTGTGTTAGGTTAACTAGGTTGACCATATCGGCCATAATTTTTGGAAGGGTTTAGGGTCAAATATGCATATATATATATATATATATATATATATATATAAGTTCATTTAGTCAATATTTGATAAGAGAAGAAGTAAGAATGAATAGACATCTGCTTATTGACCACTTGACTTGGGAAGCAATCTTAAGGTTTCATACTTTCTTTGGAGATACAGATCTTGTTTTTTGAAGAAGTATTTTACATGAATTGATAGGTTGTGTATCCTAGAGATCATTTGTATTTATCATACTTACATACCATAACAACCTCTTAAAAATCACCTTGCCTAGTGGAGAGATTAAGGTTCGATGCATTCATCTTCAAAGGTATGTATTCCTAACTTTGTTTTTTACTTTATAAGAGTAGATAAGTATGAATTTTTGATTATCTTCCATGAATTAATATTTCATAGACATTGATGCAAGTATATGTCTCCTATGCATGTTTAGTTTTAATGTTTCTAACCCCCACTTTGGACCACAAGCTTTGATGAACACTAGATTATATTTACTTTACTTATAATTAGATTAGTGAAATATTCAAACCTAGGACCCCCTTAGGTTTATTGCATGATTGTGTTAGACTAGAGGATTTGGAACCCTCATTATCATGGTGTATTATGGTAAGATATCCCCTAATTGGGTCTAGTATATCCCCATATTAGTCATACTCATGCTAATAAATGTGTTTCTAATTAGAAGTGTATGGTATGATCTATCTTCTTTGAGATAGGATTGATTTATAAACATGATGCATTTCTGATTACATACATTATGGTGAATCCAACAAGAATCTAACCCTTATAGGTTTTACTTCATTATTTTATCATTTTATTTTTCATATATTTGTAATGTTAGGTTAACTGTATCGACACAATACTAATTTATATGCATAGGTTTAACAAAGTCACATCAATATGACTCTATTTTATTTGTATAGTTTATTTGCCAAATTTAGGCTACTAGGTCAACCTAGTTGACACAATATAGGTTTGTAGGATTTCAGACATCCATTTTAGACTACTAGGTCAACCTAATCAACCCTATACATTTTAGGCATCTAATTTAGCATACTACATCAAACCAGTCAACCTTATAGTTTTTTAAGATTCAAAAGTAGGTATTTGCAAAGTTAGGTTGACCCAGTCAACATAGTTAGCAAAATTTTCAATTATAAATCAAGATTATTCAACAAAAATATCAATTCTCTACATCCTCTAACCCACCAAGGTTCCTTTCTATCCTTTTCTCTCTTTCCTTATAATTTTATTTTTCATAATTTGTAGTCTTTAAAACTACCCCTATAGATTCAACTAGGTTGACCCTATCGATGTAGTTTTGTATTCTATCTATAAATTTAGGTCAACTCTATTGACATAGTTAATTTTCAAACCTTTACTTTTATATTATATAGGTGACACTATCGACCCTATTCTATATTCTATGCATACTCTATCAACTGTAAAGACACTATATTATGTTTCAAAGATTGAATTAACACTTATATACTAGTAATTAGCTCACACTTTCATTTCTTATTGATTGCATACTTATAATAGATCACATAGTATAATTAGGTGGTTTTCAATATAAAATTTAGTTACACTATTTTATCTTTTATGCACACACTACTAAATCAGAAAATCTTAAAATGCATTTTAACAATTGTCTACCCAAGGCCAACCTACTTGGATTTCAACACCAAGGGGGAAGCCAACTTGGTTTTCTAGCCATGTATGAACATGTGGTTAATGGTATATTTTATCTAAACACCCACCACTCTTATCATTGTGGTGTGTGAAGTGAGGGGTAGGCCCTAATACTAAGCCATTATCATTGCCAATACATATCCCTTTCAACCCAAATGTCCTCAAACTATCCTTAGATTACTTTCTAGTTCCTTTCTTACATCTAGCTTCTTATCACATCTAAATTTATACTATAATAATCTAACAAACATTTAGGTTGATCACTTAGTTAACTTTTAATTTCCAAAGTGATTACTTTATCTTTGCTCAATTGTATGTTGTATTGTAAAAACTTGCATTATCCAACATTGGTGCAAGGTTTTATATTGTGTGCTTCAATTAGATTAACCTCGTTGATCCAATTGATTGTGTATTTCCTTTAATTTATTAATTTCATAAGTACTTGAAAAATTATTCTTGTTTTAGTACATACTCATTTATGTCAACATAATATCTTATAGGTTGTTTATTTTTCCCTATTTGTTGTACTAGATCAACCTAGTCAGCCCTATGCACTTTTTTATCCTCTATCTACTATTCTAGGTCAACCTAGCCAACTCTGTATATTTTTATCACTTCCTATTTCCTTGATTTTTACATCTCTCTCAACTTGTTTATTCTTTCTCCTTCATCATAAATTTTTTGTTTGATGACAACATTGAGTTGCATTTAATAGACACAATGAGTCTTAACAACCCTCATAGGGTCTCCCATAAGCAGAGTAGATATCCTCTCCTAGATGAGAGTAATGTCCATATAGTCACTTTCACAATGAACTATTAGAACCCTCTTCATTATTATTCATAACACATTCCTCTCTTCTCACTAGAAGATCAACCTGAATTAGAGTATACCCTTGAAATGATCTTCTTTATCTATGAATTTCCTCAACATCAAGGAAATGATCCTTCTACCATTTACCAACTCATGATTAGTGGTGAATACAAAGAGCCTCATTCACCTTCTCCCACCTTTTCAAATAGATTTGGGGGTACTAATTTCTTTGATTCTTAACATCTTCCTTATATTATGAATCCTTCTCATACCATGACCTCTTAATCTTTAACTTATTATACCTCCATGCCTAGTATCTACACTAACATGGTAGGTTCTACATCTAGTGGGCCTCTTATAAGATCCAATGCTTTTAATCCTTACACTAGTGCATCATTTAATAATCAAGGTAATCATGCCTCTAGTGCTTCCTCTTCTCATCCCTTCATTAGTTCAGCTTTTGCCACATAAGTAAATTTTGCCACTAGTGCCTCACATTCTAACAATTCTTCTCAAGCTCTTACCAACACCAATAGTGGTACACCAGCCACTAATACCAAATCTAATGCTTCTAATAATTTCAATAAAACCCACGAACTCTTGTTACAAATACTTAATCAAATGAATACTTTTCAATCTCATAATACAAATCAAATGATTAGAATGTAAAATCACCATCTCCATCTTCAAACTCATCCTCAACCAATGGCATGGGGCATGCATGATTAAAATGTTCCCCCATATCCTCTTTGAGATTCATAAGGAAATCTCATCCTTTAATCTCCTCTTGTCAATAAGATAATTAAACACATTCAAAATGAGGCTCTTATAACTCAAATTGATAATATTGATATAAAAGGTATCACCCCTACCATTTCCTAAAATGGATCAACTGATCCTACTCTTTATCTAAAAACATTTGGAAATATTGATGAGGATTGGGTCAAACTTAATGCCTTTGATGATACCAAGATCTTAGATAAAACGCTCACGGGTGATGCTTTAAATTGGTACAACCAACTTAAAACTCATTTTATTACTAGTTTGGAAGATTTAGTGAATGATTTATTTCAAGAATTCCAAACTATTGATCTTCCTAAAAATACTTTGGCCCACTTCATAGATTATAAACAACCTAAAAATGAAACTACCCAAGATTTTTTTAAAAGGTGGAAAAACTTATCCAAAAAATTTGAACAAACATGGTTGATGATAACCTTTTCCATCTCTTTACTAATGATCCTTTTCCTAATTTTCAATACTAGGTCTGCACTCTCTCTCCATGTACTTTAAAGGAGGCTATTAATTAGGCTAAATGTCAACATTTTATTATGCATGAATTCAAACCACCCCAACCTTATATGCCTCCTCATATCTTACTTAATAAAAAAAATTGTAATGCTACTAAAGATGGTATCATAGACTCTTATGACACCATTCACACCATATAAGCTATTCTTCCTAGTTCATCCTTAGAAACAACTCTCCCTTCTCAATCCTCATATACCTAATACACTAATAATAATTTATCTTCACCTAATACTATAAATATTCATAAACCTTTATCCTCATATGAATTAATTAAGCATCTACCTAGGCCTCTACCATGAGAACTTGATCCTACCCATCCTACGAAATCCTAGTATGATCCCAAAACAATTTCACTCTAGTTGGGGTCATTCTCATGAGACCTATAGGAAGTTTCATAATTTAACTATGGATTTTCTTCTTGGTCCTAATTTTTATCATGACTCAATCATTTAAAAGTGTTAACAAGCCTATGAAACTAATTTTAAAGCTTATGAATCACATACTAAATCTCAAGCCTTGAATCAACACAATGTTCATTTAGATATCTATAAAGAACCTATTCCTAATCACTAACCTAATCAAGATACCCAAGACAAGCCCACCAATTCCACCAATAATGTATAAAGTCTTATTGACCAAACTCCAAAAGAGAATATGGTTAATATGACTAATATGAAAAGGGTGGTTGCTTTCATTGACCCTCAACCTATCTATACTCCTTCATTATCTCAAAAATTTCATGTTATCCAAGATTATTCTCTAAATCACTTAAATGTGTTGGTTCAAGATGAACTTATAACCTTTGATAAACTAATTTCAACCCCTCTTCTGGATAACACTTCCCATTATATATCTACCACTCTTCCATCTTCTTTACCTAACACTAATGATAATCAAGTTTATATTAGCACTTCTTCTATCGATTCTCAAAATTAATTTAAACCAACTACTTCATCTTTGCAACATAATTTAAAACATTTCTCTAAACCTTCTCCCTCTTATCAACACAAATTATAATGCACTTTAACTCCTCATTATGAGGACCTCCTTCAGCATTATGCACCTATTTATAATAACCTTCTTAGGGGTTATGATGAGTGGGATCCCATCATGAAACTCACTAATCTCCTATCCCAAATTCCATTTATTAATCTTATGAGGACATCTCCACATCAAAAAAACCCTCTTATGCAACTCTTGATCAAAATGAACATTCCTTATCCTCCTCTAACATGATGTAAAATAACCTTATCTAGATCTAAAGATAACATATTACAAGAATGTGAAGATATGGCCACCCATGTTGATGAAACAATGGACACTTCTCTTTCCCTAAAACTCCCCATTTCTTCTATGATTCTCGATGAGATTCTACTTCATGTGGATTATCCTCCTCTATTCATAAGTATCAAAATTGGTGATATCTAAGTCAAGTATGCCTTTATTGATGAGGGTTATAACACTTATGTTGCCTCTCTAAATTTCATCAAAACCTTTGGATATTTAGAATGAAATATCAATTCCACACACAACATATTCAAAAGATATGATCAAAAGAAAATACCTCCTTTAGGTTGTGTATATCTTCCCATTACCATACCACATATCACCATGCATGTCAAGGTGATGATAATCAACTTTCCTCTTTCTTATAACATCTTGCTTTATAGACTGTGGACTCACTATATGAGAGTAGTTACTTATTTTGATTACTAATGAATTATATTACCTCTTAATGGAGCTATCTATAGGATTTAGGGTGACACTAACCCTTCAAATTTTGAACAATTCTAAGATCATGGTGTCTTCAAGATTCTTACTCTTGAACCATTGCCCAATATTTTATTACGTGAGTCTTAATGATTCAAATTTCCCATCAATTATACTTGAGGTTACAATAGTCATCCCAAAATCATTGGGAATATTCCCCCTAACCTTTTATATTCTAATGATAGTGAACCTGATGAGATCAACCTAAAGATTAAAACTTTTGATCTCTCTCCTCACCTCATCTCTCACCTTCTTGCTTCTTCACAACCTCAATTTCACAAACCTCCTTGTGATGACATTCCCATTGTCTTTACTAAGACTCGACATTATATTCATCACACCTCCTCAGATGACAAGGTCATCCTTACTTGCACCATTGATCTTCACACACCTAATTATGGTGATGGTTATTCTTTAGATGATCCATTCCTAGGTCGACTTGTTTAGACCTATGATGTTGAGGTTATCCATTATATTTATTCTTTAATTTAGTGTTTTTGTGTATCTTCCATTATTCCATCATTTATAGTTCCTAATTTTAGTTTTTTTCCTCTTTATTTTAGGATAGAGATGGTTCTGACACCTCCAATTTATAAGTAACCTCATGAGAGTATGCTCATGGATTGTGCTATGACTGAGCCTTACTACTATATTATATACCTTAATCATTATAGCCTACTTATCTCTAAGATACATGAAACCCTTATTCAAAATTCTATATATCCTCCCTTTCCCTCAGTATATCTTGCATTAGAGCCTATTCCTTTTCCTAATATAGTTGATCCCATTCTTTTTCCCTCTATAGTTGAGCCTATTTATGTTTTGACTATCACTGATTCTATTAATACTTCTAATCCCATCACTCCTTCCATTGATCCTCATCCTATTACTTCCTCACCATCACCTACTCTTTGTTATGGTTTACTTCCTTTACCTACGATGGCTTCATTGCCCATCAAATGGGATGATGAGCCTTCCTAAGATTCTTTCACTTTAGGTACACCTCATCCTATGAGTATTTATACCAAGACTACTCATAAGCATAACTATTATTCCCATAGCATAGATAATCATTCATCCACCCATTATCACAAGATATGATAATATATTAACACTTTGCATCCTTATTCCCCTAAGTCCTCAAACAAGGACATACCTCTATCAAAGGTATTAGCTAAGTATATTCCTCAGTATGGAGAGGTATATTATTTTTAGAATCAATGTAACACTCATCATACTGATCATTTTTGTATCCTTCAATAACACATTAAATACCACCTTATAACTATTCCCTCCACTTATTTCATTCCTCCCATTGGTCATTCCCACAAGAAGGTTCCTCCTTCTTCTCTCATGGTTCCACCTCTTATGGTTACATATCCTCCTATGGTCCCTTTGTCATCTCCTATTTTTCCACCCATGAATCCTTCACCCATAGAACTTACTTCACATATGGATCCTTCTCCACCTATTAATCCCTCACATGTGGATCTTTCCCTAGTAGTGATTCTTGTATCTCTTATAGAGTCTACTCCCATGCATTATTTTGAGTATCCCTTACCTGATATCCATGAACATGATCCATCTAGAATTCCTAATTTTCTATTGATGATATTAGACAAGAAGTATTTTCCCAATTTTCATTGAAGATAAATGACACTAGATAAAGTTCACCTCCAAATTCATAGAGATCTATAATATGTTCTAGATAATGTGTGTGGGAAAATTTATTAGTATATATGAACACATTCATGGTGTTATTTACTTTTTTATTTGTATTGGATTTGTGTTCCAATCTTATCTTTATATATTTGTTATATAATTTGACACTGTGTCAAATTCTTATTTATCTTACATGGTGACTTTCATTTTGCACTCTATATTGCTTATACTATCATTTATGTTTGCTTATGGATATTTTTATTTATAATTTATTTCTCTTTATTTATTGAGTTTTTTTCTTAAAATCTCCCTTGTTTTCTTTTCATGACTGTTTGCTTTCTTATCTCTATTTTTTTCATGGCTAATTGTTATTATGACTTGTTTATACACACCTTGTTTCTTTTAGTCCTTTTTCCTCTTACCATGTGATCAATTATCAAACAATTAATCTCATTATATTCTCATTTCACCATTCCACTTTGGATATATTTTATTCCCTTCATTCCCTTTTCACAAAATAATCATATACACAATTGAGACTTGAGATAACATACTACATCATTGTTAAGCCTAAGTGTCCTAGTCAGTCTTGTCTTTGGTTACTTAACTTCCTTTAGCCTAAGCCTAAAGCTCATTCATGTGTATCACTCTATCTCTCATGATTGGTCATTCTAAGTACTTATGTTAGAGGAATCCTAAAAATAAATCCTTAAAATTATTTAAAAGCCAAATAATTTATCAAAAGGCAATGATACAAAAAGAAAAAAACATTCAAAATTCTTAAAAGTCAAATCACACTAAAAGACATGATTCAAATCACATCTAATTATTATATTCAAATCTCAAAATCCATAGTTGGCTTCATGATAGTGCTAAGGTCTATTAGGGTACGATAGGTTAGAACATTAGAAAAGGAGAATAAAAAAATATTTTAGTGCTAACTACTTTCTCATACAAGTACTCAATCTTTGTAGTAGAGCGATGACTCTGTAAGAGGTCTTAAGGAATGGGGAACACATCATTGGAAAGTAGGTCAATTTTATTTTTATTTTACCAATACACCTTCATGAGTTGATCTTAGTAGCATGTTTATTTTCCTATATAGCTTTGTGTCTATAGTGAACATGTTTCCTTTATACATTGATGGTCACTAGTCACTTAGTGTCTTCTCATGTCATTTGTATGCCTCTTGTATCCTAGGGAATTATCATAAGATTCCTAAGTTATGATTTTTACCTTTCCTTTTTCACTCCCTATATCCCTCATATTTAATCTTAAGAAATCTTATTTTGTTCATTGATGACTCCCCTTGGGATTCCATTTGTGAGTTGCATTGTAAGACCATGGATAGGACCTGGTGATCCTAAAAAATTACCATATTTTTAGCTTCCTATTACCCATATCCTTTGATACTAGATTTTCACATTTATTCCCCCTCAGTGGTGTTCCATTTATGAGTTTCAAGGACCTAGCTTTCCTCATAAAATTTTATAGTAATCCAAGTCACAATCAAAACTACATGTAGACACCAAAATAGTGTCAACCCCCCCTTAGTCCCTTTCTAACTTCAACATGCCTAACCTATACTTTATTAATTTAAAATACTTATTTTAAATTAATAATCCCCCCTAGACACCTCACCTTGGATTCCTAGCTCTTAGGCCATTTATCACCCTATGACTAATCATAATTACCTAAGACCTAATTTTAACTCTCCCACTAATCTTGCGCCTATTAAACCCACCTTTGGACTATTTAACAACGACAACCAAACTTGGCAGATGGAAGAATAGGAAAAAGGCTAAAAATAACATTTTTTCCATTCTTTAGCTATCGATGTTGGTTAATAGTCAACCGATGCCGGCGGTATCACCGATGTCAGTTGCTTAAAACCAAATTCTAACCTCGACTACAGACCCGAAGATGAATCCTCGTACTTGAAGGTGAATTCTCTTGCTCCCAAGATCTAAATTCTCTTGCTCCTCAACTCTTTGTAGGCATCAACATTCTATCATCACTCTCTAGGCTAAAAAATTCTATATAATTCACTCCACACTAGACTGAAACATTGCATGAGGTCTCTTACATCAACCATAACAGAAACAAGTCTTCTACACTTCTGGTTCTCCACCAAGAGCTAAGTATTATTCCAGTCTATATTTCAATATTTTTAGAATGCATTGGTGATTAGTCCATTGAATGTTCTTGAGTACTATTGATAGACAACCTGACTTTCTTCTTGGGGCCTTCCTCTCATTCTTATTCCCTTTCCACCCCTGTCCTCTACCTTAGCCCTTTCCCAGACCATATTCATTGTCCTGTAATCCTCCAAAAACCATTAAACAGACCTAGACTCCTTCCAAACCCCTCTATCAACCATAAACCCATCTAAAACCCATCCAAGGCCATTGCCTTAACTGACATCGACCATTGCCCCTACCGACATCAGCAGACTAACCGACGTCGATAACATTGACCAACTGATGCTGGTAGAACTACCAACATCGGTGACTGTGGGAGACTTACAACAGAATATAGGTATACATTGTCTACTTTCTATTTCTTAGTCTTTCATTATTTCTCTTTATCCGACATTATTTTTATCAACTAGTGGACTGTCATCCCTCAAAGAAGTCTTTTCACTTCTGGGATTGAGCTTTTGATTGGTACTCCACCATATATCTATCTAACATTTTGCTATTTAAGTCTTATTCTCTCTACAAGTGTCATCCTCCACAGCCAAAGAGGAGCTCCTTCAATCATCTAGATATGGTGCACAAATTCATCTAGGTACATATAAACCCCTGACCATTTAACTTTAGTTTCTCATTTCTTATGAATGTGAAAATGAGCAAAAACATTCTGGCACGCTCTGTGGGACCCTAGAGTTTTCCTTGGGTTCATTTCTTCTAAAACAAACTTTCATATAGATGCATTGGGAAAATTTCTCTTCTTGCATCCTTCTTATTTATTTTTCTTTCGAAAAGAAATCATAAGCACAAGTTAAAAAGAACATATTTCTTCTTCTTGTCACCTCTTTCTTGCATATTAGAGTAGTGAAATTCATGCTCTTAAACCTCTTCCCCATTGTTTGCATCTAAATAAAACATTTCAATTTGGGTTAAAAATATATTGCATCTCATTCCTACTTGAATTCATTTTTAGCTCATCTAGTAATTAAAACTACATTATGAATAAAGCATAGTATACATATGTTACACTACCAAACCACAAGCACATCAAACTAAACATCTAAACATACCTGAGACAAGGCTCGAATAGGATTTCATCACCTAGCAGATACCTTACCCTTCCTGGCAATCCCACTTGGACTTCACTACCAAGGGGAGAACCCACTTTATTCTTTGGCAGAGTATAAACTCTAGGGGAAGTATATACTGGCTAAGTGACTATAAACTCTTATTTACCTCAACCTGAGCTCATTGAGCTCTTTTCACAAGCATGTGCCAAACACATCTCATCTACTTTGCGGGTCCAAACATTTTGCACATTTGATGAAGCTTTCACCATGGCTAGAAAGCTTAAACTCTGAGCTGTCAAAGAAAATAAAGTCAAACTACGTAGTAAAAATACTAATGCAAAATCAAATGACCCTTCATCCAAATCTTCCTCTTCCAATTCTAAGTCTAAGGGATCAGCAAACACTGTGGTCCTTAAGCCATCATCTTCAACAACAACTAACCAATTTGAGCCCTCTACATCACAATACTTCACAAGACAATTCTAATAATGGAAAAGACAACGTCAATACACTCCAATAGGAGAATCATACGCGTCTGTGTTGGATAAACTAGTCAAGCAGGGGGTTCTCAATCTCCCTTAAATTTAACCCCCACCCCCCCCAATTTGACCCCTCAAAAGCCATCCCTGCCTGGTATAGGGAGAATGACTTTTACAACTATCATCATGTCAAGGGTCATGACACAGACAACTGCAAAACCTTCAAAAACATCATTCAAGACATGTTGGACAAGGGGGATCTTGTTTTGGATAACCCAAATGCGCCGCCTAACCAAAACATAAACATCTTTAGACAACCATTCCCTAACCATCCCCCTAGCCAAAATAACATTTAGACCATAGTCGATGACCTTCAAGAGTGTAATATACGCATGGTCGACATGGTTTCTAACCAACCTCTCCCACAGGTAGAAGAGTCTTCTTCTCCTATTTGTTTACCACAGGTAGAAGAGCCTTCTTCTCCTATTTGTCTACCACAGGTAGAAGAGACTTCTTCTCCTATTTGTCCACCATAGGTAGAAGAGCCTTCTTCTTCCATTTGTCCACCATAGGTAGAAGAGCCTTCTTCTCCTATTTGTCCACCATAGGTAAAATAGCCTTCTTCTCCTATTTGTCCTCCACAGGTGGAGGATAGTCCTCCATCCAGCCCTCTTTCACATGTAAGAGAGTCTCCTTTGACCTCTCCCATACTTGAGGATGCTTTGACCACAACAATGCCACTAGCCCCACCTTCATCCTTCCTACTACCAATGGAGGACAATGAATTTCCTACTCTTTAACCACAAGTAGAAGGCATGATCATCCCTATGCTCTTTCCTCTCGAAGAACCCCATTCTCCAATTCCTTCTCCACCGAGAGAAGAACTTGTCTCTTCACCTACCTCAATCAAAGATGATCTAGTAATGGCTCTCTCACCTTTGGCCTGAGATTTCCACATCTAACACATTTCCACTCTCACAACCACCCAAATATTCTAAAAAACCAATTATAAAGCCTAGCACAATAGCTTCTAAACCATTCTCTCAACTGGTTGAAAACTTAAGATTTATCCATTCAAGGAACTTAGAACATGAGGCACTATGGGAGTGACTCAGAGCTCCTTATCTTACACATCCCATCTCATCTCATACTGATGACCCTCCTTTGAAAAAATCTCCCAAAGTCTCCAATGAGGACCAGGCTTATACTTCCAAATCTTCAGAAGCTCAACCACCCACATCTGAACCTAAACCCTCACAAACATCCACCATACCAAAACTGGTTAAATCCCTCAACATTCACCCTATATCAAACCTCACTTACCCACAAATGAAGGTAGACTTGAACCTTGCCTCACACAATAGTGGTCCTCACTCTAAACTAAAGAAGGCTACTAAACCATGCCAGAGAACTCCTCCCCCACCATCATCATCATCCTCTATTTTGGGCCCACATCCATCCACCTTAATAGGAGTGCTTCCAACTCCAACACCTAACAAATAAAAATCACCTCCATTACTCTTTCAACCCATCAAAAACATACTTCCTCCAAAAAATTTGACACATCTACCATCTACACATATGACCACACCACCCACAAAAAAGGTGACATGACAAACTCTCCAAACAACTCCTAAAAAAGAAGTTATCAACCTCAACTGCAACAATGAGTGCAAATCCATTAGTGGGTTCTTATTCTTTGATGTTATGCCAATTGTTTCAATCTTTGAGAATCATTCTCCCACCCATTAAACAATACCAACCTCATGGATCAAAACCAACCTGGTTCGATGACACTAAAATTTGCTCGTATCATCACACACCTGGACATGATACCGAGCATTGATGTGCCCTTAAGGTTGTCATTCGTCAACACTTGAAAAAGGGAACCCTTCTCATTAAGGACCCCTTTTATAGACTAATAACATCATCCCATGCCTCCCAAACCTCCTCACCTTCACACTCATCAACTCTTAGATCAAAATCGTCTTGGTTCGATGACACTAAATTTTGTGCGTATCATCGCACACTTGGACATAACACTGAGCATTGTTGCGCTCTTAAGGTTGTCATTCATCAACACTTAAAAAAGGATAACCTCCTCATTAAGGATCCTCTTGACCACCCTTTAACCAAACCACTGACACCATCACATACCTCTCAAACATCCTCACCTAAATCGGGATCCCATCATCAGACTATGGTCCCTCTACCACCTTCTCCCCCTTTATTCAAAATCAACACCATCAATGTGGCCAACAAGTCACAAACCATGAAGGATAAAGGGAAAGAGAAGGTTTCTCTCCCTCAAACATATCCATTCACCAAACCTCCTCAACTGCCAAAACCCAAGATTTCAATGTTGGGCACATCCCATCTAACATCTTTGAAGCCACTTTGTGACTCCATGGTGAAACAACTTCATCGAACCCCTATGAAGACATCTTTGTATGAATTCATTCAAAGCTCTCCACAACATTGACAAGCCTTAATCAAAGCCTTATAGGCAGTGGAGGTCCAACCTGAAGACTCCCAACCACTAGCTGCCTTAGTCCAATCATTACCAACCATTACCTCCATCACCATCCATAATTCTGAGATTCCAAACTCCAACCTGGAAGATTAGGATCTCGTCCTCTAAAACTAAGCCTATCAGGAAAAATCTTCATAAGATGCATCCTCACATCACACGCCTTGTCAAAGAGGAGCTTCATCATCTTCTCTTCATCTCATTTATCCAACTCATTGATTATCCGTAATGGGTGTCAAACATTGTCCCTGTTACAAAAGAAACTGGGGGAATTCAACTTTATATTAACTATCATGACCTCAACCAAGCATTGACCAAACATCAACCAACTTCTTAATCACCTTTAACATGTGACCAATATGGAATGAAGCAAATGAGGCAAATTTGCTCCTAATTGGCTCAGACCTTATATCATAACGCAAAAGTATGGATCAGGGACTTATCATCTGTCTTCTCTTAAAGGCCAAACAGAACCTAAGCTCCTTAATGCCTTGCACCTATGACCATTCTACTATTAATCAAGT
Source organism: Torreya grandis (assembly GCA_037957365.1). Classification (NCBI taxonomy): domain Eukaryota; kingdom Viridiplantae; phylum Streptophyta; class Pinopsida; order Cupressales; family Taxaceae; genus Torreya; species Torreya grandis. The sequence goes on along the minus strand of JARHVA010002192.1, from coordinate 1,267,306 downwards.
AATCATTCACTTGATGTTTAACTTGAGCTCATCCCTTGAGCAACCCCCGCCATCATCATTCTTATTCCTTTCAACCCTTTTTCCCTACAAACATTAGTCAACCCTTTGGTAAAGCATGAATAATTTGTCCTTATAAAAGGGAAACCCCCAAACCTCTATAGTCAATTCCATGACCAAAAGCTCAGTAAAAAAATAAAAAATAAAAAAAATTGGGATGCCTATAAAAAGGTCATAAACTATAAATGTAGACTGCTCCCTTGAAGGATAGCTACATCATTACTATAATTAATAGACTGTTCCCTTGAAGGATAGCTATTTAAAGACATTCAAACATATAAAGCAGAATATAGACCACTCCCTTGAAGGATGGCTATACACAAATTTTGCTCCAAATAGCACTCTCTTAGAAGCTTCCCGCATCGATCAGCTTCACATATGACCACAAAACAAAACAACATCCCCACGTAGACTTCCCACATCAATCAGTCTACCAAAAAAATAAAATTAAATTAAGTCATGGACTTGCCTATAATCGTTCTCAAGGTCACCTAGAAAAGGGGCAAAGTTATCCTTGCTAAAAAGGGTTACGCTATCCTCATACCTCACATAATCAAACCTATTACCCCAATATACTCAAGGGATTTTGAGCTCACTTAATGACAAGTGATTCAAATACTTCTCTAACACAAACAATAGTCAATGAATTAATGCATGAACGAGGCTTTTGTTTACAACAACCCTATCTATGCTATCATTATGGTCCTTGTCAATGAAAGGGAAAAAATGCCTTTCACTTCTTACGCACTTTGGTCACATACAACCAATTCAAATCCAACCAAATCATTTTATAAACCAAACCAAACAAACCAAACCTTTTTTAGACCACTAACATTATCATAGCCTATTCACACTAGTTTCTATGGAAACCAATACACATGGAAACTATCGACCACACAAATTATGTCAAGCATAAAACATTACTTTCTGAAGCATAAGCATACTCATTTAATTTTTAGCATACATCCATCACTAATATGGAAAATTTCTAGGGATGGAAAACCCTATCACCAATGTTACAGAATACACCATCACATAATATGGAAAAGGTTGTAACATCATCATACACTCATCATTTCAACACATGGCCAAACCAATCATCAACCATTTTGACTCTTCTTCCGAACTACATTAGATTGAGGCCCTTAAAATTAGGGCTATGTAGGTAGCACTCAGTTGACATGGAATCTTCTAGGGTTAGCTCAGCCATTTGCCTGCTCGTCTCCCTAATGATGCCAGCCATTCGTTTGTTCGTCTACCTAATGGACAAACCATTTCACCTTTAGCCATGACTTAACCTCATCCAACCCACATCCATAACTGACCCTCTTCCTCCCTTTTAGGGAGAACTACATTGGCTTGAGGCCCTTAAAACTAGGGCTATGTAGGCAACACTTAGTTGACATGGGGTCTTATGAGGTTAGCTCAGCCATTCCTTCATCTATCCATCTAATGGACCAACTATCTATACCAACCCAAAATCATGACCAAACAATCAACCCTGACACTGAATGAGTTACCTAAACTTCTCATGGGGCACATTGGAGATCACATCCATCTCCATGACCACAACACACACCACTTGAGATCATACCATGACTCAACCCAACTCACCTAATGACCTTAGAGATCATGACTATGTCCTCAGACCACGACCACTTTTGAGATGACTTTGCCTTGCTTTTTTTGATTGCATATATGCTACCTTGCGAATAGTTAGCAAAATTGTATGCAACCCACATTATGAACCTCACACATATTTTCAGATCGTGCTCTAATTGATCCTCAATATTTGTGACATTTTTGTTTTTTCTAGGAGCACTTCCTGAGCCTGAGATACTTGGAACATGATGACCATTAGAGCTACAACTTTGATCATTTAACCCAATCAGCTATGACTAAATGTTGGGGACTGGTTATTTCAATTTTAGCACTCCTCGACCTTTGACTGTGACAATTTGACCTATCTATCATGTGAAGTGGGATATGCGCAATCTCAACTATTGAAACGTTCACACTCAAACTTCACCACACCCATCCACTGCCTATCAAAATGAGACTCGATATCAGGTTACCTTCCCTCGATTCCTACTTTGAGGGGGGAATACCTCATCCCACATTTGGGGCAACCAACTCTTATTTTTGTCTTTCAGTTCATCAGAACAACCAACAGGACAAAAACTACCTCATCCCATACCTAGGGCAACTTACTCCTATTTTTTGTCTTGCAGTTCATCAAGAACAACCAACAAGACAAAAAGGGGCAAATGTAGACACCAAAATAGTGTCAACCCCCCTGGTCCCTTATAACTTCAACATGCCTAACCTATACTTTATTAATTTAAAATATTTATTTTAAATTAATAATCCCCCCTAGACACCTCACCTTGGATTCTTAGCTCTTAGGCCATTTATCACCCTATGACTAATCATAATTACCTAAGACCTAATTTTAACTCTCCCACTAATTCTCACACCTATTAAACCCACCTTTGGACCGTTTAACAATGACAAACAAATTTTGGCAGATGGAAGAATGGGCAAAAGGCTAAAAATAGCCTTTTTCCCATTCTCTAGCCACTGACGTTGGTTAACAGTCGACTGACACCAGTGGTATCACCGACATTAGTTGCTTAAAACCAAATTTTGACCTCGACTGTAGATTTGAAGGTGAATCCTCTTACCCAAAGGTGAATTCTCTTGCTCCTAGGATCTGAATTCTCTTGCTCCTCGACTCTTTGTAGGCATCAACATTTTATCATCACTCTCTAGGCTAAGAAACTCTATAGAATTCACTCCACACCAGATTGAAATGTTGCATGAGGTCTCCTACATCAGCCATAATGGAAAAAAGTCTTCTACACTTCTGGTTCTCCACCAAGAGCTAAGTATTCTTCCAATCTATATTTTAGTATTTTTAGAATGTATTTGTGATTAGTCCATTGAATGTTCTTGAGTACTATTGATAGACAACCTGAATTTCTTCTTGGGGCCTTCCTTTCATTCTTATTCCCTTTCCACCCCTATCCTCTACCTCAGCCCTTTCCCAGACCATATTCACTATCCTGTAATTGTCCACAAACCATTAAATAGACCCAGACTCCTTTTAGACCCCTTTGTCAACCATAAAGCCATCCAAAACCTATTCAAGGCCATTGCCCTGACCGACATCGACCATTGCCCCTACCGACATCGGCAGACTAATCAACGTTGGCAACATTGACCAACCGACGTTGGCAGAACTACTGATGTCAGTGACTATGGGAGACTTACAAAAAAATATAGGTACATGTTGTCTACTTTCTATTTCTTAGTCTTTCATTATTTCTCTTTATCTGAAATTCTTTTTATCAACTAGTGGGCTATCATCCCTCAAGGAAGTCTTTGCACTTTTGGGACCGAGCTTTTGCTTGGTAGTCCACCATATATCTATCTAACATTTTGTTTTTTAAGTCTTATTCTCTCTATAGGTGTCATCCTCCACAGTTAAAGAGGAGCTCCTTCAATCATCTGGATATGGTATGCAACTTCATCCGGGTACGTACAAACCCCTGACCATTTGACTTCAGTTTCTCATTTCTTCTAAAAGTGAAAACGAGCAGAAACACTACATGTGTCAAATATGAGATTAGATGTGATTGATTATGAAGTTACATCTCATTAACATGCTTCCCATATTGATTTAGTATGATTTATTATTAATTAATTTCTCTTTTACTTTTATCTTATTTTTTTATTGCATGTAAGAATCCAACCATTTATTGAATTTTTCATACTTCCGAGTGTGAATTAGTGTGAAATATTAAGACCAAATTTTGCCAATTTTGTTTTTCTCTTATACCCAACATGATTTAATATGATTTATTGACTTAATTGATTTGATTTTATACCTTTTTGATATTTTACTACTTTCCATTTTATTACATTACTTTCATACTTCCCAATGTGATTTAGTGTGATCTTACTTGTGTTAATTTGGTTTCAAATTTTTTGCTTGGTCTAGAAACAAACTTTTTACCAACTTGTTTACCACCCTTTGGCTCTTTATACTTAGTAATTTTTTGTTATTACACATTTCCCAACTTGAAATAGTGTGTAGTACATTTTTTGATTGATTCTATATTACCAAGTCCTTTTTCCTATTTCTTTTTAACCATGCATGTGTTATACATAATTCTAGAAAAGAAACCACAACTCATATATTTCCTATATAATACAAAACAACATATAAATACATGTGATAAAGAAATATATCCAAGCATCCATAACCATAACCATAATGCAAACACATATATAATCAACATCCAACTACCAAAATCAAACATTTATATATATCATGAGTTTTAAATACAAAAATACAACCATATACAAAGTTATATCTCTATGGTTGGGCCCCATCCTTCCCATCTCGTGGCTTAGCCATACTACCCATATATGATTCAATATAAATCCTTTGAATATAACACTATAAAGAGGCTATCTGAGATCTCAATCATGATACCTACCCCTATAGATGATCCACCTATGCCTATACCTATGCTAGCTAGGCTAAGATCACTAGATGTATCACTATCTCTTAGTCTTTTACCTATCCCATCTATGTCATGGTATCTAGATGCATAAATTTCTCTTGAGCCAAGGCTTGACATGCTCATGCCTCTCCTACACTCACCTTTACTAGTGGCCACATCCCTCCCTATGTGCTTGTAACTACCTTGTGATCTCTCTAGGTAATCTAAACCAACTCACTTGAGTTAAGGTAGATGGTACCCTAGGATCCTCTAATGTAACAAGGTCATATGGCATCAAAGCCCTATCTAGGATATCATGGAGTGCTCCCCTCACTAGGTATTCCCATCTAATCTCCTTATCCTCTACCACACCTAAAAAAATCAAACCAAATAGATATTAGATCACTTATATATCTCAAAATATATGTATCTCTAGTATATCTCAACTAAACTTAAGCAAAATATAATCATCTCTTATTAGTTGGCTATGTGTTCGCTACTACTATCTCACCATCTGCATGACTACTGAGCATAGTCTCCCTATTTACACATCCTTTGAGAACCTCCTTTGTAGGTCACCATCTTAAAAAAAATTCTAGAGTCACATCTTAGGCCCATCTTAGCCTATGCTTGGATGGTATCTTTATTGTTTAGCTCTACTCTAGCCCTCCTAATGGGTTATATGAGATGGTGATAATATTTGCTCTCTCCTACTCTTTATTCCTCCATTGATGACATGTCCATGGTAGTCACTACTCCTCTTACTATGGAATTAGTAATGGTACCTATGGTACTCTTACTTTTGCATCCATCTCCTCTCACTCCACTACTTGTCATTCTTGACTAGTCCATGGTCTCTTACGATGTGGTCTAAGCTCTAGCCTAACAATCAATGGTCTTATTCCTCCATTCCCCCATGGATCTCTCACATGTCTATCCCAAAAGGTAAGCATAACTATCAGTGCTACTAGTTGAGGCAATCCCATATACCCTAGTACTCATGCCACTAGATGTGGATCCATCTACTAGGTAACCTATACTAGCTTGTGGATCCATCCATGCCAAAGTTAGTACTACTATCTCCTAGTGGATCCCATATACCCTAGTACTCATGCCACTATATGGTCCATCACTAGCTTGTGGGGCATGAACCATACTACCTAGTCCTATCTCCATCTCAGAACCTAGGGTAACCTATCATTAACTGTATGGGGTAACCTAGCTAGATGATACATGAGGAACCTCTCATATATCCATGCCATCAATAATATGATCAGTCTCACTGACTTATACCCTTTGGAAAACACTCCATACATGTCATTTATAAGTTATACCTAGATGATAGATCCCAAGTCATATAATACCTCTGGTCTATTATTGTTTGGCTCAAGGCTATCACAAATAGTGGTACCTTTCCATTTGACTTATGGAAAAACACCCATGCTATCAAAAATCCTATCATAGCCTTCTATATATCTATAATCTATGAAATATATACATTTAACATGTTCAACCTCAATCTAAGGTTTATGATCTCTTAGCCCATCACCCATATGGCTAAGGCTCTCCTCTCCTCATCGCTATCAGGTACTCATATGACTATGAGTGTCCCTACTATGGGTAATCTTAGGATTGCATGCATATACTCTAATGTGATACCCACCTCTATGGTATCCCCTTCCACCTCCCACCTAAAGGTGTTAGTAAACCATTCCCGACATCCCAAGAACATGACTAATAGATCTAAATTAAGTGGTATCCTATACATGTCTATTATGCCTCCTAGGTCTAATGAGATCAATCTAGATCTATCCTTTATAGAAAAGTTCTCCAATAAGTTTGAGAGACATGATGTGCCCACCAAGCACCAAAATATCATATGCCCTTGGAGCAAAGAAATAATAAAAGATGTATTAGATCATCCATGTCATTCATAATTGAAATACATTCTTTTCAATTTTTAAGAAAAACATGCCTAATTTCTTTAATCTAGTCATTTTTAATCAATTCAACCTATTTGGCTTGTTTATCCTTCATTAAATCATTCAATTCCCTTGTATCACTCTTTTGGCTTATTTCACACATTTTTGTACTATTGTGGTCCCTTGGTCAAATAATCATTTGACCAAAATTTCCTTATTTTAACCTAGTTGACTTAAAAATCTAAGTCAACCCTCTTATTTTCCCCCTCTTCATATTGAGATACTATACTATATTTTTCTTCTACATTGGTAATAATGTACGAGGTCAGTGGTATGGAAAATAAACTACATCAGCATATACCTACTAGGTTGGCAATATGGATTTTACCACTTTTTAGCCTACTAGGTTGACTGGGTTGTTTTTCCTTATTGACCCCTTATATTTTGTGAAATAAGTAACTTTTGATAGCTTTTTTCCCGAACTATTCAAAACCATTTCCCTAAATGGGTTTTCCTACCCTTAAAATCTATTTTAGGTTCAGTCTAATGTCTATAAATGTGTTAAATTATAAATTTCTAAAATATACTTAAAATCACTAAAATATTCAAAAACTAGCTTGAGATTCTCAAATGCCTACTTGTACTGCATCCACTACCACCTATATAGGTCCCTCTCATCTAGCCTATTATCTCCTTACCATCCTATCTCATTTGGTTTCTCAAAGCTCTTTTTCTCTCTTTCACAAGTCAAAATTAACAAATGTGTTCTCTTTGACCCTTTGTAAAATCACTTTTCAAAAATCTCAATCTTTTAAATATTTTCCAATAGATTCCTTATTTTGCCTATATCTTTGTTTTTACTTATCCATTTTTTAAACCATAAAGTTTTTGGAATCATGATAATGTAGAGAATAGTTTTCACTACTATATGCTTTTCTTCTAAAAATTTCAATTTTTGGCTATTTTTTTGTACTAATATCTACAGGTTTGCCTAATTTTCTTCACATTATATGCCTTCACTTCTCTTGTATTCTACTTATTTATCTACAACACTAGGGTAAGTAAAGGTGTGTGTTTTTCAATTATATCATTTTTTTATCTTATTTTTTGCTTACTACACTTTACTTAGCATAAATGTTATGTGTTATCATGTTCTATTCCTAAAGCACCATCCCATGTAAAACTCACATGACATGTGATGAGATTAGAGTTGGGAATATGTATACACATAATATTTTCAAAATTTTATCACATACTAATACTTTGTATCTTGTAGGAACCTATTAATATTTTTAATGCCTTAAAAGTCCTATAAAAGGATATTGATGAATATGAGGTTGTTCTAAATAACCATAATATTATGGGTCACCCTAATTTTCCTAGTTCATATAAATCACCCAATATATTCATGGTTTTAGATACCTTAGACTTTCTTACCAAAGGGGACAATGAACTTCAGGAGAATACCAATGAATTTTAAGTTGTGTTTAAGTATCATAGAGGGAATTATAACCCCAATGAAGTTAAAGTTGTGTTTAAGTATCATAGAAGGAATTATAACCTCAACACCACCCAATAACATTACTACTCCCCCTAACATAGAAGGTAACAAGACCCACCTCCACCAAAGTTAGGTGACAAATATACCACCACTAGTAAGGCAAGATATATCATAGTGGAAGATATGAAAAGGATAAAGGCCAATATAACCCTCCACAAATTGGTAAAAATTACTAAATAGAGGGATTTACTCCTTAAGTATCTTATAAATAAGATCACTCAACCCAAAAATAAGGCCATGACCAATACCAACAATATGATACAAAAATCCAAGACTGAGTTTCCACCCTTCTTTCTTATAAGCCAAATATTTGGCAAAAATTTGCATAATTGCCTAGTTTATTTAGGCACCTTAGAAAATTTCATTCCTATATGAATTTGTAGGAAAATAATAATGGTCCCTAAAAATTTAGACAAGGTAGTGGTCCAATTATATATCTAAAGTAAATATTGTATGAGAATTATTAAATGTTCATATGTAATTAAAGGCTAGGCCAATAATGTAATAGTTCATAGACATACAAGTGATTAAAATCCCAGAGACATATGTCATACCGATGAGTAGAGCTTGGTCAGAATATATAAATAGTTATATGGAAACAAACTTATCCCATATGTGGCTACCATAGAGAAAACTAGAAAATCATATAAGGATCGATAGATATCTATGCATGCAATTGATGATTACATAATAAAATGCAATCAATTAATGAGTCAATCTTACCTCCATGGATCTAGGTGTCTATACTCTGACGACCAAACTAGTAAACAATGAAAAAATCAACCAAGACCAAAATTTAAGTATGTGATCTTTGTATTGTGATGAGATTGATCTAAGCAAGGATCAAGAGTAGGTGTTTTACTTATTGATCCACGTGGTAAGAAACATATAACTACATATAGATTACAATTCCACTATACTAACAACATATCAAAATATGAGGTGTTAATGTTAGGATTGCAATTTTTAGCTAGGTATGATGTCTATCAATTAAAGGTATGTAATGATTTTGAATTAGTCATCAATTAGGTGAGAAATAAATTTTAATCTATTTTTTATAATTTGAATAAATATAAGCACCATGCTTGGGATTTGATATAATCCTTTGATGCATTTAATATTATTTCCATTCATAGAAGTGACAATGTCATGGTAGACTCACCAGTTGTTTCTACTTCTAACCTTATAACTTTAGATAATATGAATATGTAAAAGTTTTATATTGAATTGGTTTCATGTCCATATGTACCTCATAATTTTAATAATTTTCAAATGTTTAATGATGATAGACACATGCTATATTTACTTTCTAATTCTAATTATTTTGATGTGAATATGGTTGATGAGGGTGAGAGGAGTGACCTATATGGAGAACACTTTGATGCCAACGGAGTACTAAAACTTAAAGATAATAAAATTACAAAGGGAATGATATCATTAAAAACATTATTCTACTTAGAGAGACTAGTAACTAATATTGAAATAACTATTCAGTCTAATCATAGGTCATGAGTTATAATAATGGGGACACCTAATCGAATTTAGAACACCACTATAGGGATAGAATGCAGTGATGATGAAATGTAGAGTTTATAAAGGATGTTAGTTTGTTACAAAGAGATCATTTGTTGGATTTATGGTTACCTGAAGGTGTTTAATCTAATCATCATGATGCATAATATTACCCTAAAACCTGATAAGAATCTATTCAGACATCACTAGAGACCAATAAATCATGTTCTTAAGCCACTCATTTAGAAGTAAGTTTAGATTTTATTGTTAGCTGGTATAATCTTTCATGTGTGACATTCAGCTTGGGTGGATAATTTAATAGTGGTTATAAATAAGAGGGAATAAATCCATCTTTGTTTTGCTTTTAAATATTTAAATCAAAATTTAGAAAAGGATAATTATCCACTACCATACCTAGATGAAATAATCCAAAAGTTCATCATATCTGAGATAATGGATTTCCTATATGGGTTCTCATGTTCCAATCAATTTTTAGTTGACAAGTAAGATCGATTGAGGACAACCTTCACCACAAAGTGGGTCACATTTACTTACAATAAAATTCATTTAGGTCATGTTGGCACCACTTTATAAAAATACATTGACCATTAAAAGGGTTTATTGATTAGTGCATTGTTGTTATATGGATGATTTAATAGTTTTTGCCAAATGTAGACTAGACAATTTATGGCACTTGTATAAAATATTTGAATGCTACCATAAGTTTGGTATTTCACTCAATCCAAATAAATATATTTTTTATTTAATTAAATGTAAGTTAATTTTTCATGCAATTAAAAAATAAGGTATGTCAATTGACCCTGATAGATATGATGCCATTTCTAAAATTAAATTACCAATTAGTAAGGACGAACTGAAATCTTTCTTTTATAAAATTAATTTTGTATAAGAATTCATTTTAGGTTATTTTGAGATAAACTAAACCATTTAATTCCATATTAAAACATGGAGATAAAGTTGAGTGGATTCCTACCTTGAATAAAGAATTTAAATAAATTAATAACACCTTAATACAGGTCCCTATTTTGGCCAACCTAGATTACACAAAATATTTATACTTGTATTCATTCACATCTAATCATACCATTTCTGCCATCATCACTCAAAAAAAAAAATATGGATAACATACTATATATTTCATGAGTACTAATTTGAAGGAATATGAATTAATTTACCCTATTTTATACAAGCAAGCTTATATACTGGTAAAGGCAACAAAGAAATCTAGGTACTACATCTTAAGAAATTGTGTTTATGCTATGGTTATAGATCCTATTTTCAAAATGATGTTGGGGAAAAATGAGCTTGGATAAATAAGGGGATGTTGGGTCTAAAAAATACAATAATATGACATTGAATTTAGGCCTTGTGAAGCTAGTTTGAGGTATAGGTTTGTCACAATTGATATCTATAATTTACCCTGGTATTATTGTTGTCAAAGTAAATTAGTTTAACCTTAAACATATCCCATGGTATAATTATATTATTCATTACTTTATCTATGAACTTCTACTAGATGACCTGGGTAGGACACAAAAGAAAGCATTATGGTTAAAGTTTGACTACTACATGCTAAATAAAGGTGTCCTTTACCATAAAAATCTTGAAGGGATTTTACCAAGATTCTTAATAAAATAGGAAGCACTAGATGTCATGAATTACTTGAATAATAAATTAGGTAGTGTCCATCTTTTTGGTAGTGTGATAGCTCACAACATCTTAAGTCTAGTTATCATTGGCCAACATTATTAAAGGATTCTCATACTCATGTGAGATCTTTTCATCTCTATCAAACCTTTGTAAAAATAGAAACTCATTATATTATGAATCTTCAATTATTAATTGAGGAAAATCCCTTTTCTCAATGGGGCCTAAACTTCATTAGAGTGATAAATCCAAACTCTTCATCTAGTCATAAATGCATCATTACTCAACTAACTATTTCATAAGATGGGTTGAATTGAAAACAACTAAGAAAAAACACTACTAAGGAGGTGATTATATTCCTTGAATAAAATATTACAACTAATTTCAACACCCTTATGGAACTTGTGTGTGATAATGGACCTTCCTTTCAATTAGCTAAGTTGATTGAGTGGGAATATCAAAACAAAATTACATTGAAGTTATCTTCAAACTATTACCCTTAGGGAAATGGTTTGGCCATGTCTACAAAAAATAACTTGTTAAGTGTCATAAAGAAATAATTATAAGAGAACCCATACAGTTGTCATATTCTAGTCAAGTATGCATTATGGGCTAACTCCCTTTTCATGCTAAGTACAAGAAAAGTCTCAATAACTCCCTTTTCATGCTAGTTTATGGCATGGAACCAATATTTCAAATGACACTCAAAAGAATTATGTATAGGTTCATCAATGACTACATGGAAGAAAATTCAATATGCTAATCTAGGATGTTGGACCTAATTTATATAGATGATATGAGAGATGAAGCCTTCTATAATTTTAATAAGCATCATACAATCATGGAAAGATGTTTTGATAGAATAACATAAGTGAAATGTTTTTGCATTTCATACTTGGTTTCATTATGGGATAAATACCATGAAAAGAAAGGTCAATATTATAAGCTAAGTCCTCTTTGGACTGATCCTTCTCAAGTTGAATAATTGTTAGGACATAATGGTTTTAGATTGAAATATCTACAAAGGAATGACTTATAGCTACTAGTTAATAGATAATTTATAAAGCATTAATTCTCAATTGTTTTTTCCAACACCATTTCAAAATCACAAGGTTTATGACATGTATATAATGCATAATATTTTATGATTTACTAGGTTGGGTTTGATTTATATTATTTGTTTGCTTGATTTTATTTATTTATTCATGTTTCTACACCCCCCCAAACTCTATTGAGTTGGCTTATTTTTCTCAAACCATTGTCTTTTTAGTGTGTTCTCTAAAATAAGAACTAATTGAGGCTAATTATTTTCCATATCATGGGAAATTAGTTTTGATATGGTGGCCTTGTGTCATTATTATTTTATACCTTCCCTTGCAAACCATTTATTGTAATGATATCTAGAAAATAAATCCTACTCACATCCATCATTGTATCAAATCTAGATCTAAGAAGAAGAACCACAATGTTGAAATTGAGGTGTTCTTAGTTTATTTTGGGTTGGTCACTTCACATGGTGATTAAATTCATGAGAATAATTCATATTTAATAATTTAGAATTTAAGTAGTCATTCCTAAATAGATCCATACACTAAAATTAATTTTATTGTACATTTTTAGAATTTTAAAGGTTAGTGATTCAAGATAGAATATGTTAATTTTATAAGCATTTCATTTTCTAGTTGTAACCATCAAATTAAACTTAATTTCATATCTAAATTAAAATGAAATAAATGAATGGAATTAAGTTTGTCTTAATAGTTATTATTATTTTGAGTCTATCATTACACTCATGGATTGGTCCCTAAACCTTAATGGACTGAACAATGAAATATTTTGAAAAGAAAGAAATCAAAAGGAAATTGAGAAAAATGCAAAACCCAAATTCTTTCCTCAAAAGGGTTATTTAGGTAATATCCATCATAGGATTTTTATCCTAGTTATGAATGGAGCAAGGACATGAGTGGGACCAGAGGTATCTCTATCAGGATATAGATTTTTGACTGGTTGTAGACAATGCCCATGTCATTACCCCCAAGCTAAACATCCAGATTGTCCTTCTCTAAACTTATAATTATTTTAGGTAGGTTTAAATTTATTTATGTGAATATAAATGGATATAAAATAATCAATCACTTTTAACACACACTGATGATCTAAGGTATATATAAAGCTTAATATGTCACATATAAAAGGAGACTTCAATACCTTTATCCTTTTGATTTTATCTAAAAAATTATCTTATAGTTTGTGATTATTATATATGTGCAAATATTTATATCTAGGTTCTGAATGCTAATACAAAATTTTTCCCATAGAGGTTGTCAATTTTTAGGTCCAACACGCCCCATTCTCAAATTTCAAATGGGGACCCTCTTGGTTTAGCATGACTACTTCCTTCTTCCAATCTTAATTAGTTTCTTGTTATTTGATGTGAATCTCTGAATGAAATTAAATATGTATATTTTAACAATTTTAGATCATGCATCTTAAAGTTCCTTTCAAAATCTTGTTTTGATTAAAATTTGACTAAGATTTATGTAATTGGTCTAACTTTTAGAGATTTTACAAAATCTTGTCTTAGCCATTCGACTCGTATTTATTTCATTACACTACATAATGAATAAGCTTATACAACATCTTAATTTATAACTTAACCTCTTTTTTGATATTATGATCTCTCTTATAAATTTACTAAGTGTAAAATTGAGTTTTATATCTTTTGGTATTTTAAGGTGTTTGAGTTTTAGGTCTGATGTGGACATTCAAATTTTTTATTTCACTGATTTTGATTTTTTTAATATTAATATTTTAGTCCTTTATAATGAGGCATGGTCAATCCTTTTTTATTGTTCTAATGTTTTTTACTAATAAAATTTGTATTTTAATTCCATACTTAGTCAATTTTCTCATTTTGATGAATTAACAATGATAATATTTTCATGGTGTTTGCCTTAGTATTTATTTATAGGTTTTCCTTCCCCTAAGCCTCTAATGGCTAGAATTTTACAACATGGAATGATCTAATATACATAGGTACTTGAATAACTTCAATACTTTTTTTTTTTGAAAATCCCTAAGCCTCTAGGTCACTTAGTTAATGCCATGTGGCATCAACCTAGAGACCCAAGGACCTAGGAGGAAATCAACAAAAAAATGGTCTCAAGCTTATAGGTTGTTAATATGATGCCATTTGTAATCATTATAATAAAATAGGGACCCAATAATATTAGATAAGAGCCAATGGAGCCATACCTCTAGGTCATTAGAATGATGCCATGTGGCATCATCCTAGTGACCTAAAAACCAAAGCTTTCTATATAGACCCTTCATGACTTGAGGTTAGTGGGATTATTACACATGGTGTAATACCCATATATTATAGTCCTAGGGTGATTTTTATAGTCATAAGAATATTGAATAGTAGGATAAAATCATGTGGCATCATCCTGTTATCATGTAGTTTTGGAAGTCAATGGGGTAAGGAAAAATGAACCCATGGCCAATAAAGTAGAAAATTAGACCAAAGAAACCAAGGGGAAGATAATGTGGCTAAGTAATAAACATAAAATTTTGAAGATGAGTGACAAGTGGACCTGATGGGTATGTCATCCAACGGAGTCATCATAAAAGAGAGATCAAAGGATAGATGGAGCTTAATGATGGCTACAAGACATGAGGCTAAATTTGATGTCTTGAAAAAATGTTATAACTAAAATTAAATATAAAAAAATAATTACCAATTAAGATAACTTATAAGGGGTTTTTATTCGTCAAGGAGGCATGTGGAGTGAGTCGGTGACTTTTAGGCCTGAATGTTCTCTTAGGTGGGTCGAATAGAAAATAATCCAAAATACTTGGCCCAAAGGGGAGAAGTGTGGATATAATTTTAGTTAGATAGGTGTCAAAACCATGAATAAAATATAATATAATTTGGATTTTCTTTTATAGTGGAGGTAATATTATGATTAAATGTAGTTATAATGACCTGGAGTGCCAATCATGGCTAGAGATGGGCACTTTGTAATATTTGGAGGAAAGTCCCATTCTATTTTTTATATAAGGCATACCATATTATTTTTTTAAAGGGGGGAGATGATATGTATGGAAACTCTACAAAACTTGTGATAGGCTCAGTCATCTCTTTTTCTTATTTTGATTTGGCTTATGATTGTCTACTTGGAGGGCACATTTACATGCTTTTGTAATAACATTGAAATAGATACCAGTCTAGTTTTAAATAAGTGTTGTTGGTTAGTAATGATGTTCATTTATTGATGGAACATAATTTATTGATGATAATAATAAATTGTAATGAATTTTTACTAAATAATATGCATTTAGATTATGTAATAACTAGTTTTATTGGTTTTGGATTTTCATTCTGCTTAACTTGAAGTTGTGTCAAGCCATTATGTGTAGTATCTATAATAATTTAATTTAATATAATTTTAGGATAATATGTTCACTTAATTCCTTAGAACCCTACCCATTTATTTACTTTAATTTATGTTATAGCTATACCTGGTACATAATGATATAATTTTGATTAAGCATGTTTTTGATTTTCAACATTAACAATTGTATTTCAATTAAGGAAACACATAATTTCCTACCCTACTCTTTCCCTCTCTATTATAATTTTTTTTAATATGTTCCTACCCATTATATTATAGTGTGATGCAAATGTGAATTAGGAGTAGAAGGACATAAGCAAACATCAATAACGATTATCAAACAACATGAAGTGGATAGAATTTTAGTGTTTATGAAAAATTATCAACCCTTGGATTCCACCAATAAATCCTGAAAATGAGGGAACTTTTATCCGATGTTTTTTTACTTCCATTTGTCCCATAAAATTAGTTAATTCAATTTTTTTTTCTATTATGGGTCAAAAATTAAGACTAACATACATGTTGTGTGATAAACTAGAACAAACTACATCATCGATGCCACTAAATACTTTAATCAATCATATGAGGTAATGCCTACTACGAATTGCATTACAACCATAAATACTTTATTCTTATGGTAAAATATTATTCGAAGGTATGGATGCTCTTTGATATTGACTAAATATTGAGATAATAATTTCATCAACTAGATAATGGAAATCCTCTTATCAAAATTCATGATCACCTATCATAATATTGTACCCTACCACCCATAGGCTAATGGCACCGTAGAAATATTCAAAAATATTTTGCACCACCACCTCATAAATATTTGTTATGTAGGATACACAAGCTAAGATGATAGATTATCAATTATCCTATGGGCATATCACATAAACTATAAATGACTCCACAAGTCTACTCCTTTTTAGTTAGTATTCGGTATGGAGGTGATAATTCTTGTTGAAATATTGGTTCTATCTCTTTCCACAACCTATATTGGTCATTATGAACCCAAAATACCTCATTTAATGACTTGAAAATTATAGAAGTTGGATGAGAGGTATATTTTCACCAAGTGGACCCAAGACACTAAGAAGGAATGATAAAAGGCATGCCATAATTGACATATCAATAGAAAAATACTAATTGAAGTCACTTAAGTCATTATATTTGATTATAAATACTTCAAACACCTTGGTAGGCTAAAAATACACTAGCTTGGGTCATATATAATTAATAGAATTTTAGAAACTGGTTCATGTAGATTTCATAATCTCAACGGGGAAATGCTTTATGGGAATTTCAATGGCAATATACTCAAGCTATATCATGTCTAATGCCAACCATGTAATTTAATAATAAGACATATACCACTTTTTTTTCTTGTTTATTTAGGTTAGTTGGGTTAGTTTAGGCTTATTTTAGAATCTTGGTTGATACATCATACAAGGCACTATCTTGCCCACTTCTCTTAATATATAGCCATGTGAGCTAAGTGGGTAATTTATTTGGAAGATCACCACACTAGGAATCTAAGAATTCTTGTTATAGAGATTCATGCACCATTTTTATATAAAGCTCTATTTATAAATCCTTAGATAATAATATATTAAATATTTATAAATTATTGTTCTCTTCCTTTACCCTCTATATTACTCACATGTGTCTTGTATATTTATATTTCTACACCAAATGATTGAACACATGATTTAGTATGGGGTAAGGAAAGAAAATGATAAAGTAAGAAAACTAAGTTAAACACCTCAAATGGGAAAAACATCATATATATTTAAAACAAAAAATTTAAATTCCAAGACATCAACCAACCTAATAGTTGGAAAAATCATAGTAATGATGGAAGACCATTTGTGGGAAGATACATGACCACTACATCAACTATGTATCAAAATTAAGATGGGAATCTTAGAAAAAATGATAAGATCAATAAAGAGGGAAGAAAGTTAAGGGTATCCTTCACATAAAAAACAAAATCTAAAAAAATATATAAATCAAAGAAGGGAAAAAGACTTTGAATCTAGGGTAGAATAGGGACATTAAGGGTAAAAGTTGGGAATAAATTTAGGAAGGACTATAATTAGGTATGATACAAAAGGTGAAAGCAACAAATAAAAATAATTATATCCTAGATATATTATTTGGGACCCCTAAATCCAAGGATAAAGGAAACACCTTAAAAATGGTAGGGGATGAGGAACCCCCAATAGAAGGAAGAGGAACAATAGAAACTATAGACACTCCATTGTTATCACTTTCATGTCAAAATTGTAAAATAGAATGACTTCTTGAAATTGCACACAAATGAGTCCAAATTCTTTTGGTCACCTAACATATGAGTTTGAATTCACCTTTGGGAATATATAGGTGGGATAATTCATTGCATTAGATGTGTTCATTTATCATTACGACCATTTTATCTAGTCAATTATTTTTCTCTATTTAATTCACTAATTCCCCTTTGTTGATCAATTAATAAAATCAATTTTCCTTATCTAAATCATTATTCTAATCAAATTTCCCACATTTTATTACTTAAATTAATATTTTATTAATTTAATTAATCATTATTATAATTTTAGTTCTATGAAAATGGAATTTTTATTTCCTATAAATTGTTAATTCCTCATTTTCCTTCTAAAATGCATCTTCATTCAAAAAGGAATCTTGAGATCCTATTAAATATTATTTTGTGAGCCAAATAATTTACTAAATGAATTGATATGCAAGACATCTTGGAGACAAGATAACACAATGAAAAATGTGATATATTTTAGGAGAATATTCTCAACCCTTCATCTTGGAACAAGATGAAGGGCCTACATTGATTATCCATGTGCTTTCTTTGTAATGATTCTCCACCCTTCATCTTGGAAAAAAGATGAACGGCTAACAATGAATCTCAAAAATATATTGTGAGGATAATACTCCACCCTTTATCTTGGAAACAATATGAAGGGATTATAATAATCCTTATTTTATATTTTCAAGATCCATCCTCCACCCTTGATCTTGGGTAAGATGAAGGGCTCACATTAATGATCCATGTGCTAATCTATGTGCATTATTGAATAATAATTTGTATGAATTAATTTTGGAGTCAATATTAAGTTTCATAATTAATACTTATTTTTTGAATACACCTTTATTATTTTTTATTTCATACTCTCAATTATATAATGAAGTACTGACAAATTTTGGAGTCTTCTTATGCACTACTGTTTCTATTCTCGATTAAATTCAACGAGTCTATAGCTTCAAAGGAGATGTTTTAATAAAAAAATTGAATTTAAAAAGACCCATTTACTATAAACCTAATATAAATACTATATAAATACATTTCTAACAAAGTTTTGAATGTCTTTTATTTAAATCTTATGCATTATTAGCTAATCTTTGTATGCTCATGAGTTCTTAGGCTCAAGCATTTTTTCATTTATTTAATTTTTTACATACTTAAATAATATTTGTGAGAATATTTATTTTGAATAATAATAATTAATATAATTAATACTTTGTGGGACTCAACTTTCACCCCAAAAATTCTTCTAGTCTTTCTTATCAATCTTCTAGTTAAAAAATTTTATTCAATTTTTTTCTAGAAAATGGCTGGTCAAATGATCATAGGTTTTAATATGTTATATTTTTTAATATTAATTTTTTATAGGTGTGTATATTTTTCATATAAAAATTTCTCAAAATTTTATTGAAAAATTATGTTTATTTTAGGATTTATGGTCAAATTACTATATGTCACCTTTTATTTCAGATTTTTTTTTTAGCTAAGAAATAATTGGTAAAATGTTTATAATTTTTAATATATTATCTATTTTAATCTATTTTTTTCATGGATGTGATAATTTTTATTTTTTAAAATATTTAAAAATTTAGTTTAAAAATAATATATATTTTAGGAGTTATGGTCGAATTTCTACCACCTTTTATTTCTGATTTTGTTTTTTGGCTAAAAACTATTGGTAAAATATTAATAAATTTTGATATGTTGTCTTTTTTAATCTATATTTCATATAATTTTTTTCTAAAAACTTAATTTAAAATATATTTATATTTTATAAGTTATCATTAAAATAATGATTTCTACTTTTAACATTTTTTTTGAAGATTTACACATGTCAAAGACCCACCAAGCAAAACTACTCACTTTATTTTATTTTAGGTTACAAAAGGGTGTGGTGATATATTAAAACATAAATTATGTGTTCACATTTTATTTAGTGATTTAAAATTAATTCAAATATTTTGATTTAGTGCTTCTTAAGAATAATTCATTCTTCGATTTGATGCTCTAGAAACACATTTGTTTCTATTCATCTTGTTTTGAATTATTTGTTTACACATAATATTATGTGTCTTGTGTGATTAATTCACATTTATGCTCTCCAATTTGGTAGGGTGACTCAAAAATGTGGAGGTAATCATTTATTTTTATGTCAATAGATTTTCCTACTATGCCCTTCACTTTCCCTTAGTGAGATCCTACAAATCAAAATGGTAATACCTATCCCTTTTCTTTTAGATGTGTGATTAGGATGTCATTACCTTCTCATGAGTCCTTAGTGTGTTTTTACTAAGATGTCATTACCCAAAATTTATAACAATCCTATTATCTTATTGTGTATACAAATTGAGGCTATATTAGTGGTATCTTAAATGGAATGTCCCTTAAAGATTCATTTTTATGGTATCACTTCAATAAAAATATTATGATTGAAGTGGTTGAAAATTTACTAGACCCTTTGGAGAATGGACCATTAAATATCAACATTCATTATTTTAAGGTTACAAAAGTAACCACACCCAATGATATATTTTACATAAAAACATTTTGAGATAAAGGTGGGTTTAAAACACCACCAATAAATAAAATTATTTTTTTAATGAATATTAAACTTATAATAATCTCTCAAGGTAAGTATATGAAAATAATCAATGAATTTGTAGTAATCCCATGTTATTCACTAAAGTAGAGTCATTAGATTTTGTATTTGATTGATTTATTATGTTGTCAAAACCTTATCATAATCCATGTGCACATTCACAAAGAGGTATTACTCTATCTATTTTCTAAGTCAAAAAATTCCATTCTACATATAAAATTATTAAATGCATAAATTTCATAACTTTATTGTGTGAAAGTGTACCATTGTGATTTCTATGTGAATTTGGAACCATTAAAGACATTGTTCTAAGTTTCTATTTCAAAACCAATTTGCTCAGGTTAAACTTTCTCATTTCAATACTTTTTTTGTGTGTTCAAATCAAACTTGTTCAGGTTCAACACTTTCTCTTGTCATTTTCAAATCATATTATTATCTTTCCATTTAATCTCCCATTCCTATTAGTTAGGAATGTCAAATCCATGACATCCATCTTTTCTCTCATTTGAATCCAATCCATCATCAAAGTCCAATATGGTATTAAAGTCCATCTAATAAAGTTTTCCCTACTTAGGGATAATCTAAATAAAATTGATTATAATTTATTATGACCTAATTAGGGCCAATTACATTTCAATCAAGTTAATTTTTCCCTACTTGGGGCCAATTCCAATCTAATAGTTCCCATTTCATGTATCTTTGCTTGGGGGCATCCTTTAATCAATATTCTATTAATTTTCCATTTGATTCTATGATGTTCACACTAGAACAAGGATGAGATAATTTTATGACTCTTAAAAATAGGTGTTCAACTACCTTTATATTTTGATCTATCAAACCTAGATTCTATCTAAAGTAGGAATAATCACATTATTTCACAATGACATCCATTAAACATTTTATCTACTAGTTATCCACTTGATTATGATCATATTGTCGAAGGGGAACCTATTTTGTCACCTTTATCTAATGAATATATAGATTTTAAGCCATAACAACCATGTCAAATACCAAGTCTAGGCACATTTCTAAATCAAGATATGATACTCCTTAGTTTAGTCAAATCCGGTTAAATCTCGCCTCTATTTTTGTCACTTGGTACACTTATCTAATACTTACTCTAGATTTGGAACCACAATAAATACAACAATCCCATCATGTCTTATTAATTCCACTCTAAGATCCATCATTTATTGACTATCCAAGTACACCCTAGATTGAGAATAACTCACAAGGGATATGCTAAGATCATTTTCTTAATCATACTCATTCACTTTCAAGTCAAGATCAAGAAAAATAACCCATATTTTATGAGTCATCCTTTGACCATCCTCTTATATTTGATGATCTTTACTTTGAAGATCATATCTATAACCATTCACCTATATTTGATGAAACCTTATCCAATGAGCCCATATTTGAAGAACCCATTATTGATCCATAGTCTATTTTTCACCCATCATCTAAAGTTACCCATTTTATAAAATTCATTTGCTCTAAATCCTTCATTTACAAGTGAAAGTTGAAAAACGTACTTGTGGATAACTAGATCTAGTAGGTCATCCATGTGGCCAAAGTAGAACTAGGATCAACATCTACATCAGAATCAAGTTCTATTTTAGAATAAATGGTATAATTTCATTCAATTATAGAACCATTATTAGTTCTTGCATCAAAATCAAAATGAATTTTAGTCTCAACATTAGGGTTATAACCTCTCAAGTTATAATTATTTTCAAAATCATAATACATTAATGGGTATTATAATATTGGTTATACACTTCTATCAAATCCCCTTTAGTTTGAATCAAATTTAGAATCATCATACCTTAGTAGATGTTATGACATTAGCTACACACTTCTTACTAATCAAATTGAATATATTTGTGATCCTTCCATGATTTTCAAGGATGCTTTCTTTGACATTGACACAAGTTATCCTAGTAGCCTCTATGAGGATTGTGATACCTTTTCCACTTCCATTGACATTAAAAATTTATTTCACATTAACCAACCTATTCCTTATATTGGCATCCTTCCACCCATAAACATAGATTAGGATTCATAGAATCATGAATTATTTAACTCCTTCCATGGTGACCTAATAGTGGCATAGTTTATGGGGGTCTAAGTTAATATTAAGGTATAATAACAATCTCCTAGTGAAACCTTCTTTGAGGTGCTAGGGGATAATCAAAGTCTAAAATCAACACTTTCTAGTGAAACCTTATTTAAGGTTCTAGACAATAATTAGAATAAAAAATAGAATCCTTTGGTGAAACCTTAATTAAGGTGATAATGAATAGTCAAAATGAATTATCAATCCCTTATTGAAACCTTATTTAAGGCACTATTAGAAAATCTAAATCAAGAATATCAAGAATAATTTGTTGGTGAAAACTTCTATGAGGTGCCAATAGTGGATCCAATTAGTTCTTCATTGATTGATGAAGACATTATTAAAGTCAATATTAGCCCCACCATAACTAGAATCAAGTCGAATCTAGAATCAACAATAATGTGTGTGAATACAAATCCAAAACTTCATTTATCCCTCACCAATTATACAATCCATTATGATCCCATTATTCATTCAAGACCTATATTTAGTTATCCAATCAAATCATTCATCCAATGCCTATCCATATATACACTCTATGACAACACTCTTTTTCAAAGAGTCTATGAATACACCTTGTTTTGTGGTTTGGAGGATGTATAATCAATGTCCAACAAATGTAACAACAATATCAATATAACCTACATTAACAACAAAATTATAGTAGAGAATATATTTAAAATTGGATGGATTAGAGATCAAACATTCAATAGTATGCATCTCATAATACTCCTTTAATTTGAGTTGCCAAAAAATTAAAATAAAAATAAAAAATCAAAAATCAAATTAAAAAAGAGATAAATTTTTCATCCAACAATGAAAATTATGTTTGTGGCACCTTGGTCAAGTACCATGATGTAAAATAGGTTTATGGTGTCATATGTAAATAATTTATTGTTTACAAGTGCCTTGACACTTTGGGGATTCTTGTCTGAATTTAAATCCATTTCATTCCTATCATATTGACTATTTTACCTTGTCCATAACCATATTTATGTTCATCCTACCTTGGCCTAATTTTTCCTCCCCATCTTGATCTTAATAAGAAAGTGGAAGTTGTTCTAAGTCTCATTTTGTAAAATCACTTGGCATATACTCTTAATGATAGTTTGACAACTAGACATTTGGTTCCCACATAACATGGTACTTGGAGATTCATTATCCAATCATCATTCATTATTATCCAATTTTATCATTATAATCTTGTCATTTGTTATCCAATCCCATCCTAGTGTTAAAGTAGGTTTTTCCATTGATAGTGATACTTTGTGGGTATAATATTCCAAAAATCCCTTAATAGTTAAAATATTCCTAAAATCCTTAAAAATACAAGTATTCCCTTATGTAAAAAACCCTAAAAAATTGCATGACTCAATATCCCACAAAGTTTCCCCATCTATGTCCATCTATAATGTCATGTAATTTATTAGTCATCATCTTACTACTTGACTTGGATTTCCAATTGCTTGTAGTTAGGTGGCACACACTAAATTAACTCATAGGTGATTTTCATCTCCTCACAAGTAAACATAGTAAAAAGTGGGACCAACTTTTCATGCTCTAGTTTACAAGTTCAATTCCCACACTCTCACCAATTTACAAGCATTTTAATTCCATTATCTCATAATTTTATGACTTAAATCCTACACTCTCACCATTTTGAGAGTTAATTTCATGCTCTCTTCATTTTACAACTTTAACCATTTAGTCTCACATTGTTCATTTTCTTATCCTTAGTCATACTTATCATTTTTGTGCACAATTTCTAGTTGAATTACAATGGCTTGAGGTCTAACTAGACTATGTAGGTAGTGATTAGTTATTTGAGGTCAGATCAACCATACCTTATGATCTCAATGTTTTGAGATCATATCTCTTACTATTATGAAAAGGTTATTTCTTATACACTCTCACCATTTTGTGAGTCCCTATTCTAATTTTTCTTCTATAATCTATCTTCTTAACTTGTCATCAATTTTTTTCTTTCCCAAATCCATTATAGAAATGAATTTGGACTAAATTCCATAGGAATATGTAGGTAACATCCTCTTTAATGGGACATTTGGAGTCAGCTTGGCCATGCTCTTGTTATTTTTTGAGTTAAATCCCTCACTCTCACCATTTTGGGATTGAATTCATTTTATATCCCTATTCATACTTATATTTTTTTGTACCTAATTTCTAGTTAAACTACAATGGATTAAGGTCCAATTATAATATGTAGGTACCACTCAATTCTCTGAGGTTGGCTCAACCATCCCTTATCCCTTGCTCTCAATGTCTTGTGAGCATATCTCTTATTATTTTTTCAGATTATTCCTAATACACTCTCACCATTCTGTGAGTCCCTATTCTTATTTTCATTATATAATCTATATTCTTATCTTGTCATTAATTTTCTTCTTTCCCAAATCCATAGGATAACAATGTTTGGCCTAAATTCCATAAGACTATGTAGGTAGCATCAACTTGTATGGGGCATATGGAGTTAACTCAGCCACCCATTATTTATTAAATTCCTCCTTCCCTAGTCATAATTGTTTAGTCATACCTTTGGTCTCAAAGAGTAATGGCTTATTGTCACACACACTCCTTTCTGAATTGAATTTTTAATTACTTTCAATTGTGTGTTTGTGTGTTGATTTTTTATTTGCTTATTGACATGTTGATTTTTTACTCAGTTGCCTTAATTTAGTACATTCATTTTATCACTTAATTCTTGGTATTCATATCATTATTTTAATTTATAAATAATGTATATCTACATTATAATTTATTTAAGTGCAATATGTGTTAAACTTGAAGCTTGATTTTCTATATCTTATTTTAAGTTGTATACATTTTCATTTTGAATTCAAATTTTATGCATTTTAAAAAATTAATGCTATCATGGTCCTTCTAGATTATGATTCATATTGTCATATGTAATATAAAAAATCAAGTCCAAAAAAGGTTTAAATGCCAATGCTATAATAAAAAATCTCTATCTATCTAATCTAATAATCAAACTAACAAACATTATGATAGTTCACATCAAAGTCATCAAATCAATTGAGCATATCATCAATCTAATAAAATTCTAATAGTAAGAGGATTTCTAGATGAAATTAATATCAATCATGTCTAATCTATGTAAAAGAGACATAAGAAAATGAAATAAGTATCACATGCGATAACAATCAGATTCATGAATCTCTCTATTATCAGTTATTCCTTTATAGGTCCACTCATCCAAAAATTTACCGACTCTCCCCTTGAGGGGGCATCCATGGATTACCACACATTTCTTTGAGACATATTTGAGCCTATTTACTAGTACATTTAGGAAATTAATCGAAACTAACATCTATTAAATTTATTCTATGATATTTTTAATTTCTTTTTCATTATTTGAAAATATATTGCTTTGTCTACATCTCACAATGCATTCTCAAATAGTGGAAAATTTAGACACTCTATTTTTATCACTTTTATGTAAAAATTGTAAAATGGAATGACTTCTCATAATTACACACAAATTGGTCATAAATAATATGTCCGTCTAATATATGAGTTAAAATTTACTTTGGTGAATCTATAGGTGGGATAATTCACCATATTAGATCTATTCAATTATCATTCTGATCATTTTCTCTATTCAATTCTTCTACTATGATCAATTCACTAATTCCCCTTCAGTAATTAATTAGTACAATCAATTCCCCTTATCTAAATCATTCTTATAATCTCCCACACTATATTAATTAAATTTATATTTGATTAATTTAATTAATCATTCCTATAATTATAGTTCTATTCAAATGGAATTATAATTTCCTTTTAATTTTTAATTCCTCCTTTTCCTTCCAAATTACATCTGCATTCAAGATAGAATCTTGAGATCACATTGAATATTCTTTTGTAAGCTGATCAATTTACTAAATAAATTAATATAGAAGATTATTCTCCACCCTTAATATTGGATACAAGATGAAGGTAATAAATGAATCTTATGAGATATTTTAGGGGAAAATTTTAAACCATTCATCTTAGAAATAAGATGAAGGGCCTAAATTGATTATCCCTATAGTTTCTTCAGAATGATTCTCCACCTTTCATCTTAGTAACAAAATGAAGGGCCCACAATGACTCCAATAAAGATATTATGAGGATAATCATTGACCCTTTATATTTTAATAAAGATAAAGGGCTTTTAATAATACTTTTTTGATATTTTCAAGAGTCATTCTCCACCCTTCATCTTGGGTAAGATGAAGGGCTCACATTAGTGATCCATGTGCTGATTCATGTACATTTTTAGGACTTGTTTGTATCCACTCATCTTAGGTTAAAGATGAAGGTTTCTCATTGATCCTATATTTTGTAAATATACCTTTAATCTCTATTATATCACATGCTCAATTAGATAATACAGTGCTAAAAATTTCTAGAGTCTTCTTATGTATTGTCTTTTCTATTCTTGATCAAATTCAACTATTCCATAGCTTCAAAAGAGATGTTTCAACATGAATTAGTGTTGAAAAATACCTATTAACACTAAATATGAGACAAATACTATAAAAATACATTTATAATGAAGGTTTACATGTTTTTAATTTGAATATTATGCATTATTAGCTGATATTTTATACTCATGAGGTCTTAAGCTCAAACATTTTTTCATTTGTTTAGTTTTTATAGACTTAACTAAGATTTGTGAAAATATTGCTAGGGAATAATCCTAATGACATAGAAACCAAAAGGGGTTAATTAAAATAGTTTTTAGGAGAAAGGGATAGGAAACAAGCTAAATCTTAAACCACTTCACAACCTAGAAAGATGGACTACTTAGAAATGCACTACCTAGATAACATGGAATGTGGAGAAGAATATGAGTCTAGGGTGGATACATGGAAAATAAAAGATGACAACCACCATATTTTGATCCATGAATATAAACTACATAACAACTATATGATAAACACTAAGATAAGGAATGACAATAGGACTACCATTTATGATGACTACATAAGAAGACATCTAGAAGAAGTTAACACATTTAAACTCTAAGAAATCCTTGTATTCCACAAAGTGGAAAGAATGGTACAGTTTATTATCACCTATATTCATTAATATAGATGAATTTTGTAGGAATAAGAATATATATTATGGTAATACCAATTCATAAGGCCATAGGGATGACTCAAAATAGTACCAACATAGGGAAAACACTAGGAAACTAGGTGTAAATTGACCTAACATCCTACCAATTAAAATATGATAAAGTAAGATATGATTTACCTATCCATAAAATAATTGATAGGACCACCAAGGTGGAAACATGATTGGTAAGCACCAATATATTCCTAATAGGATGATGGGAAGAGATCAGTTAGAACTTCATATATAACATGTGAAATGGCAAAAGGAACCTAGTTTAATATGGCCAAACATGTGTTAGTGCTGATCATTAAGGAGGAAAAAAGGCACATAAGGTGGAAGTCAAATTCACATTCAACATTATCCTTATGATACTAGTATTTGATGAGATCAGATTCCCTAAAGGGATAAATGGGGTAGAGGGATGGACTTTCCTTAAAAAACACATATAATAGGTGATCGAGTATCTTGATTTTACCTACCTAGGGATGCTCACCCAAAAATATAAAGGGTCATGTGATGGAACATGAAATTGAGAGAACCCCTAGGAGAATAATGGTGTACCCTAAAGATGATACCTAAAATAGTTAAGGGCAAGGATTGGTTTATGGTAATGTAACATTTGACCATGGCTTAGATGAGGCTAAAGGATAAGAATACATCTCCTTAGCTCAAGTTACCATATGGATTATCTATATAATAATTCATGGATACATCTAATGGAATAAAATATGTAGAGAAGGTTAGAGTGGATACCTATATAATTGATGATAACATCCACACCATGCATATGAATTATGTGAAACAAGGAATAATTTACATGAGAGAAGTAAATGAAGTGGAAAGGTGATTATGTGAAATTATTTAGGTCATCTATATCCACAATAAGCCTTATAATATACATTAATACCTAAATCCATTGAAACAACATTATGATATAAGGTATAAAATATATATAATACCTTCAACATCCTCATCTCAGCCAAGAGGCTCGAGTACCTACATAATCTAGGAGGTGAATAATGAAAGGAGAGGAGTGTGACCATCTTTGACTATGCCACATGGGTTAAGAGAATGGGATTTGGATTAAAAGCTCAAGATAATATGAGGGAAAAAATAAATGAATGCCTATATAAAGGATTCATAAGGGATGGAGGAATGACCTCCCATATAAACATTAAAAATATAATAAGTAGAAGCTATAGGTGAAGCCCCAAAGTGAGAAGAGGCACAAAGATGGATATTGAATAAGAAGGAGTTAGAATTGTTGATCCATACACCCTAATTAGAGTACCCTTAATTAGAAATAAGTGCCTCTAACTTAAAATAGGACTAGGGGAGATATTATCTTGATTTCCCCATCATGAATCTAAATAGTGATCAGTAATCACCTAAAAGTGGTATCTGAGTGATAAAAGTGCTACTATATACTACCTATCCCTAGCTTATCCCTAGAACTATCCTAGAGGATATTATTACATTTATCCAACATTCATGTGGACTAGAGGCATACTTAATCAGCCCTAAAGTAGTCTTAAACCCTCATTTCTTGATCTTGGCCCTTTGTGCCTAGTGTTCTACTAGTTGGACACTAGCACCATAATAAGGAATATAACACTACATGGTGCATGTGTCTTAAAAATGATGCTAATGTACTTTACCACTCTTTTTTCCAAATAGATATCTTTTTAAAACTAGAACCTCATAGGGTTGACCTAGTCCTCTTTTATCACTCGCATAAGCATAAAAAAAATTATATGCATGAATATAAATAATTACTAGATTGAAATTAGATGTAAAATATTCATTCAAACTCAGAATACATTATGCATAATTAAAATTATAAATCCCTATTATACCTTACTTTTACATACTACCATCTACAACATCCCTAAGGTCATATTACCTAGATTTTTTGTTCCAAGCACATTCAAGGAACTCAAGAAAACTATCATACTAACATCACTTGAATTTGAACCAAAAATTAGGTGGGGATAACTACATAGAGATTTATCCCTCCTCAAAGTATTGGTATGTAGTCAACTTTCTTCACATTGAGGTGTTAAGGATGTACAACCTACCCTACTAACAAATAAACTTTTAGATCATATCGACCTGATGCCCTAACTACATGGAGGATTAGGGTTTACTCAAAAAATTAGTCATAACAAGAGAAATAAAAGGTTTCAAGACTTGGTACATAGGAATAGAACTAAGAGATCTATACATAGGTGTACCTAGAAGCTCAGGACAATCATGCACAAAGGAAACTACTTCCAATATCAGGACACTACTACCACATTTAAAATAATGGCACTAATTTTTATGAGGGGTTCTGACATCAAGATATATTTTATGACACTTGGACAAGATTATACCTTAGTTTATAGTACTTATATCATCCATCTCAACTATTTTCTAATGTAAGTTATTACTTACATTATTTATTACTATTTAAAAAAAAATCAAAGCTAGTCAATTCTATAACAAATCAGTGGCTATATTTATTGTAAATTATTGCCATGTTTTATTCTACTCAGTTCTTTAAGAAACATAATATTTACACTTG
Organism: Torreya grandis; assembly: GCA_037957365.1. Taxonomy (NCBI): domain Eukaryota; kingdom Viridiplantae; phylum Streptophyta; class Pinopsida; order Cupressales; family Taxaceae; genus Torreya; species Torreya grandis. The sequence goes on along the minus strand of JARHVA010002192.1, from coordinate 1,236,935 downwards.
TTAAATCCTAAAATTTTAAAACATTTGGTGAACCTAACTTACTTTTAACATATTTCAAACCTTAATCCTAAATGCTCCTAGGGTGTGTATCTTTCTTTTTCCTATTTTCATTCATTGTTTTAAGCTTTTTCAGATTTCATATATTTTATTATAGTATATCTATTTCAGTTTTTTTACTATATGCCATCTAAGAAAGTTATCTCTCTTCCTTTAAAAATAAGTTCTAGGCTAGGTGATAATCCTATTGATCATATTTAAATTATTTCTATTTGAGATTATACCATGGACAAGGGACCAGTTTTAAATCCTATCATTTATCCCAAACACCCTAATTATTTAGATTTCAATGATAATGTATCTAAAGATGAGTAATATAATCAAGATCAAGATAATATACAAGCTAGAAATTGGGACACCATCTCTCCACTTAAAAATGAAAACCTAATTATCAATAAGGTTGAGATCCTATAGAGCTTCAGAGATAGACTTCAAGAATAACCCCTTGATCATGCATAGATTCTACAAACCATCATGGAAATAAATAATATTTCAAACAATGGTCAATATTCAACTCTCATAGCTAATAAAATTTTTATACCTACATTTGGGCCAACCCCAATGCCATAAGAACCACTTGTAGCTTAATAAATTTTAGTGAAAACTACACCTCCTATGGATAGTTCCTCCACTCCATATGAGTAATCCTTTGTTCATGAGGTTCATACTTTATAGGCTAAGGTGTTACATATTGAGAAGGGACCCACTAGGCCATCACATGTCTTGGATTATAATATTATCTTACATATACCTTTGGCACATCACATAGTGATAACTCCCTTTCCATCTATATTTGTGGCACCTAAGATTACATTCTATGATGGTAAGGGTGACCCAGAGTACCATATCTAAGCTCTTGATGTATCATGTTTGGACTACATGTCTAATGATTAGATCCTTATTGAGTTATTCCCATGAAATTTAAATAATTGTGTCTTATATTGGTTTTTTGATACACCAAATTAGTCTATCACCACATTCAATCCATTGGCATACATGTTTTTAGTATGATTATCAATAAACATTAGTGATAATATCTCATATGATCAAGTTTTATAATTGAAACAAAAATCAAATGAGTTTATTATAAAATATGTCTTATGATATAAGACTATATTATATAAATTAACTATCCCCATGAAAAATAAATATCTTTAGGACATCTTCAAATAGAGTCTTCTACTAGCATTACACAAATCTATCTTGTTTAAGAAGTTTCCAACCTTCACAGATTTATGCCACACAATAAAATAAAGAGAATTCAAGCTTATCTGAATGGGTAAACTAAAATATAAAGCTAGATCAAAATCAAATACTAAGATCTCTGGTAAGCCTCTATATAAGGTAAGGGCCACTAAAAACAATAGTGCTCCAAATTCCATAGTTAATGTAATTTTAGAGCCATCTCCTCACCTAGTTTTATCAGTTCCTCCACATAGAGTTTTCACCAACCTTCCATAATAATTAGCATGTGATTTATAAAAACTCTTAGATTTCAATGTCATATCTCTCCCTCCCATAAAAGAGGTTGATACAACATACCATCTTATAAGGAACTATGATTCCAATGCATTCTACGAGTATCATAGGACACCAAGCCATATAAGAAATAGATGCATCAACCTAAAACATAAGATATAAGATTTCATTGAGGCTAACATTATTAATGTGGTAAGACCCATAAAGGCACCCAAAGTATAGAAAATGAAAACTCATACATTTAAAATATTATTAGATCTATTTACAAATAACATAGTAAATGAGGTAGGGAGAACTTTAGGTGTTCACTACACATATCAAACACATCCACCACCAACATCATATCACACTACTATAAAAGAGGCACACTCAATAAAAAATATCATTGGTATGTACCATATTATAGGTCTAACTATACCACTCATCACTTTCTCAAATCAAGATATTATTGATGATGATATAAATTTATATGTACTCTTTGTATAAGACTACATAGATCATCATCTTATCTAGAGTGTTATAGTTGACAATGGGTCAAGTATTAACATGTGCATTATCACACTTTATACATCATTTGGGGTATTTATATTATGATATATCCCCTATAGACATATTTATTAGTAGTTTTAGGTATCTTGTTTAGAGTTACATTAGTGAGATTGTACTTCTACTAAAGGTTAAACAAACACATATGGATACTAGGTTCTTAGTTTTACCTAGTGTAGACATTTTGACATGTTATTGGGTAGGCCATAGATACAAAAACTATGAGATATCCCATCCATAGTGTATAAATTCCTAAAATATATACATGAGAATTAGGTGGTCACAGTTGTTGGTCTTTCATATGATTATCCTCTACCTATTCCATAACTAGTTATAACATAGTTACCAATTACAACATAGTTACTAGTTTCAACACAATTATTAGTTAGATCTCCTATCATAGTTATTATCATTTACCATAGATTTTAGTGGATCCACCAGTGTATTTGAGGTCTAATCCTATAGTATTGACATGTATGCATACTCTCCCATGGAGACCACTATTATAGAGACCCCTATGTCAGAGATATGTTACATATTCTATAAGGCCTCCCTATAATCAATTTATAATAAGATAAATCTTATTGATTTCTCATTATTTTTAGCATAGTGCAAATATGACACATATAAATTATACCATATGGGTCCCCAAAGCCATTACAGTTCATAGAACACCATAAGCAATGTCATATATTCCTAGCATCACTCCACAGGTAGGGCCATATATAAATCACTCAGTATAGTAGATAATGAGACCACATTTACCCTTTTATACAAAATGCATGATCATAGTTCCATTATTTGACACATGCCACATTGATATCAATTATATCATGAGACTCATTAGTTAGTATTATTCTTCCCTTCTTATACATACTTTGATTCTCTCTTTCTCCTTGTACACAGTTCATTTTCATGTTACTTGTACATAACTTATATCCAAAAAATAATACAATATTCCAAAAACAAAAAAAAATCAAATAATTACTTAGAAAACAAAAAAATTATAGATTGTATGAATTGATATGTTTAAATTTCTTATATTTTCTAGACACTACATATGTTGGCTATATTAGTATAGTTGGTTTTATCATACATACATGATTTACTTGTTCTTTTCGAGTGCTTATAGATTTCTACAAGACTCAGGTCCACTACACTAATCTATATTTTCTATTATCTACCCACTGGGGGCATATACACTGATACACGAGGTGTACACTTGACAATTTACCCAATTAAAGTAACCCTATACATAGTTTTGATCCTTAGGTTCTATATTTCTATAATCTACATCCCAGATTTTTCATTATTATATCTTGATATTGATCATACCACACCTACCTAGATTTTTTACTGGCTATTACTTCTTTAGACTCAATATTTACATAGATTTATACTCTAAGTTCATTCATATTTTAATTTAGAGATTTACTAGTTTAGACTTGATTGTATCTTTATGCTTTTTCTATTTGAGGGAAATTAAATATACCATTGCTCTTTGTCTCTACGCCACTTATATTCACAATATGTATGCATTAGAAATTTTCTCATGCCCTTGTGTGTGCTTTCCTTATTATGTATGCAAAAATTTGAACATGTCCTTATATATGACTCTAATCCAACTTGGTTGTTTCTTGTGTATGTGGACATTTAAACATGTCATTGTATGTCTTATTTTCTTAGATTTAGTGATATGTGCCCATGTCCTTTGTGTTGTGCCCCTTTATCCTATTTTTCATGCCTCATGTGTTTTATATGTATTATTTATTATATGCATCATGTCCATAAAACTTGTATCTTACTTGTTACACACTCTAGTTTTCAATTCCATGAGGGACCTCATGTATCTCCCCTTTCTTACTTGGGTGTCATGATGACATCATGCCCCATCCTCCTAGGTAACTAACCAATATTTACTCAAATTTATTGTTACATACATACATACACACACACACAGATATATATATATATATATATATATATATATATATATATATATATATTAACACCATTGTGACTGATATACATTACATACATCTTATATTATAAATTTATGCTCATATTATATTACATTCCAATGTTATGTATGCACATCATATTAGATTATTTCATAGATATCATATATGATCCAGCCAACACACATTTTTCAAAGTTTTTTATTTTGATTACAATTATTATACAAGTTAAACAACTCTCCTCAAAAGAGGGTGTATTAATATGGGTTTGTCATAGATATCAAGCTCCTATATTGAACTTAAAGTACATTTTTTATCACATAGGCTTAGATTATACAAATCAGACTCAAGAAACATAGTGGGAAAATATTGACTTAGAGAGCAACATAGTTACATATAAATCATACTAGAAGGACATGTTATCTCCAAATATTGTACCCTATAAGAGGGTGTTTAGGCCTCCTCCAGATTTGGGTAACATTGGGACATTTCTAGGCATGTGGTTGTGCCTATAGGTGGAAATGGACCTCTAGGTTTGAAGGGATAACTCCCTAAATATGTCTCTATAAAACAACCTCTATTTAAACAAGCCTATTGAGAATAAAAGGGTTATAAAAATATATAAAATTAAAATCTATTCCAAGTGTGGTGATAAACCAAAATTATCTTCCACGTGAATGCCACATCCTAGTGCACAATACAACAAAAGACACAAGCCATTTTTTAGCTCTAAGAATCTAACACAAGTATTTAAATATAGAGGTTAGATGTGAAAAATAACACAAGGTAAATTAATCTAAAAGGGAAAGTGCTTGCTTATTCCAAAATAATAATACTCATACAATATTTCAACATATTTAGACACACACTATGTGACCTGTTAGACTTAAGATTCTCGCTCAGATGTGAAGGGAGAAGAATAGAAGGATGAAAATCATAACATACTATTACTGTGCATCTATTACACACTTAGAACATTCTTCAAAAAATTTAAAGGAGAAGACTTATGCTAATGTTTAAAGGCAAAGCATGGTAGCATACTAGCAGTGCTTCATCATACTATCTGTGGATGTCTTTTTTACTAGCCAAGGGACTATATATATAACAAGAAGAAAGAGAGAAGGGGAGGCCTTTGGTGACAAGCAAACAAATCAATTCTATTGGAAGTCATCATCTTCAAATACAATTGATTTTTCCAATGATTCTCATTAGGGCATTCTGATTGATCCATGTCACCCTCCTAAATGCCCTTGGCTTGCCCTCTTGGAGATGCTTTTTCAATAGCTACTTAATAGAATAGAACTATGTGGAGATGGTACCAAAAATGGTTACTGCTAATAGAGACACCTATTAGATATTTTTTTTAGTGCCTAACTACTTATCCTTAGCTTGTTGTGATGCATAATGACATGGAGAGAAGTTGTTTTTATTCTTCTTAGATTTATCTTTCCTTTTTGATTAGTCTTCAAAGAATGAATCAGATTGGTGATTCTGAGCCATTGATCTACTAGGAATGGATGCATATGTATCATCCTCCATCTATACCTATCTCATACCACATGGTAGCTTCTCATTTTCCTAATAATGATGGTGGTACTAGCTCACTAAACTAAGTTTTCTAAGATAATTAGCCTTAGAAACTTTATTTGCACTTGTAGACCCATTCAGGTTCTTTTATTGCTTCAACTTGCTTGCTTTAGAGTTGCCATTACTCATGAATTATAAAGTGAGAATGTGTAATTTCTATTCACGGGTCTAAAATACAATACTCAAGACCAAATCAGATTTGTCTTGGTGCACTACTTCAAGTTTTCTACTGCTCATGACTTATAAAGTGAGTCTTCACCTTTGAAGAACCCAATTTGCATCATACATAAGTAATTAAAGTTCATAAACTTTAATTAATTATAATCATAAAACCCTTGGAAGAAAAGCACTAATGGAAACCTGATTTCCACTTATCTTCACTTTAAGTATTCAAGCTTTTTGAGGCTCCTTACTTTAGGTTTTTCATGCTCCATGTATTCAAGCTTTTCAAGCCTAATTACTTCCAATGGCTAGTTCCTTGCTTTGAAATTGACATTCCTTTGCCCATCATAGGATATTATCACAATTACTTTGGTAATGTTGTATCTCTTTTCCTTTAGACTTTTCTATTCCTTTGCACCTTTTTTAAAGGAATTCCTTCAGATAATTTGTTTGAAGGAATTCCTTTGGATAATTTGCTTATTTTGGATTTCTGAAAGTGACCCTTTATATTTTTCTAAAGGGCACTTGGCTAAATAAAGTGACCTTCAAAAAAAAATTTAAGGGCACATGGAGAGAGAAATTTTCCCTTCAAAATTTTTCTAAAGGGCACTTGGCCTGGATTAGTCACTTTGGAATTTTTCCAAAGGGCACTTGGGGAGGAAGCGACCCTTCAAAAAAGTTTGAAGGGCACTTAGGAGACTTAGTGTACCTTTGTAACTTTTATAAAGGGTACTTTGAAGAAAAATGTCCCTTTAAAAAAGTTTGAAGGGCACTTGGGAGATGAAATGTCCCTTCAAAACTTTTTTGAAGGGCAGTTTGAAGAAAAGTGTCCCTTCAAAAAAGTTTGAAGGGCACTTGGAAAAGAGATAAGGCCCTTAAAAAAAGTTTGAAGGGTATTTTGGAAAGGTAAAATTTTGCTTTATATTTTTTTGAAGGGTACTTTGGAAAGAGAAAGAAGCCTTTAGAATAATTTTAAAGGGTACTTTGAATAAAAGTGTCCCTTCCAAAAAGTTCGAAGGGCACTTTGAAAAGGGAAAGTGTCCCTTCAAGTTTTTTTGAAGGGCACTTTGGAAGAAGAGAAATGTCCCTTTATAAAATTTTGAAGGGCACCTTGAAAGAAGGAAGGAAGAAGAAAATATTTGAAGAGTTACTTTAGGAAAGACTCGAGGAAGGATTCTTTTAGACTTTTTCTCTGAGACAAAAAGGCTGAATGAATTCAAAGGCTAGGGAGAGACAAGGAAGGCTTCCTAAAAAGGCTAGACAAAAACATGAAATGATATAAATAATTTTAAGGATTCCTTGGGAAGGGGATATATGGATAAAAATATTGTACTTAGAAAATTTTTGAGGGTGCAAAAATTGGCTAACATTCTTGGTGATTCCTAAGGGAGGCATGCCTACTATGCCTAAGACTAGTCATCTTAATCCTTCCATTGGGTATGGATTCATGTATATAGGCTAAAAAGGTAACTAAATAATATTTATCTCAAGAACACATAACTGGGTGAATAAACACACAAGGAAAATATGCTCACCAAAAAAGAGGAAAGAAAGATAATACTCATACAATAATGCACTTAGGGAAAATAATAGACAACAAAACAAAGGAAGTACACATCCAATAAAACAAATGAAGCACACCTAAACTAGTATTTACAAAGATACAAGTAAGGGATAGTAGTAATATTTCAAGTGTATCCCATTTATAGGGATGGGAAACTCTTCCCCATTCATCTTGGATAGTTGGAAGGATTTGCTTTGCTTACACTTGGTGATGATGTAAGGGAAACTCTACAAAGTGTAAAACTTTGTATGCCTTCCTATACTTACCCTATCTTCATCCCATTTCAAGACCAATTCACTCTCTTTGAACACTATTTAAATTTTCCTTTTGTCAAAGGACCTCTTCATGAGAACTTGATGGTGTTCTATAGCTTTATGTACATCATCCCTTACCTCTTGTAGCTACATTAGTTTAGTCAACTTGACCTCCATCAGAGTGTTTTCAAGTAATTCCAACTAATATGTAAGTTTTAGGGTAAGAAGCTCTTGGGATATAGATAACATGGCTTCTTTACCATAAAAAAGTATAATGGGAGAGTTACCAATTGAATTCTTAGGAGTAATCTTGTCTCTCCATAAAGCTATTTTCAACTGGCTATGCTAGGATATTTGATTGTGATCCAACATTCTCTTGATGATTTTTATGATGTTCTTATTGGTAGACTCAGCCAATATATTACCTTGAGGGTAATAATTGGATGAGTTACTCAAATTAGCTCCATTTCTACCTTCCCAATCAATTTTTTTGGTACTTATAAAAGCAAGTGCATTATCTGAGATGATGACATGAGGAACTCCAAACCTCATAATGATGCCTTCGTAAAACTCTAAGATGGTGATTTCATTTGCTTCCTTCAATACAATAGCTTCTATCCACCTTATTAAGTAGTCAGTGGTAATCAATATCCATTTGTGCCTAGCACTTGATGGAGGATTGATTATACCAATAAAGTCAAGGCCCTATTACATGAAAGGCTAGTCCACTTGGATAGGGTTCAATGGAAGCGTTGTGAACTTTTACTTGTCTATAAAGAAGGAACATTGAGGATGCACCTTGGCCCAATGATAAAAGTCCTTAAAAATACAAGGCCAGTAGTATTTATCCCTCATTATCTTTTTAGCTATAGTTATAGGAGAGAAATAGCCTCTATCTGTACCATTATGGAAACTTTCTAGCAACATGTCAAATTGACTATTGTCAGCACATCTCAACATCAAACCACTTGTGTCTTTTCTAAACATAACATCATTAACAAGGCATTAGGGAATGGTTTGCAATATAAAGTATCTCATTTTATATTTTCTCAAACCATTGGGACACTCACCATTTTGAATAAAAGTGATGATATCTTATGTCCAACTCTGAACTAACATGTGATCAACTGGTTGGGGTTGAATTTGATTGATCAAGACCTATTTTTTTGGCTCTTATAGGTCTAAAGATAAATTATTTCATAATCCTTTTCCTATCACCCAGTTGGTCCCCTTGAAGTCCACATCATACTCTATCACCTTTGTAATCCATCTAGCCCTCTTCTCATTGAGATCCTTACTTAAGAGAAACTCTTTAGTGATGGGTTGAGAAACCATGACATGTATCTTATTTTTGGAAACCATGTGCCTAATTTTATTCAACCTCCTAATCACTATTAGATCCTACTTAATAATAAAAGAATACTTAACCTCATAATCTTCCATCCCTTGGATAAATAATGCAATTGGCTACTCAACCTCTTCATCATTCTTCTACATAAGCATAACTAAGATCATGTCAAGGTTATCAAAGGTGTAATGTATGAAATCCTTGGAAAATTTTGGTTTTAGGAGAGTAGGAGATTCTAAAATTACTCTCTTGATTTCCTCAAAATTGTTCCTACCTTCCTTTCTCCAAAAAAAGGCTTGGTTATTCCTTAGCATGGCTATGATAGGCTTTACAATAGTTGAAAAACCTAGAATAAAACTCCTTAAATTTTTTATTTTCTCCAAGAAGATTTGTACTCCCTTCTTGTGTGGAGGCAAGGACAAGTCTAGGATAACCTGAATCCTTTCAAGGTCAATAGCCAAGCCTTCCTTTAAAATGATATGACCTAAAATATTTCCCTCATGGATAAAAAATATGAAATTATTTAGATTAAGTTATATTCCATACTCCTTGCATTTCTAAAACACGTACCTTATGTGCTTCATGTGATCAACATCTTTGAAAAAAATGGTTATATCATCAAGATATACAAGTAAAAACTTGTTGATCAAACCTTTGAAATCCATGTACATCGATATTTAAAACATGGCTCCAACATTTAATAAACCAAAAGGCATCTTGTTGTAAGCAAAGGACCCCCATTTCATAGTGAAGGCTATCTTGAACTGATCTTCTTGATTAAACAATATCTAGTTATAGACTAAATAATTGTCAAGAATTGAGAAGCATTGAGAACCTAAAACAACTTGAAAATTTTTCTCCATGAAAGGTAGTGGATAATGATCCTTAAGAGACACTCTATTAAGATCTCAAAAATCCACACATAGTCTAATTTATCCATATTTCTTGTAGATAGGTACAAGATTAGCTACCCAAGTCAAGTGCTTGAGAGGGAAGATGATGTTGGACTCAATCAACTTGGTTAATTCCTTCTTCATGAGTTCTTCTACCTTAGGGTTAATAGGCCTTTGATTTTGCCTAACTAGTTTAGCTCTAGGTTCCAACTCAATAGTGTGATGAGCTAGGCTTAGATGAAACCCTTTCAAATCATTATATTCCCAAGCAAATATATCATGGAACTCTTTGCATAGTTAAATAAAGGTTTGACTTTTAGACAAATAATAAACCTTACCAATCTTTAGGAGCTTGTCCTTGTAAATCATTACTCTCTCATAATTCTCTTCTTTTTTAGAAATGCTCACTCTTTCCTTCTTATTTTGATAATATTCATTCAAGACACTCTCAAAGGTAATCAACCCCTTAGGTATCTTGTTTGTATTTAGCTATATAGTTTGTTCTTCATAATGATCATGTAATCTCTTTTGGTTATTTGAGGAGAAACCTACCTCATTTTGTAAGAAGTGTGCATTTTATTAATCACTTTTAAACACCTACCATGACACTTTATTATCTAGGATAGAAGGTCTCACAATAATATTGATATGAGATTGATTTTTCTCTTGTCCCACATCAGTAGCTGTATCAAAATATGCACCTATGATAGGTAATCTATCAACATTCTTATTAGAATCCCTTGGTATGGGTTGTATGGTTAGGGCATCAAAGTCTTGAAGTAGTTTCTATACCATATGCTTGTAGGATTTATACAAGGGGTTCTTGGCTGTAGACTAATTTATTACTTGGTGGATGACCAACTTGCTATCTCCATAAACCTTTAAATTCTAGATCCCTTTCTTCTTTGCCCATTTGAGGCCTTGAACTAGGCCTTCATATTTCACCATATTGCAAGTGTAGCTTAAGTGGAATCTATATGAGGAATAGTATTGATTATTTGATGGAGAAATAATCATGATGCTAGATCCTAAATCCAATTTTCTCCTTGAACCATCAAAAAACATTTCCCATATACCTTCAAGTTCATGATTTTCATTAGTGAGTGAAGGGGTTGGAGCATCCTTTTCATGCATACAATAAACTCCCAAATCAGTCTCTTCTATGAAGGTGTAAGTATCGAGTCCATGTTTCTTAGTGATATATTTATCAAGGAAAAGATGAGAAATACCTTAAAATGGGGAGGATGTTTCACCATCTATGATAGTTTCTTCTTCTTTATTGATTAGATAGTTCTAATTTGAATTTGTCTCTATGTATGGCTCAATATAATACCTTGCTAAGGGTTGAGTCCTTATAGCTACCTTGGTTCCATATTTTTTTTTAAAGGCTAGAAAGGACTAGTTAGCTTAAAGTTACCCTTATATTGTTTCTATGAATTCCCTTGATAGATAGATAGAAAAACAAGCTGGAAGGTCCACCACCACAATGTCTTATAAGATAGGGGAACTTGGAATCCATGAAGAAAGACCTTCAAACCTTTGAATACCCCCAATATCTTAGTTGGTGTCCCATCCAAATGCAAGACACATTTTCTATGTGGTTTATATTTCATCCCTAATTTGTCAACCACCACCTTAGGTATAACAGTGGTACTAGCTCTACTATCCATAATGCAATTATGGACCAGCTTATCTCCCATGATGAGGGTGAGATAAAAGGGTGGAGGATTTTCAAACTTGGTGGAGGGATCTAAGACATGGCTTGGGTTATTGGTGATGGCCACACTATTATGTCTTGAGGTCTGAGGGGCTACATGAATGTTTTCAAGTTGTTCTTTCAATAACTCCTTTTCACTAGGCATATGCAAGACTTCCCAAAGTGATATACTTATCTTAGAATTATTCAAAGAATAAAAAATGTTAAAGGGGGAAGCATTCACCTTATCTTGAATTTTTGAAGGTAATGAAGAATTTTAAACTTATTGCATTGTAGGCTTGATATCTTTGTTTGCATTTTGATTTTGTTGAGGAGCATGACTGGTAGCAGGTGTTGCACTAGAATTCATACTTTATGACCTTGGAAAGGCATCATTTAGAATCACATGTAATCTTGGCACATCTCTTAGATCTCTCTTCTTATACCTTGTGTTGGCTATAACTAATGTTATTTGTTTTAACATGTAGTCATCTCTTGCCTAAAAGTTCATCATGCCTACACTTTGGCTACTCGCTTCTCCATGGATATCCCTTTTACTAGGATTCACTTCTTTTGACATCATGGAGGGAGTGAATTATTATTATGGCACTAAGTCTTTGTTGTCTCCTTCATTATCATGTTTAAAGTGACCTTGAGGTTACCCCCATTAGTCTAAATGATCCTCTCCTTACACTATATTAGCATGTACTGGAACAACATCATTTATGGGAGGAGTAGAATTATGATTATAGGCATTAGGATACTTATTGAAACCTTTCTGACCTTGTCCTCTCCCTTAGTAATTGTATAGTGGTGGAGCTCTATATCCTTGCTGAGGGTAGTATTATGTATTAGGAGGAACGCTTGTTTGAAGTTGAGCTTGCTTGTACTGAGCACATAGTGACTGAATTTCCTCATCTTTGTCCACAACACTCTCCATTTTCTTAGGGAAGGCTCTTGGCTTGACATTGGCCTTAGCAATTTTATTTATGATTGGAGATTCAACTAAATTATGAGATAGAAATGGCATGGAAACTCTTATAGGGAGTATTCTATCTTGTATCAAGAAATATTTAGCTTCAATAGCTAACTCATATGCACCTCATAGAGTGAATCCTCCAATTGATTGAAAATACTACTATGCCAATACCAATACCTTTGAGGTAGGTGGGGAACACAAACCTTGGAGGAAGTCTCATGACTGGTGGTAGCCTATGCCATGTCCTTTGAAATATCTCATTGAAATCTCTGATGGATTCATTAGGACCTCCCTTTATCATGTTTTGATGATGGATTAGTGAAGCATGATCACTATTATTTTTAAAACTTATTACTAATATCTCTCTAAATCCATCCCAACTTGTATTGCCACCCCTTTCCAATTTTATATACCATTCAAGTGCCTTGCCTTTTAGAGACATGGGAACAAACCTAATGGCTATATTGGCTCTAGTGACATTATGGAAATTGTATAAATTAAAAATGTTCCTAATATGTTTGGATGGGGTAATATGACCCTTTCCATTAAAACTAGGGAGATTTTTGGTAGCATTATGAGGGATGGGGTAATATTCATGAATATTTATTGGGTTTTTGGTATTTAAGGTAGGTAAAGGTTGATACCTATCCATTTCTTCTTGATGGTCTACCTTGTCAATTTCCTCAACCTCTTCTTCTTCAAAACCACCTTGCCCAAGTTCTCTAAGTGCCAAGAATAGTTTAGGATGTTGTTCTTCAAAAAGAGATTTAGCTAGAGGTTCTTAGTCAAATATCCTAGATGACCTATTAAGGACCATGAAGTAAAATAAGGAAAACTTGATCTATAACCATGGATTCTCACCCCTTGAAGTTACCAAATGTTGTGTCAAAAATATTAACTCATGCTTGTTAAGACTAGCATTCACCTTGACATGCAAATATAACCAAGAACTGGGGTCCCACCAGGTGTGTCAAAATTATTATATCCAAATATTTCACCCTAGAAGTGGGTGTTTAAGCCTCTTCTAGATTTAGGCAATGTTGGGACATTTCTAGTCATTTGGGTGTGCCTATAGGTGGAAATGAACCTCTAGGTTTGAAGGGCTAGCTCCCTAAATATGTATCTATAAAATAACCTCTATTTAAACTAACCTACTAAAAAGAAAAGGGTTAGAAAAATATAAAAAATTAAACTTTATTCCAAGTGTGGTGATATACCAAAATTATCTTCCACATGAATTGCACATCCTAGTGCACAATACAACAAAAGACACAAGCCATTTTTGAGATCTAAAAGTCTAGTATTTAAATGCAAAGGTGAGATTTGAAAAATAACATAAGGTAAATGAATCTAAAATGGAAAGTGTTTTCTCATTCCAAAACAATAATACTCATGCAAGATTTCAACACATTTAGACATGCACTATATGATCTATTAAAACCAAGATTCTTGCTTAGATGTGAAGGGATAAGAATAAAAGTATAAAAATCATCACATACTATTATTGTGCATCTCTTACACACTTAAAACATTCTCTAGAAACTTCAAAGGAGAAGAATTATGATAAAGTTTAAAGGTAAAGCATGGTAGCATTCTATTAGGGCTTCACTGTACTATCTATGGATGTCTTTTTTACTAGCCAAGGGGTTATATATATAGCAAGAAGAAAGAGAGGAGGTAAGGACTTTGGTGCCAAAGAAAGGAATAAATTCTATTGGAATTTGTCATCTTTAGCTATAACTAATTTTTCCAATGATTCTCATTAGGTCATTCTAATTTATCCATGTCACCCTCTTGAATGCCCTTGGCTTGACCTCTTGGAGATGCTTTTTCAATAGTTTCTTAATAGAATAGAGTTATGTGGAGATGGTGCCAAAAATGGTTGATGCTAGTGAAGCCACCTATTGGATATTTGTTTTGGTTCCCAACTGCTTCTCCTTGGCTTATCATGTTGCACAATTGCATGGAGAGAAGTTATTTTTATTCTACTTGGCTTTGTCTTTCCTTTTTGATTAGTCCTCAAGGAATGACTCAGATTGGTGATTCTGAGTCATTGATCTGCTAGGCATAGATGCCTATGGATCATCCTCCATCTATATATATCTCATGCCATGTGGTATCTTCTAATTTTCTTGATCATGATGGTGGTACTATCTCACTGAACTAAGTTTGTTAAGCTAAGCAACCTTGGAAACCTTATTTGCACTTATAGACCCATTCAGGTTCTCTAATTGCTTCAAGTAACTTGATTTAGGTTTGCCATTGCTAATTGATTATAAAGTGAGAATGAGTAATGTCTATTCATGAGTTATAAATACACTTCCCAAGAAAAAATTGGGTTTGTTTTGGTGCCCTACTTCTGATTTTCTATTTTTCATGACTTATAAAGTTTGAGTCTTCACCTTTGGAGAACCTAGTTTGCACTATCTAGGAGTAATTCTAGTTGATAAACTCCAATTAATTATAATCATAAAACACTTAGAAGATAAGCACTAATGGAAACCTATTTTGTACTTGTCTTCACTCTAAGTCTTTTAGCTTTTTGAGGCTGCTTACTTCAAGTTTTTCATGCTCTAAGTCTTTGGGGTTTTCAAGCCTGATTACTTCCAATGGCTAGTTCTTTTCTTTGAAACTGATGTCCCTTGGCCCATCATGGGATATTTTCACAATTACTTTGGGAATGTCATAGCTCTTTTCCTTTGGACTTTTATATTCTTTTAGGCTTTTTCTAAAGGAATTGATTTGGATAATTTGTTTGAAGGAATTCCTTTGAACAATTTTCTTGTCTTGGATTTTAGAAAGTGACCCTTTAGATTTTTTCAAGGCAATTGGCTTAAAAAAGTGACCTTTAGAAAAAAATTGAAGGGTACTTAAAGAAATAAAGTGGCCCTTTATATTTTTTTTGAAGGGCATTTGTCTTGGATTAGTCCCTTTAAAAGAATTTTGAAGGGCACTTTGGGAGGAAGTGACCCTCTGAAAAAGTCTAAAAGGCACTTGGAAGATGAAGTGTCCCTTTGGAAATTTTCTAAGGGGTACTTTGAATAAAAGTGTCCCTTTGAAAAAATTTGGAAGGCACTTAGAGGAGATAGAAGGCCCTTCAAAAAAGTCTGAAGGGCACTTGAGAGATGAAGTGTCCCATCAAAACTTTTCTAAAGGGCACTTTGAAGAAAAGTGTCCCTTAAAAAAAGTCTAAAGGGCACTTGGAGGAGAGAGAAGGGCCTTTGGAAAAGTCCAAAGGGCATTTTAGAAAAGGAAAGTGTCCCTTTTGATTTTTCCAAAGGGCACTTTGGAAAGAGAAAAAATCCTTCAAAACAATTTTGAAGGGCACTTTGAAGAAAAGTGTCCCTTTGAAAAAGTCCGAAGGGCACTTTGAAAAGGGAAAGCATCCCTTTATATTTTTCCAAGTGGAACTTTGGAAGAAGAGAAGTGTCCCTTTGGAAAAGTCAAAAGGGCACTTTAAAAGAAGGAAAGAAGAAGAAAAGATTCAAAGAGTTGCTTTGGGAAAGACTTGAGGAACGATTCTTTCAGACTTTTTATCCAAGACAAAAGTTTGAGAAAAAAAGGTTGAATGAATTCAAAGGATGGGGAGAGACAAGGAAGGCTTCTTGCAAAGGCTGGATAAAAACTTGAAATTAGAGAAGGACTTTGAGGAAGGATTCCTTGGGAAGGGGACATATGGATAAAAAGATTGTACTTAGCCAATTTTTAAGGGTGAAAAAATTGGCTAACATTCTTGGTGATTCTTAGGGGAGACATGCCTGCTATGCCTAAGACTAGTCATCTTAATCCTTCCATTAGGCATGGAGTCAGGTATATAGGTTGTAAATAGAACTAAACAAGCTTTTGCTCAAGAAAACATATCTGGGTAGACAAACACACAAGGCAAAGATGTTCACCAAACAAGAGGAAGGAAAGACAACACTCATGTAATAATGCACTTAGGGAAAATAATAGACAACAAAACAAAGGAAGCAAATAGCTAATGAAACAAAATAAACACACATAAACTAGTGTTTATAAAGAGACAAGCAAGGCTAGTAGCAAGATTTTAAGTGCATCCCATTTACAAAGATGTATAACTCTTCCCCATTCATCTTGGGTAGCTAAAAGTAGTTGCTTTGCTTGCACTTGGTGATGATATAAGGGCCACTCCACAAGGTGTTAAACTTTGTATACCTAGATTTTCCCTATCTTCATTCCATTTCAAGACCAAGTAACTTTCTTTTAACACTATTGCACTTGTCCTTTTTTCAAAGGACATCTTCATGAGAACTTTATGGTGTTCAATAGATTTATGTGCATCATCCCTCAACTCTCACAACTACATTCGTTTAGTCAGACTTACCTCCATTAGAGTGTTTTCAAGTAATTTTGGTTATTGTGCAAGTTTTAGGGTAGGGAGCTCTTAAGATATAGACAACCTGGCTTCTCTCCCATAAACAAGTATAAAGGGATAGTTACCAATTGACTTCTTAGGAGTAATCTTGTATGCCCATATATCTATTTTCAACTTGTTGTGATAGGATCTTTGATTATGCTCTAACCATCTCTTAATGATTTTGATGAGGTTCTTATTAGTAGACTCAGCCAATCCATTACCATGAGGGTAATAATTAAATGAGGTACTCAAATCAACTCCATTTCTACCTACCCAATCAAAAGTTTTGGCACTTATAACAATAAGTGCATTATTTGAGATGATGACATGAGGAACTCCAAACCTCATAATGATGCCTTCATAGAACTCTAAGATGGAATTTTCATTTTTTTCCTTCAAAACATAAACTTCTACCCACCTTGTTAAGTAGTAAGTGGTAGTCAATATCCATTTATACCTAGCACTTGATGGAAGATTGATCATACCAATGAAGTCAAGGCCCAATTACATGAAAGGCTGGTCCACTTGGATAGGGTTCAATGGAAGGGCTACAAGCTTTTGCTTGCCTAGAAAGAAGGTACATTGAGGACACACATTGGCCCAATGATAATAGTCTTTAAAAAGACTAGGCCAATAGTAGCCAACCGTCATTATCATTACAACTATAATTTTAGGAGAGAAATGGCCTCCATTTGTACCATTATGGAAACTTTTTAGCAACATATCAAATTTACCATTGTCAACACATCTCATCAGCACATCACTTGTGTATTTTATAAAGAGAACATCATCAAAAAGGCAATAGGGAATGATATAAAATCTGAAGTATCTCCTTTGGGATTTATTCAAACCATTGGGACACTCACCATTTTGAAGAAAAGTGAAGATATCTTGTGTCTAAATCTAAACTAGTATGTGATCAACTAGTTGGGGTTGAGTTTGATTTATTAAGACCTCTTCTTTTGGATCTTTTAGGTTTGAAGCTAAATACTTGCATAATCCTTGTCCTCTAACCAATTTGGTCACCTTGAAGTTCACATCATACTCCATCACTTTTATGATCCATCCAACCCTCTTCTCATTGAGATTATTACTTAATAGAAAGTCTTTAGTGCTAGGGTGAGAAACCATGAGATATATCTTATTGTTGGAAACCATGTGCCTAAATTTATTTATCCCTATAATAAATATTAGAGCCTACCTCTCAAAAAAATAATACCTAACCTCATAATCCTTCAACCCTTGGCTAAATAATTATATTATCTATTAAACCTCCTCATCATTATTCTACATAATCAAAGATGAGATTATGTCAAGGTTATCAAAGGTGTAAAGTATGAAATCCTTGGAAAATTTTGAGTCCAAGAGAGTATGATATTCTAAAATTGCTCTCTTGATTTCCTCAAAACTACTCCTACCTTCCTTTTTCCAAGAAAAATCTTCGTTCTTCTTGAACATGGATGTGATAGGCTTTACCATAGTTTCAAATCCTAAAATAAACCTCCTTACAAAGTTTATTTTCCCCAAGAAGATTTGCATTACCTTCTTGTTCTGAGGTAAGGACAAGCCTAGGATAGCCTCAATCCTTTCAAGGTCAATATCCATGCCTTACTTTGAAATGATATGACCTATAATCTTGCCTTCATAGACAACAAAGATTCACTTCTACAAATTAAAGGATATTCCATACTCTTTACATTTATCAAATGCCTAACTTAGGTGCTCCATATGATCAGCAACATCTTTGGAATTTTTTTTTATATCATTAAGATATAAAAGTAAAAACATGTTGATAAAACCTCTGAAAGCCATGACCATCACCATTTCAAACATGGTTCCAGTGTTTGATAAACCAAAATGCATCTTGTTGTAAGCAAAGGTGCCCCATTTCATAGTGATGGCTATCTTGAATTGATATTCTTTATTGATCAATATCTGGTTATATCTTGAATAACCATCAAGAAGTGAGAAGCATTGAAAACCTAAAACAACTTCTAGAATTTGCTCCATGAAAGGAAGAGGATAATGAACCTTAAGAGACACTCTATTAAGATTTCAAAAATCCACACAAAGTCTAATTTTTGCATTCTTCTTATGGATAGGTATAATATTAGCTACCCAATTGAAGTATTTGATAAGGAAGATGATGTTGGACTCAATCAGTTTGGTTAATTCCTTCTTCATGAGTTCTTCTAGCTTAGGGTTAATAGGCCTTTACTTCTGTGTGACTGGTTTAGCTCCAGGGTCTAGCTCAATGGTGTGATGAGATAATATTGGATTAAACCCTTTAAAATATTTATATTTCTAAGAAAATATAGTATGGAAATATTTTCATAGTTTAATAATGACCTACCTTTTACATAAAGAAAAAATCTTACCAATATCTAGTAGTTTATCCTTGTAAATCATGACTCTCTTATAATTATGTTATTTTGTGGACATGATCACTCTTTCCTTATTATTTTGATCATCTTCATTGAAGACACTCTCTAAGGTAATAATCCCCTTAGGTATCTTTTTTTTCTTTAGCTGTATAATTTGTTCTTCATAATAATCATGTAATCTCTTTTGGTTCCTTGAGGAGAAAACTGCCTCATTTTGTTAGAAGTGTGAAATGTGGTCATCACTTTCAAAAAACTACCATGACACTTCACTATCTAGGATATAAGGTATCACAATGATCTTGATATGATATTTATCTTTCTCTTTTCCCACATCAATAGATGTATCAAACCGTGCACCTCTGATAGCCAATCTGTCAGCATGTTTATTAGAATCCCTTGGTATGGCCTATATGTTGAAGGCATCAAAGTCTTCAAGTAGGTCCCATACCCTATGATTGTAGGATTTAATAAAGGGTTTCTTGGTTTTATCCTAATTTCTTACTTGGTGGATGACCAATTCACTATCTCCATAAACCATTAAATTCTTGATCCCTCTCTTTTTTGCCCATTGGAGGCCATGAACTAGGCCTTCATATTCTACCACATTGCAGGTGCAACTGAAGTATAATATATAAGAGGAGTAGTATTTATTATTTGATGGATAAATAATCATGATGAAAAATAATGCACCCACTTTGCTCCTTAACCCATAAAAAAACATTTCCCACATCGCTTCAAGCTCATGATCTTCATTAGTGAGTGAAGGGGTTGGATCATCCTTTTCATGCATACAATAAACTCCCAAATTATTCTCTTATATAAAGGTGTAATTATTGAGTCCATGTGTCTTAGTATTATATTTATAAAATAAAAATGAGAAATGCCTTTAAGCGGGGAGGATGTTTCACCATCTATGATAGTTTCTTCTTCTTTCTTGATTAGACAATTCTGATTTGTATTTATCTCCATGTATGGCTCAATATGAAACCTTGATAAGGGTTGAGTTCTTATAGTTAATTTAATTACATATATTTTTTAAAAGGATAGAAAGTAACAATTAGTTAAAATTCACCTCATGTTTTTTCCATAAAGTCCCTTGATAGGCATTTAGAAAAATGAGCTAGAAGGTCCACCACCATAATGTCTTGTAAGATAGGGGAACTTGGGTAGCCATGAAGAAATACCTTCAAACCTTTAACCAACCCTATTGTCTTAGTTGGTGTCTCATATAGATATAAGACACCTTTGCTATATGGTTCATATTTTAACTGCAATTTGTTAGCCACCACCTTAGGAATAATAGTGGTACTGGCTTCACTATATATAATGCAATTATGGACCAGCTTGTCTCCCATGATGGGGGTGAGATATAAGGGTGGGGAATTTTTATACTTTTTGGAGGGATAAAAAACATGCATTAGATCATTAGTGAGGGCAAAAATATTGTTTTTTAAGGTCTGAGGGGCTACATGAATGTTTGTAAATTGTTATTACAATATCTCCTTTTGACCAGGCATATACAAGACTTCCCAAAGTGATATGATCGTCTTGGCATTCTTAAAAGAATAAAAAATGTTAAAGGATGAATCATTCACCTTATCTTGAATTTTTTAAGTTAATGATGAATTATAAACTTGCTACATTGTAAGATTGATATCTTTATTTACAATCTAATTTTGTTGAGTATGACCAATAGCAGGTGCTGCACTAGAATTCCCACTTTGTGACCTTGGAGAGGAATAATTTGGAGTCACATGCACTCCTATAAAATATCCTATATCTCTCTTCTTGGCCTTTTTTTGGATGAAAATGATGTTCTTTGATTCAACATGTAGTCATCTCTTGCCTAAAAGTTCATCATGCCTACAATTTAGCTGCTCACTTCTCCATGTATATCCTTTTGACTGGGATTCACTTCTAAAATCATGTATGGAGTGTATTATTCTTGTGGTACCAAATATTTTTTGTTTCCTCCATTATCATGCATAAAATTACCTAGAGGTTTCCCCCATTGATCTAAATGATCCTCTCTTTAGACCAGATTAGCATGTACTAAAACATCAACATTTGTGGGAGGGGTAGAATTAGGATTGTAGCCTTTGGGATACTTATTGAAATATTTATAACCTTTTACTCTCCCTTGGTAACTATATTGGAGTGGATATATATATCTTTTCTAAGGATATTATTGTGTACTAAGAGGAGCACTTGACTAAAGTTGAGCTTGCTTGAGCTGAGCACATAGTGACCGAATATCCTAATCTTTGTCCAAAACACTATCCATTTTCTTGGAAAAGGCTGTTGGCTTGACATTGGAGTTATTAATTTGAGATATTTTTGGAGCTTCAACAAAATTACAAGATAGAAATGGCATGGAAACTCTTAGAGGGAGTCTTCTATCTTGTATCAAGTTATTTTTAGCTTTAGTAGCTAACTCATATGCACCTAGTAGAGTGAATACTCCCATTGACTAAAACATCACTTATATGTTAATACTAGTACCTTTGAGGTAGGTGGGGAACACAAAGATAGGAGGAGGTCTCATGACTGGTGGTATCTTATGCCATGTCCTTTGAAATCTCTCATTGCAATCTCTCATGGATTAATTAGGATATCTCTTTATCATGTTTAGCTGATGGATTAGTGAAGCATGATCACTCTTATTTTCAAATATTGTTACTAATAACTCTCCAAATCCATCCCAAGTTGTAATGTAACTCACTTCTAATGTTCTATACCAGTCAAGTGACATGTGTTTTAGAGACATGGTAAGTAAAATAATGGCTATGTTGGCTCTGGTGACATTATGGAAATTTTAGAAATTAAAAATGTCCCTAATATGCTCAGAAGGGGTAATAAGACCCTCTCCATTGAAACTAGGGAGATTTTTGGTAGCATTTGGAGGGATGGGGTCATATGCATGAAGATATATTGGGTTTTGGGTGTTGAATCTAGGGAAAGGTTAATGCCTATCCATTTCTTCTTGATGGTTTACCTATTCAATTTCATCAAACTCTTCTTATTTTTCTTCTTAAAAACCACGTTGCCTAGGTTCTCTAAGCACTAGGAATGGTGCAAGATATTTTTCTTCAAAAATATCTTTAGCTAGATGTTCTTGGTAAAATATCCTAGATGACTTAGTGAGGACCATAAAGTAAAATAATGAAAACTTGATCTACAACTAGGGATTCTCACCACTTGGAGTTACTAAATACTATGTCAAAAATATTAACTCAGGCTTATTAAGACTACATTCACCTTGACATGAAAATATAACCAGTAACTAGGGTCCCACCAGGTGTGATAGAACTATTGTCTCTAAATCTTATACCCTAGAAGATGGTGTTCAGGCCTCCTCTATATTAGGGAAATGTTAATAATTTTTTAGGCATGTGGGTGTGCCTATAGGTGGAAATTAACCTCTAGGTTTGAAGGGCTAGCTCTTTGAATATGTCTTTACAAAATAACCTCTATTTAAACTAACCTAATGAGAAGAAAAGGGCTAGAAAAATGTATACAATTAAAGTCTATTCCAAGTGTGGTGATACACCAAAATTATCTTCCACATGAATTCCACATCCTAGTGCACAATACAAAAAAAGACACAAGCCATTTTTGAGCTCTAAAAATCTAACACAAGTATTTCAATGTAGAGGTGTGATGTGAAAAATAACACAAGGTAAATGAATCTAAAAGGGAAAGTGTTTTCTCATTCTAAAATAATAATACTCACATAGGATTTCAACACATTTAGACACACACTATGTGACCTTTTAAACCTAGGATTCTCACTCAAATGTGAAAGGAGAAGAACAGAAGGATGAAAGTAATCACATACTTTTAATGTGCATATCTTATACACTAAGAAGATTCTATAGAAACTTGAAAGGAGAATACTTATGTTAATGTTTAAAGGTAGATCATGGTAGAATTCCAATAAGGCTTCATAGTACTATCTATGGAAAGAGAGAAGGGGAGGCCTTATACACCAAGGAAAAGAATCAATTCTATTGGAAGTCATCATCTTAAAATGCGACTAATTTTTCCAATGATGCTCATTAGGGAATTCTGATTGATCCATGTCACCCTCTTGAATTCCCTTGTTTTTCCCTCTTGGATATGTTATTTCAATGGCTACTTAAAAAAATAGAGCTATGTGGAGATGGTGTCAAAAATGGTTACTACTAATAGAGCCACCTATTGGAGATTTATTTCAGTGCCCAACTACTTTTCCTTGGCTTATCATGATACATAATGGCATGGAGACACTTTTTTTCTTCTTTTACATAGCTTTATCTTTCCTTTTTGATTGGTCCTCAAGGAATGACTTAGATTGGTGATTCTGATTCATTGATCTATTGGTCATAGATGCCTATGGATCATCCTTCATCTATGTATATCACATTCCATGTAGTAGCTTCTCATTTGCATGATCATGATGGTGGTAATAGCTCACTAAAATAAGTTTGTTAAACTAAATAGCCTTATAAACCTAATTTGCACTTGTAGACCCATTTAGGTTCTCTAATTACTTCAAATTTCTTTCTTTAGGGTTACCATTGCTCATGACTTATAAAGTGAAAATGATTAATGTCTATTCATAGTTTTGAAATACACTTCCCAGGACCAAATTAGGTTTGTCTTGGTACACTTCTTTGGTTTTTATACTAATCATGACTTATAAATTTTGAGTCTTCACATTTGGAGAACCTAGTTTGCACCATTCACAAGTAATTTGGGTTCATAAAAATGAATTACATATACTCATAAAACCCTTGGAAGACAAGCATTGATGAAAACTTGATTTGCAGTTGTCTTTACTTTAAGTCTTTGAGATTTCTAAGGCTCCTTACTTTAGGTTTTTCATGCTCTAAGTCTTTGGGATTTTCAAACCTGATTACTTCCAACAATTAGTTCCTTTCTTTTAAATTGATGTCCCTTAGCTTGTCATGGGGTATTGGTACAATTCCTTCAATAATGTCAGAGCTATTTTCCTTTCAACTTTTATATTCCTTCATAAATTTGTTTGAAGGAATTCCTTCAGACAATTTACTTGTCTTAGCTTTCAAAAAGTGACCCTTCAAATTTTTTTAAAGGGCACTTGGCTAAAGAAAGTAACCTTAAAAAAATTGAAGGGTACTTAGAGAGAAAAAGTGGCAATTCATAATTTTTTTGAAGGGTCCTTGGCTTGGATTAGTCCCTTTAGAATTTTTTTAAAGGGCACATTGGAATGAAGTGACCCCTCAAAAAGTCCAAAGGGCACTTGGGAGATGAAGTGTCCATTAATATCTTTTTCGAAGGGCACTTTCAAGAGAAGTGTCCCTTTAGAAAATTATAAAGGGCACTTGGAGGAGAGAGAAGGACCTTCAAAAAAGTTTAAATGGTAATTGGGAGATGATGTGTCCCTTCAAAACGTTTTTGAAGGGTAATTTGAAGAAAAGTTTCCCTTTATTAAAGTCTGAATGGCACTTGGAGGAGAGATAAGACCCTTCAAAAAAAATTTAAGGTAACTTTGGAAAGGGAAAGTGTCCCTTTGGATTTTTTTGAAGGGTACTTGAGAAAGAGAAAGAATCCTTCAGAACAATAATGAAGGGCACTTTGAAGAAAAGTGTCCCTTTGAAAAAGGTTGAAAGGCACTTTAAAAAGGGAAAGTGTCCCTTTATATTTTTTTTAAGGGCACTTTGGAAGAAGATAATTGTCCCTTCAAAAAAATTTGAAGGGCACTTTCAAAGAAGGAAGGAGGAAGAAAAGCTTTTAAGAGTTGCTTTAGGAAATAATCAAGGAAGGATTCTTTCAGACTTTTTGTTCAAGAAAAAAAGGCCAAATGAGTTCAAAGGTTGGGGAAAGATAAAAAAAGGCTTCCTACAAAGTCTAGACAAAAACTTGAAATGAGAGAAAGAATTTCAGGAAGGATTCCTTGGGAAGGTGATAGATGGATAAAAAGATTGTATTTAGAAATTTTTTGAGGGTGCAAAAACTGGCTAACATTCTTGGTAATTCCTAGGGGAGGCATGCATTCTGTGACAAATAATATTCATCTTAATCCTTATATTGGGCATGGAGTCACCTATAAAAGATACGAAGGGAAATGAACAAGCTTTGGCTCAAGAACACACAAAAAGGTGAAGAAACACACAAGGCAAAGATGCTCACCAAACAAGAGGAAGGAAAGACAAAACTCATGCAACAATGCACTTAGGGAAATCAATATATAACAAAAAAATGAATAACATAGCCAATGAAACAAAGGAAACATACCTAAACTAGTATTTATAAGGAAACAAGTAAGGGCTAGTAGTAATATTTCAAGTGTATCCCATTTATAGGGATGGTCAACTCTTCCCCATTCATCTTGGATATCTGGGAGGGATTTCTTTTATTTCACTTGGTGATGATGTAAGGGACACTTGAAAAGGTGTCAAAATTTTTATGCCTACTTGGCTTTGCCCTGTCTTCATCCTAGTTCAAGACCAAGTCACAATCTTTGAACACTCTTACACTTGTCCTTTTGTCAAATTACCTCTTCATAAGAACTTGATGGTGTTCTATAGATTTATGTGCATCATCCCTCACCTCTTAAAACTACATTAGGCTAGTCAACCTAACCTCTATTGGAGTGTTTTCAAGTAATTCCATATTTTATACAAGTTCTAGCATAGGGAGCTCTTGGGATATAAACAAACTGGCTTCTCTCCCATAAAAAAGTATAAAGGGAGAGTTACCAATTGACTTCTTAGGAGTAATCCTATCTACCCATAAAGTTATTTTCAACATGTTATGCTAGGCTCTTTGACTATGTTCCAACATTATCTTAATGATTTTGATGAGTTTATTTTTGGTATACTTAGCCAGTCCATTACCTTGAGGGTAATAATTAGATGAGGTACTCAAATGAACTCTATTTCTACCTATCTGATCAAATGTTTTGGAAATTATAAAAGCAAGTGCATTGTTTGAGATGATGATATGAGGAACTATAAACCTCATAATAATGCCTTCATAGAACTCTAAGATGGAATTTTCATTTACTTCCTTTAATGCAATAGCTTCTACCCACCTTGTGAAGTAGTTAGTGGTAGTCAATATCAATTTGTGCCTATCACTTGATGGAGGATTGATCATACCAATGAACTCAAGGCCCCATTACATAAAATTATAGTCCACTTGGATAGGTTTCAATGGAAGGGCTATGATTTTTTGATTGCCTACAAAGAAGGCACATTGAGGACACATTTTTGCCCAATGATAACAATCCTTAAAAAGATTAGGAAAATAGTAGCCAACCCTCATTATCTTTATAGCTATAGTTCAAAGAGAGAAATGACCTCCATATATACCATTGTGGAAACTTTCTAGTAGCATGTCAAATTTACCATTGTCAACATGTCTCAGTAGCACACAACTTGTTTCTTTTCTAAATATAACATCATCAATAAGGTAACAAGGAATGATCTATAATCTGAAGTATCTCCTTTTAGATTTGCTCAAACCATTGGGACACTCACCATTTTGAGGAAAAGTGATGATATCTTATATCCAAATCTGAAATAGAATGTGATCAGCTGGTTGGGGTTGAATCTAATTAATCAAGACCTCTTCTTTTGGCTCTTATACATCTAAAGCTAAATTCTTGTATATTCCTTGTCCTCTCACCAAGTTGGTCACCTTGAATTCAACATCATACTCCACCACCTTTTTGATCCATCCATCCCTCTTCTCATTTAGATCCTTGCTTAATAGAAACTCTTTAGTGTTGGGGTGAGAAAACATGACATGTATCTTATTGTTGGAAACCATGTGCTTGAATTTATTTAGCCCTCTAATCACTGTTAGAGCCTACTTCTCAACAAAATAATACCTAACCTCATAATCCTCTAACCCCTAGCTAAATAATTCAATTGGATAGTCAACCTCTTCATCATTCTTCTACATAAGCATAGTTGAGATCATGTTAAGGTTAGAAAAGGTGTGAATCATGAAATCATTTGAAAAATTTAGGTTCAAGAGAGTAGGAGATTCAACAATTTCTCTCTAGATTTCCTCAAAAATGCTCCTACCTTCCTTTGTCAAATCAAATCTTAGTTCTTCTTGAACATGGCTATGATAGGCTTTACCATAGTTTCAAAGCCTAGAATAAACCTCCTTACAAAGTTTGTTTTCCCCAAGAATCTTTGTAATCCCTTCTTGTGTTGAGGTAAAGACAAGCCTAGGATATCCTCAATCCTTTTAGGGTCAATAGCCAAGCCTTCCTTTAAAATAATATGACCTAAAAGCTTTCCTTCATGAATAATAATGATGCACTTTTTTAGATTAAGGTATATTCGATACTCCCTACATTTCTCAAACCCCGGCCTTAGGTGCTCCATGTGATGAATAAAATATTTGGAAAAAATGGTTATATCATCAAGATATATAGGTAAAAACATGGTGATCAAGCCTTTGAAACCCATGTCCATCACTCTTTGAAACATGGCTCTAGTGTTTGATAAACCAAAAGGCATCTTATTGTAAGCAAAGATGCCCCATTTCATAATGAAGGCTATCTTGAATTGATCTTCTTTATCGACCAATATCTAGTTATAGCTTGAATAACCATCAAGAAGTGAGAAGCATTAAGAACCTAAAACAACTTGGAGAATTTTCTCCATGGAAGGTAGTGGATAATGATTCTTAAGAGATGCTCTATTGATATCTCAAAAATCCATGCATAGTCTAATTTCTCCATTCTTCTTATGGATAGGTAAAAGATTAGCTACCCAAGTAAAGTGCTTGATAAGGAAGATGATGTTGGACTCAATTAGTTTGGTTAATTCCTTCTTCATGAGTTCTTCTACCTTGGGGTTAATAGGCCTTTGCTTTTCCCTGACTGGTTTAGCTCTAGGTTCTAGCTCAATGGTGTGATGAGCTAGGCTTGGATCAAACCATTTCAAATATTTGCATTCCAAAGAAAAGATATTATGGAACTCTTTTCATAGTTCAATAAAGTCCTACCTTTCATACAAAGAAGAAATCTTACCAATCTTCAAGAGCTTATCCTTGTAAATTATGACTCTCTCATAATTCTCTTCTTTTCTAGATATGATCACTCTTTCCTTATTCTTTTGATAATATTCATTGAAGGCACTCTCCAAGGTAATCAGCCCCTTCAGTATATTGTTTGTCCTCAACTATATAGTTTGTTATTGATAATGATCATGAAATCTCTTTTGGTTCCTTGAGGAGAAACCTACCTCATTTTGTAAGAAGTGTGTAATGTGTTCATCACTTTCAAACACCTATAATGACAATTATATAGGATATAAAGTCTCATAATGATCTTGATATGATATTGATCTTTCTCTTGTCCCATATTAATAGCTGTATCAAACTTTGTACCTCTGGTAGCCAATTTATCATCATGTTTATTGGAATCCCTTGGTATGGGTTGTATGTTGAAGGCATAAAAGTTTTCAAGTAGGTCCCATACCCTATGCTTGTAGTATTTAAGCAAGGGTTTATTTCTTTTAGACTAATTTATTACTTTGTGGATGACCAACTCACTATCTCCATAAACCTTTAAAATCTTGATCCCTCTCTTCTTTTCCCATTAGAGGCCATGAATTAGGCCTTCATATTCTACCACATTATAGGTGCATTTGAAGTGGAATCTATAGGAAGAGTAGTATTGATTCTTTTATGGGTACTTAATCATGATTCCATCTCCTACACCCACTTTTATCCTTGAACCATCAAAAAATCTTTTCCATATCCCTTCAAGCTCATGATCTTCATTAGTGAGTGAAGGGGTTGGTGCATCCTTTTCATGCATACAGTAAACTCCCAAAGCAGTCTCTTCTATGAAGATGTAAGGATCAATTCCATGTGTCTTAGTGTTATATTTATTAAGGAAAAGATTAGAAATACCTTAAAAGGGGAAGGATGTTTCACCATATATGACAATTTCTTCTTCTTTGTTGATTAGATAATTTTGATTTGAATTTGTCTCCATGTATGGCTCAATATGAAACCTTGATAAGGGTTGAGTCCTTATAGTTACCTGAATTCCATATCTTATTTTAAAGGCTATAAAGGACCATTCAACTTAAAGGTAACCTCCTATATTTTCCATGAAGTCCCTTGATAGGTAGATAAGATAATGAGCTAAAAGGCCCACCAGCACAATGTCCTGTAAGATAGGGGAACTTAGGCAGCCATGAAGAAAGACCTTCAAACCTTTGACCAAGACCACTATCTTAGTTGGTGTTTCATCTAGTTTTAAGACACCTTTGCTATGTCATTCATATTTCAACCCCAATTTTTCAGCCACCACCTTAGGCATAACAGTGGTACTAGCTGCACTATCCACAATGCAATTATAGACCAACTTGTCTCCCATGATGAGGGTGAGATATAATGGTGGGGAATTTTTAGACCTAGTGGAGGGATATAAGACATGGATTAGGTCATTTTTTAGGTCCACACTATTGTGTATTGAGTCCCAAGTGGCTACATTTATGTTTGTAGGCTATTCTTGTAGTAGCTCTTTCTGACTAGGCATATGTAAGACTTCCCAAAGTGATATGCTTGTCTTGGAATTATTCAAAGAATCAAAAATGTTAAAGGGGGAAGCATTAAAATTATCTTGAATTTTTTAATGTAGTGAGGAATTATAAACTTGATGTATTATAGGCTTGATAGCCTTGTTTGCATTCTAATTTTGTTGAGGAAAATGACTAATAGTAGGTACTGTACTAGAATTTGCACTTTGTGACCTTAGAGGGGCATAATTTGGAGTCATGTGTACTCCTAGAACATCTACTATATCTCTCTTATTATCCCTTGTGTTGACTATAACTAACTTGATTTGATTTAACATGTAGTCATATCTTGCTTGAAAGTTCATTATGCATACACTTTGGCTACTCCCTTCTCCATGGATATCTCTTTGATTGGGATTCACTTTTTATGATGTCATGTAGGGAGTGAATTATTATTTTGGCACCAAATCTTGGTTGTCTCCTCCATTATCATGCATAAAGTGGCCTTGAGGTTGCTCCCATTGGTCTAAATGATCCTCTCCTTAGACAAGATTAGCATATAATATAACAATAGCTTTTATAAGAGGAACAAATGTAGGATTGTAGGCATTAGGATACCTATTGAAACATTTTTGACCTTGTGCTCTCCCTTGGTAACTATATTGGGGTGGATCTCTATATCCTTACTGAGGATAGTATTGTGTATTGGGAGAAGTACTTACCTAAAGCTAAGCTTGTTTGAGCTGAGTATGGAGTGACAAAATTTCCTCATATTTGTCTATAGCACTATCCATTATCTTAAGGAAGGCTCTTGGCTTGATATTGGAATTAGGAATTTGAGATATTATTGGATCTTCAACTAAATTATGATATAAAATAGCATCAAAACTCTTGGAGGGAGGCTTCTACCTTATATCAAGCTATTTTTAGCTTCAATAGCTAACTCATATGCACTTGGCAGAGTGAATCCTCCCATTGAATACAAAATCATTGCTATGTTAGTACCAATACCTTTGAGGTAGGTTGGGAACACAAATCTAGGAGGAAGTCTCATGACTGGTGGTAGCCTATGACATGTCCTTTGAATCTCTCATTGAAATATCCCATAGATTCATTAGGACCTCTCTTTATCACATTTAGTTGATGGATTAGTGAAGCATGATCACTCTTATTTTCAAATATTTTTACTAATATCTCTCCAAATCCATCCCAACTTGAAATGCAACCCCCTTCCAATGTTCTATACCAATCAAGTGCATTTCCTTTTAGAGACATGGAAAGTAGCCTAATGGATATGTTGGGTCTAGTGGCATTAAAAAAATTGTAGAAATTAGAAATGTCCCTAATATGCTTAGATGGGGTAATAGGACCCTCTCCATTGAAATTAGGGAGAGTTTTTGTAGCATTTGGAGGGATGGGGTCATATGCATGAATATATATTACATTTTGGGTGTTGAAGGTAGGGAAAGGTTGATGCCTATCCATTTCTTTTTGATGGTCTACCTATTCAATTTACTTAAACTTTTATTCTTCTTCTTCAAAACCACCTTGCCCAGGTTTTCTAAATGCTAGGAATGGTTCAGGATGTTGTTATTCAAAAAGAGATTTAGCTAGAGGTTCTTGGTCGAATATCCTAGATGACCTAGTGAGGACCATGAATTTAAATAAGGAAAACTTGATCTAGAACTAGGGATTATCAACCCTTAGAGTTTCTAAATGCTATGTCAAAAATATTAAATCATGCCTGTCAAGACTATCATTCACCTTAACATGCAAATATAATAAGGAACTGGGGTTCCACCAGGTGTGATAGAAATATTGTCTCTAAATCTTACACCCTATAAGAGGGTGTTTAGGCCTCCTCTATATTTTGGTAATGTTGGGACATTTCTAGGCTTGTGAGTGTGTCTATAGGTGGAAATCAACCTCTAGGTTTAGAGGGATAGCTCTCTGAATATGTATCTACAAAACAACCTCTATTTAAACTAGCCTAGTGAGAATGAAAGGGTTAGAAAAATAAAAAAAAGTAAAATCTATTCCAAGTGTGGTGATACACCAAAATTATCTTCCACATGAATGCCACATCCTAGTACACAATATAACAAAATACACAAGCCATTTCTGAACTCTAAAAGTCTAACAAAAATATTTAAACGTAGATGTGAGATGTGAAAAATAACACAAGGTCAATGAATTTGAAAGGGCAAGTGTTTACTCATTCTAAAACAATAATACTCGTGTAATATTTCAACACATTTAGACACACACTATGTGACCTATTAGACCTAGGATTCTTGCTTAGATGTGAAGGGAGAAGAATAGAAGGATGAAAATCATCACATACTATTTTTGTGCATCTCTTACACACTCAGAATGTTCTCTAAAAACTTCAAAGGAGAAGACTTATGATAATTTTTAAAGGCAAAGTGTGGTATAAATCTTGTAGGGCTTCATCATACTATCTATGGATGTATTTTTTACTATCCAAGAGGATGTATATATAGCAAGAAGAAAGAGAGAATGGGAGGCCTTTGGTGCCAAAGAAAGGATTCAATTTTGTTAAAAGTAATCATATTTATTTTCAACTAATTTTTACAATGATTCTCATTAGGGAATTCTGATTGATCCATGTCACCCTCCTAAATTTCCTTGGCTTACCCTCTTGGAGATGATTTTTCAACAACTGCTTAATGAAATAGAGATATGTGGAGATGACACAAATAATTATTGATGATAATGGATCCACCTATTGGAGATTTATTTCATCACCCAACTACTTCTCCTTGGCTTTTAATGATACACAATGGCATGGAGAGAAGTTTTTATTTTTCTTGGCATTGTCTTTCCTTTTTTATTGGTCCTCAAGAAATGACTTAGATTGGTGATTCTGAGTCATTGATCTATTTGGCATGGATTCTTGTGGATCATCCTCCATCTATATCTATTTCATTCCGCATGGTAGCTTCTCATTTCCTTGATCATGATGGTGGTACTAGCTCACTAAACTAAGTTTATTAAGCTAAGTATCCTTGGAAACCTAATTTTTACTTGTATACCCATTTGGGTTCTTTGATTGCTTCAACTTGCTTATTCTAGGGTTGCCATTTCTCATGACTTATAAATTGATAATGAGTAATTTCTATTCATGGGTTTGAAATATAATTCCCAAGACCAAATCATGTTTGTCTTGGTGCACTACTTTAGGTCTTCTACTACTCATGACTTATAAAGTTTGAGTCTTCACCTTTGGAGAACCCAGTTCACACCATCCATGAGTAATTTAGGTTCATAAACCTAAATTACTTCTACTCATAAAACCCCTAGAAGATAAGCACTAATGGAAACCTAATTTGTACTTGTCTTTGTTTAAGTCTTAGGGCTTTTTAAGGATCCTTCATTTAGGTTTTTCATGCTCCAAGTCTTCAAGCTTTTCAAGCCTAATTACTTCCAATGGCTAGTTCCTTGCTTTAAAATTGACGTCCCTTGGCCTGTCATGTGATATTGGCACAATTCCTTCAGGAATATCATATCTCTTTTCCTTTAAATTTTTTTATTCCTTTGAGATTTTTTTAAAGGAATTCCTTCAAAAAATTTGCTTGTCTTGGTTTTCAGAAAGTGACCCTTCAAATGTTTTTGAAGGGTACTTGACTAAAGAAAGTGACCTTTAGAAAAATTATGAAGGGCACTTGGATATAGAAAGTGGTCCTTTAGAATTTTTCCAAAGGGCACTTGGCTTGGATTATTCCCTTAAAAAAAATTAAAGGGAACTTTGGGAGGAAGTAACCCTTCAAAAAAATTTGAAGGGCACCTGGGAGATAAAGTGTCCCTTCAAAACTTTATTGAAGGGCACTTTGAATAAAAGTTTCCCTTTAGAAAATTTTGAAAATAACTTGGAGGAGAGAGAAGGCCCTTTGAAAAAGTATAAAGGGCACTTGGGAGATGAATTTCCCCTTCAAAATTTTTTTGAAGGGCACTTTGAAGAAAAGTGTTCCTTCAAAAAACTCTGAAGGGCACTTGAAGGAGAGAGAAGGCCCTTCAAAAAAGTTTGAAGGGCACTTTAGAAAGGGAAAGTGTCCTTTTGTATTTTTTTAAGGGCACTTTGGAAAGAGAAAGAAGCCTTCAAAACAATTTTGAAGGGCATACATGAAGGAAAGTGACCCTTCAGACTTTTCCAAAGGGTAATTGGGAGATGAAGTGTCCCTTCAAAACCTTTTTGAAGGGAACTTTGAAGAAAAGTGTCCCTTTTGAAAATTTTGAAGGGTACTTTGAAAGGGAAAGTGTCCCTTCAAAAAATTTTGAAGGGCACTTTGGAATAAGAGAAGTGTCCCTTTAAAAACATTTGAAGGACACTTTGAAAGAAGGAAGGAGGAAGAAAAGCTTTGAAGAGGTGCTTTAGGAAAGACTCAAAGAAGGATTCTTTCTAACTTTTTGTGTGAGACAAAATTCTAAGACAAAAAGGCCGAATGAATTCAAAGGCTAGGGAGAGACAAGGAAGGCTTCATGCAAAGGTTGGACAAAAAATTGAAATGAGAGAAAGACTTTGATGAAGGATTCCTTAATAAGGGGATATATGGGTAAAAAGGTTTTACATAGCCAATTTTTGAGGGTGTGAAAATTGGCTAACAGGACATTAATGCCACATTTCTAATAATGGAAATATTATCCAAGACATGATGCTACTATCTAGTAGCTTCAGTTTCAAAAAACCTAGATTGGCCAAAAAAGTACAATAGGTATAGTATAGGTTTGCACAAGTTTAGTTATAGATTTATTAATTACATAGTTTTTCTCAGGTTGATACTAGTTTAGCTTAGATTCATATTAGTTTTATTAGATTAGGGGAATCATACATGGCATGACCATTCCCATATTTAGTTTAAAAACCCAAATACAATTTAGTAAAACTCAATTTAAAATCCATATGATCATATATCAGATTTAGGGCATGTGCACAACACATTATTTCTATATGCTCACTTAAAAAATAGTTAATCAGATGGAATTAAAAATTCCATGTCATTCTCTATGATATATACACTTGACATCATATTCTAGGTTGTACACCAATTTCATGCCTTACTCCATCTATAGTGGTTGACATTCATAAGTGGTTTGGAGCTACCTAATATACCCAAGTGGCCATAGAGCCAACATAACCAGTTAGACATTTATAGTTACTTCATGAAATTTTAGTTTCAAATGCATCTACTACACATGGGTGGGAAATGATGGAGTCATATCCTACTTGAGTTCTTGATCCACCTACATGAGAGGGTTAAAGACACCATCAATCTAATCTAAGCTATTCACAGGTCATGATCTATCAAGTAGGGGTGGGCAATGATGGATTCAAAACTAGATTGAGTTCTTGAGCCACCCACACATGAAGATTGAGAAAGCAGTCCAAACTATTCACCAATTTATCACTATATATAATCACACACATAGGTTTCACTAGATCTATGTATTGGTTTGTGTACCCAATGAGGTGTATTCATTCTTTTCCTCTCTCTTATCTCTTCACCCAATTTTACTTAGTTTTACTTATTTACTTAGTTTAATATTTTGCTTTTGACATCTCTTAAGTAAGGACTGATATATGCACATTTCACTTATAGGACACACATTATTTCATGCTTCATATAATTAGAACCAAATTCATGAGCTTCACCTCCTAGGTAAATCCAGGTATGTTTCTTTTTTCTTAATCCTTCTCATTTCATTTTTCTACATTTATAGAATAAAGGGGATAAATATAATCACTTAAAAGTTGTATTTGAGTGATAAGAGTGCTAATTGAGACTACCTATCCCTATATTAACCCTAGACCTATCGTAAATCCTATTATTGCACTTATCCAACCTTCATTTAGGAAAGAGGCATCCCTAATCAGTCCTAAAGTAGTCCCAAACCCTCATTTGTTGATCCTAGCCCTTTGTGCCTAGTGTTGGGGATCAACCAACAAACTTGATTACTTTTATGTAAGCAACTAAACATGAAATTAAACCAGAATAATAAGTAACTAGAATCAAAAACATCAAAGAATAAGAGATACAAGAAACCACCCTGAAAACTTGTATTAAAATCTTCCAGAAGGAAATACAATGAAGAAAATCACACTTTCTTCTCACACCTCTCAGATGTATATATCTCTTTCCCTCAAGAGTTCTCTCAATCAATTCCAACAACCTGGATTGATACACATATACAATATGTCTTGTACTATTCTTTCTTACACACAAGATATGAAGATCTATCCCTATATATAGAATTAGGGATCATGAGCTATGCATTAATGACCATTAGATACACCTCCTAATCAAAGGCTTAAAATATTCCTTCCAAAAATAGAAAGGCAGACTTACAACTAATAGCTAAACTTATCATGCAAACAATATGTTCATCCATGAAAATAGACTTTTTGGATGCACATGTAATCGACATCGGTTCTTACTTGTCTACACATGACCGAGATCGGCTGATATATAACCAACACTGGTAGCTACTGGTTGACTCCTTGCCATTGTCAGCAACTGTGTAAATCTAGCAACTTCAGCATCTGCTCATCTGCTGAAGCTTTTAGCTCCACACCTCAACAACTAGTGTTATACCAATTGGACACTAATGACACATGGTAATAGTGTCTCAAAAATGGTGCTAATGTCCTTTACCTCTCTTTTTCTCTAATGGACATATTTTCAAAACTAGAACTTCCCAAGGTTGACCTAAACCTCTTTTATCACTTAGAAAATCATTAAAATAGTATAAATGCATGATTTTTAAACATTTAACCATGAGATAGAAATTAAATGAAAAATACACATCCAAACTTAGAACAAGTTATGCATAATTAAGGTTATCAATCCCTATTCTGATCTACTTCTACATACTACCATCTACAACAACCCTAAGATCAAATTACCTAGATTTATAGTCTCAATCAGATTCAAGGCACTCAAGGAAACTATCTTACTAAATTCACTTTCACTTACACCAAAACTTAGGTTGGGACAACTACATTAGGCTTGATCCCTCATTAGAGTATTGGTATGTAGGAAACTCTCATCACAATGGGGTGTTGAGGATGTCCAACCTACCCTACTAATAAACACACTTTCAACTCAAATCAAATAGATGACCTATCTAAATGGAAGATAAGGTTTTTATCAAAAAATTAGTTATAATAGGAAAAATAGAGGGTTTTAGGACTCATGCATGTAATAATAGACTTCAGATATCAAGACATAAGTGTACCTAGAATCTAGGGATATTATTGCATAGAGGACACTACTGCCACATTTCCAATAATAGTGATACTATCCAATAATGGTGATACCATCTAATTATGGTGATACTATCTAAGAGGGGTTATAATACCAAGATCTAGTTTGTGACACTCTAACCAACTTCCACCTTAATTTTTAACACCCAAATCATCCATCTCAATTATTTTGTAGCTAAGTTATTACTTGTACTATTTATTAATATTTTTAGAAAATTCAAAGCTACTCAATTGTATAAAAAATCAATGGATATATTTAATTCATATTATTTATCTAATTTAGTCTACTCATATCTTTAGAAAACATAATATTTACACTTTTTAATTCCTAAAAGGTTAAAATAAAGTGTTATAACCATAGGGAAGGACATCATCCCCACCAATCAGAGATGAAAAAAGAAAGGGTATGATGGGCATGGATGAAATAGAAGATCCATCAACCAATATATATAGGGATGTAGGATAGAAAAAAGCCATGCTAAGCATAAGATCTAGGTTAAGGATGTGCCATAAAAATCCCCATATTACAAAAATGCTAAAGATATATTGGAGGAACCTAGACGAAATGTAGTTGAGCACCTAAATTAGGAGAATAGCCTCCTACATAAATTTGAGGATGGGTAGCCACATGACGAATAAATTAAGAAGTTGTGTGGCTAACTCAAGAAGATAAATAAGGCTAAGGGAATATGAGACCATCATTTTAGAATATATCAGCCATAATAAAATATAAAACTAGTTTGGGGGAATAAAAAAATATATTTGAGAGTAACTACAGAGTGGTGTTCAGGATGAGCCCCCATATTTTTTAGATGACCTAGTGATATATTATGATTCCTCAACAAATTGATGATTTTTATACTTTGGCTTGAAATATTTAAGGGATAAACCCATTCACAATGTTCTTAATTAATTTAAGGTCTCATCCACTAGAACTAATCATCTAGGAGGAAGGAAATTCCTCATAAACCCTAGGTATTTCACTAGAGCATGGGACGTGAATACCCTCCTGAAGATGGATACCAAATTAGCTCAATTTAATTCAATAAATTCAATGACCTATCAATAATAATAGGGAAATATAAAATAGTTGGCCATTTCCCTCAAAAAATAAGAAAAGAAGCACCTAATGGTCAAGTAAGCTCTTAGGATAGGGAAAGGCAAAAGGAATACTAAAATATATTGAAAAAGGAGAGAATAGAGTGGGAAAAGGATGAATATAAAATTTATGAAATAAAGGTTAGGGCCTTCAACATATATGATAGGATTTTTAGAGCTTGTCTTAGCCTCCTAGACATGATTAGTGTCACACACCTTGATCTAGTAACTAATTTAGAGGTCTTGATTGACATGCTCATTGAAAGGTAAAAATAGTTTTACAAATTCCTATGATAAATTAGAACATTACCAACTTAAATTCCCTAAGTGACCAAGATATTAATAAGATACAATAAATATCGTTATTGTTTATGTGGTTGACATAGAATACTTGTTTAGGAAATTTTCCAAGAAAGATAAGATAATCTAGTCAAAACTATCCTTTTTATAAGAAGACAAAATATCCTTGGTTGTATTGGTATACATGAAGAAGAACAAGGAGGATCAATCTTCCTTATTGAAAGAGGCAAAATCACTAGCCTAAGAAATAAACACTAAAATAATAGAATTATAGATACAATTTTTGGAGCTTTAGGGAAGAACCTTAGATGAAGAAATATTTCTAGAAGAAGTCTTGAAATAAGGGTTGGAGAATCTTGGTGAGATAAAGAAACATGTTGAGCTATTACCCTAATATGATCACTAACCTCTAAAACACAAGAAGTAAGACAACCACAATTCAAGAGACCATTCAACTTGTTATGTACCAATGGGATGAGTTTTAGAGAGAGTTTCTTGAAAGCATTCCATAGATTTATGATTTCCATTCCTTGATTTATAACTCTAAGAGGAATATCTATTTGACTAAGGATGGCTAATTGGGTTATATGGGGTAAATGTGAAACCCAAAAAATGGGATTCATATTTGGTAGTGACCATGCCATATTGAA
This sequence comes from Torreya grandis, assembly GCA_037957365.1. NCBI lineage: Eukaryota > Viridiplantae > Streptophyta > Pinopsida > Cupressales > Taxaceae > Torreya > Torreya grandis. The sequence continues at coordinate 1,197,803 of JARHVA010002192.1, read as the reverse complement.
AGAAGGGGGTAGAAGGAATGAGATTTAAATGCCTTTAAAATACCTCTAGCTCACAGTACATTTGAAAAGGATATGAGGTCTAGGCAGATCATATCCCAACTACCCCATGATCATGATAAGGGATCTTAAGGGAAATTATAGATAAGAAAAAAAGAATAATTAAATACATGTAGGAAAAGATATGGAACTAAGGTCAAGTCCATGATTAATGGTAGGATAGGTGGGAGAACAAGGAGGAAGTATCAAAAATTCAAATATGAATGAATCCAACTGCCTTCTTACTCCACCTGATCTCTATAAATTACCATATTAGAGCAAGCATGAAATATTACTAGTTAAGTTTTTATTTTTATTATTATTATGGTTTTTGATGGTATTTTTGAGGTTATTATTGGTAATATGGTGAATTTTATTGATTGTTGAGGTTGGTGCTATTATGGCAGTTACTAGTGTCTCTACCATAGAATAGAGATAAGAAAAAGTAATAATATGCTACTTGAATTAGGAATATAGGATCTTATGTGTACCTAGACATATTGTAAATATATTATCATTGGTTATAAATAAAATCATGTATTTTTGATAGTAATGTAGTATGATATCCATATTTTATTTATTTGGTTATAATGGTCTTATGGAAATGAATGTTTATTGAGCTAGTTGCATTGACTATTCTAATGATAGATACCCATTGGGAGGAATAATCAATCATCTAGGTTAGATAGGAGTGGCATAAATAGTATATATTATATATTCTACCCTTTCATTGTTAACATCATTTATAAATAACCTTGACCCAACCTAGTTACTCTGATTTGTGCCTCTTGTGAGCTCAAGGAATTATTTCCATGTGATATGTTAGTACATGTGCGATTATCATTGGACACATATATTGGCACACTAATGCCCAAGTCTCAATAAAAAGTGATAAAAATGGTATAGAATTATAGTGGATTATAATAAGGTTACCTTCAGTGAGTAATGGATGCCTAGATAGAATTTATTTTGTTGATACTAATTATGAGTTTTATTTTAGACATTTTAAGATGTAACTTTGAGTTTATCTTAATAACCACCCAGGATTAGAGGAATGTGTGGATGGGATCATAACATAATTTATATTGTAAACAATTGGTGTAATAGGGATAAAAACATTATGAATCCATTCTATGGTTTTATTTGATATTATAATTAGGTATCCTTGCATGTATGAGGTGGAAACTAGGAAATTCTTAGTTACCTTTTGGTCCATTCGTTCATCGATATAGACACCCACTCGATAAATTAAAAAGTTATAAAAATACATTAAAAATACTAGTTGTAGATATCTAATCTGATGTATATCTTCACAAATTAATGATGTAATGATTAATTTGAAGGAATAATAATATGAAGGTCTGCCAAACTATCACATAGTGCATGAGGTAATATCTCAAATAACTTCAATAGGACTGATACTACAAGAACAAAGGGTGACATTCTAAGAATACGTATTCATTCAAGAATATATTCAAAATATTAATTTGAATATATTAAATTTTATTTTTAATATTTAACCCTTTTTGGAAATAAGGGTTGGGAGAATATTATAATCACCTAAGGAATAGACTATTATAGAAATCAAGCCAATTAAATAATTCATATTCATAATATATTATGATATAATGTTAAATTATGTAAATTTTATAAATATATAAAATACAATTCTAAAAATTAATTTTCTTGATTAAAAACAAAGAAGAGATAATACAACTTGATTACTGATGTGTAAATAGATACGATAAGTGTAAGTGTAGAGACAATCATGATAATGGTTACATATGATTCACGAAATTCTAGAAATTAGCTCTCTATCATCTGAGACACTAAAATTAAAATATGGACACTAGCATTGACACCTTTTTCTTGAAACTAAAAACTCTATCAAAAATGAATTTTAGGTCCTTTTTAAAATTTCACACGTTCCTATTAAGGTTCTTTATCACCTTATATATTGTCAATTGGGATCACATGCACATGTTTTGGATATCAAATTTTTGATCAAAACTCTAGATCCTCCAATTAAGGTATGACATATTGAAAAAATATGGGTTAGTGGGCTCAAGTGAATTTGAGATAACCTCAAAAACCCATATGTTAGTGAGCCTTGACTACATAGCCATATACTCTAAATAGGGCCTCACACTGATGTAGTTCTCCCCCTTATGTGAGCTTGTATGTGAATAATGCTAAAATATGGCATATGTGAGTGCATGTAGTGATCTATATTTTAAATTTAAAAACACTAATCATGTCTCTTTGAATTATTTATATCTATAGGAACACTACTCTTATGATTGATATGGAAATATGGAAGAATAGGGTAGCATAACCAAGTTATGTGAATGACTTATTGAGCTTCATAGGTATTTTCTTGGTAAATTGATACATATTTAATGAGTGGTATTTATTTTTTATTTATACCAAATATTTTGAAATAAATATCACATGGGGTTAAATAAGACAAATAGTCTAACCTATACATATTGAAATATTTAAAAATTTGAGCCTTTGTAGGGTACAAACACTAGCATTGGATCTAGGACACTAGCATCAATGGTAGTGTCCAAATATAAATGGTAGTCTCCTAAAGAATTTATTTTTGAAGATATATAATTGATAGTGTAGGATATATATGAGGTTTTAAGCATAATATGGGGTAAATCTAATCTGGTTAAGCATAATATCAAGATCAAACCATAAGATAATCATTTAAGCATAATGAGATGGCAACACACGAGCCTTTTTATAGTGCTAAGTGTTGACAAAATTTGAATTTTAGTAAAATTGGGTCAACCCCTACATTTATATACTTTTTATAAGCATTACACATGTCTTATGGGGTCTCATTTTGTTCTATATACCTCACTTATCCTCGTTCTAGCCTTGGTTTAAGCCTACCTTCCTTGTGCTTATCTAGTCAACTCTAGTCAACCCTAGTTAAACATGGTCAAAGGTCTAAATTGTGTTAAATATGTCCTAATATGGTATTTGAGATTTTTTAATAGGTTCTCAAGTCATAAATTTTTCATTCACCATGTTTCATAAGCCAAAAAAACCTTTTGGTCATATTAGCTCAATTAATGACTTGTATAGACTTTTCAAAGAGAAAATTTATCACCAAGATTTATCTTAACATGGAGGAGGTTAGGAAAATTTAATGACCAGTTAGATGTCAGTCCAAGAAGAAGTTATATGTATAAGAAGGTAATTTTCCTTTGAAAATAGGCCATTAATGGCACTTGTACAGACTTGGGAAGTCCTCCTTTAGAAAAAAATGTGGGATAATGTCTCTTCATCTCCATAAATTAATTTACATGATTTTTGTGTAGATATTTAATCATAAATTTTATTCCTTGCTTCTATTTCTCCCTTCTTTCCCTTGCAAGCCAAGGAAGGTCAACTTTGCATGCTTGGTGTGGGATGTATAGGTGGAGTTGGGAAGAATGCTCTTGGGGGTTGAAATTAATCTAATTTTAATTAAAATACATGGTAGTAAGTTTTGATTTCATTGATTCTCCCTTATGATCATTATTAAGACCTCAGGTAGCTTTTTATGCATTCACATCCAAAAGGGATCACTATTTACACTTGTTTAAAAAAAATTTGCTTTGGTTTGATGAAATTGACTATTTACTATGATTCTCAAGGACTCTATATAGTATTCCCATGGTTATTTTACTCTTATATCTCTCAATATTTCAATAGGCCTCTTCTATGCTTTTTTTGCTTGTAAACTAGTCTTTTCACACTTTCAAATGTCTCAAGTGATGAAGAAGGTTTTCCCACGTCAATGAAATCATGAATTTTGTTTTATATGTTTGATTCATGAAGATGTAATTAATTATCAACATAAGAAACAAGGAGAAAATAAACATGCATTTTCTCTATAATATCATACTTACTACCTACTATCCACCTACAGGTGGTCTTAGTAGAGGCTAAAATAGTCACATGGAGTTTTGAAACATATAAATAACATGTTTTTGTCTTAACATAATGGAATGATATGTTAGATAATGTTGTAAAGGTTAATTTCCAAGTGAAGTATAAGGTTTCCTTCAAAAGAGTGTGACTGAAACTTGGAACCTTGATCCCTATTCTATCAAAACAGAGCTCCTAGCTCTTTTAGTTGAATTTTATAATAATGTCATATTAACCTTTGGTCACTTATTCTAAATTAGATTTTTAGATCTTAGTATGGAAAATGGGTGCATAAAGTTAGATAATTAGATGATAAGTGGGTAAGGGTATTCAAGAGACCCAAATATGCTCTTAAACACACTAAAATGTTTCAATAATGTCTATAGGTACAAAGAGAGAAATGACCTCTTTTGACATCTTGAGAAGCAATCTTGAAAGCAACTCCAAGCATGGAATGTAAAATCTAATTATTTTAAGGTAAATAAAAGTCATCAAGGGAAGATATTAGTTTGTGCTTATAACTTCCCAATGGTATATCTTGTCCATACACATGGCTTGAATATACACCTACAACAAAGCAACTAATAGTGAGCCAGTATCAAGGTTTGGTAGTGTTTGAAGGTGTCTATGGTGTTTAAAAGAATGGTTATGAATTATAGGACATTTAGGATATGTTTAAAAATTAAATAAACATCATGGTATAAGGTAAGAGACCCCTTTATTCACCTATAGGTCCCTAAAATAGGTTTCACACAGTCAGTTATGACTATCTCAGACAGTGATTTAGAGACTTATTATAATTTGGTTTCTAGGGTGTTTCTTGGGGAAGATAGTATATTTAAAAAAAACTATACCAAGATGGGATCATTAATAATCTTTGGAATAACTAACACTAACTCCAAATAGTCCATGACAACCTATAGATAGGAGGAAAAGAGGTTGTCTCAGTCAACAAGGTAAGCCCAATCATATGTTTTTAAGGACATAAAAGGTGTTTGAGAGACTAAAAAGATATAATGGTGTTGAATAAATTAAAACCATGATCATGAAAGATTAATAGTCCATATACAATGAGAATATTTAAAATCAAAGGTCTTTAAACAAACAAAACCTAGTTGACTTCCTCAAACACTATAGACAATGTACCTAGGAAAAGTCTGCCTAGGAAATGGAGAGAGTTAGTGGTCTTATACTTGGATTTTAAAGATAAAATTTAGTAAAGAGTACCATAATAACCTATATAATAACCCCAAATTATTTTTTTGATGATAAAATAGGATAATATGCCTCTATTTTTTCTTGGAGGTAGGGCATTTTCCCTTTGTATGAATAGGTAATTTTGAGGTAAATGTGATGAAACATAGAACAAATGTATTAGATACACGTCAAGGTGGTTTTATAAGATGTAACACATATATTAAAATATGGGAAACTAGGCTATAAGGTTGGAAACCAAATAGGGTTCTTCATACAGTAAGGGTTGTAATGATGCATAATGGGCACCCCTAAGCCTAGGAGCCAAGATGGAAACCATATTCATTCCAAAGTTTATAAAAGTTTCCAAACTGATTATTTAATGTTTGGATAAGTATATTGGAGGTTAAAATCAATTATATGTAGGGAATACATCAAGGAAGGTCTTTTAAACCTTAGGTTGTAGGCAGACACTTTGAACAAGGTGTAATCCTAGCTTCTAAAGGATGGTCATTTTTATTTATAGCTCTTGATGATATATTATAATGATTAGAGAAAATTATTTTGGAATATATAAAGGTTTTTAATCCTTTTTTTATTATAAAAACTCATCAATAAGCCATTTCTTGGCTTGAAATGCATAGAGGCCAATGCATAATACTAAAAGAGCTCAAGTGGTCATTCTAAAATGCTTAAAACTTTCATGAATATTTACATGGGATCCTAAGATGTTTTGGGATGATTAATAGGGTCATAAATAATCCATAAGTGTAATTTAGATAGAGTTCCAACATTTTTTATTTATGAAGAAATGTTAAGACTTGAAATTACACAAAACCCTAAAAAACTCTCATTACAGACCCAATTAGGAAGAGAAAGAATTTGAATAATATAGAGGGGTTATAAATGTCATTAAAAAAATTGAATTTTATATAGTAATATTCAGGTATCTTCCTCATGTAATTGAGTTGAACCTCACTTGTATGGATGGTGCAAAACAAGGCTCTTTTTGACTAATCCATGCATTTTGTAGGTATGGAAATGTTTCAGATAATGAAATAACCTTTGGGAGGTATATTGACACTTATTATAAGTTTTCATGGTATTTTTATGAATTATATAAACTACCAAGTCTATTTTATACCTTGATCATTTCATCTAGTCTAGTGGGTAGATAGTGATCACTTAGTGAAAAAGGGTAAAACTCCATTTGGGAGGCCTTTTAAGGCCTATTTGATGAACCTAATTAATTTGAAACTCTTTAAAAGTTTAATTCATCATTTTTAATGTATTATATTGTATAATTAGAGAGGTTTTGGGTGTAAAGTGTGAGAGGTGCATGAAAATGAGTCATTTGGAATTGTTAGGGATGATTATGCATGGCTAGAAGAAGATGGATGATTATAAACTAATCCAATTCATGTTAGGGCTTGTTTTTAACCCTTATAATTTATATCCATAATAATAATATAATATATTTAGTGATGAGGTAGTTTTGTGAATGCAATTGATGAGGGTAATTTCTTATGCAAGCACAAGGGAATCTATGCCAGATGTGGAGGTGTTAAACAAGGTTGAGAAACATTTGTCCTTTATTAAATTTCAAGGCCTATATAATAGAATATTAAATGAAAATTTAAACCCTTCTCATTATTTTACAAGTGTCTTAATGACCTTTGAGCTCTTTTTCACTCTTTCCTCTCATAATTACTATAAATTCTAGCATTTTTGGCTATTGTGTAGATCTCTCCTCCTGGGTATGTCAAAGCCCTACCAATTTTTTTATTTGAGATAATAAAGATATTTATTATTACCTAATTAAATATTTCACTAAGTTCATGTAATGATTTTTGGTTTTGTGCAAGTGTCGTTTGGCTTACCTTAACATGTTATTATTCCTAGTGCCTTGTGTGTTTTGGAATCTCTCTTTTGTAGATCAGAAAAAAGTGTCTAATGTGGATTGAAAGTATAGTGAGTATTATATTAAATATTATTTATTAGAATGACTATTGTCTAAGTCCTCCTAACCTAGGATTTCTTCAAGACCCCATGCTTGAAATATTGATGTGAAAGAGAAGATTGACATTATATGAAATGTATGTGCAGACTTCTCCTTGGTTCCAAGTGCATATTAAATGGTGTGAGTAGAAAAAATATTTGGTGTATCTCCTCCCCTAGAGTATATTTAATTTCAGTTATATTTTTCCATTTTCATTCTCCCAAGAGTTAGTAGAAGTTTCATCAAAGTGGTACATCAAGGGGAGCTAGCCCCAAATCTAGAGATCCACCTCAAAGTTGGGTCACTCACAGCCCTAACGTGGTTCCATTATGCCACTTGAACAAGTAGAGACTTTTCATCTCCTCAAGCAATGAAATTTTAAGTGAAAATAGTTTTTGGCATGCTTTGTGGGACACTTGTTCTCAGAATTTGAGGAGTTTTAGTGTTCTCCTTGAGATATCAACCTTTGGAGGCAATTTCACTAAGCACTAATGGTGACTCAAAGCATAAATATATTGGTTAAGCAGTCCAGGTAATATAATTGAGGTTATTCTTATTGTTCTATGGTCTTCTCATGAGTGATTCATGGATAATTTTAAGGTTGAGTTTATCTTAACATAAATTGGGGAGACATATCCATCTTTGCCTTTTCCCTCTCAATATGAACAAGTCCTTGCCTAAGCTTGTCATGATCCCTATCAATCCTATGTTTCCTATAATCATCCCTATCAAGCTTGTGATTCACCTATCCCACCTAGTTCTTATACAAGTCACTCCATTTCATGTTTTAATAAGACTCTCATTGACTGCAGAGACCACATGTTAGAACTTGATACTAGAAATGATTGTGGTCAAGTCATCCCTAGTGATTGTATCAATAGTGTGAGGGATGCTTTGGAAAGAGTCAATAAATAATGAACACCTATAGATAGAGATAATTGGAAAGGTATTACTAATGAGATGCTTGATTTTTGTGGTCTAATTTTCCACCTAGAAGAGATATTGAGAGCTAATGAACCAAATCAGTCTTGGCAAGCCCAATATACTCCACATCAACCTCTAAGTGTGTCAACTTTGCACAATAAAAATAATAATCCAAGCATGTTTAAAAATTCCCCAAGTCCTTCATGCATTCCCCAAATCTTCACTTCTTAGAGGTCCATCCAAGAGAGTAGCTAAAGGAGAGAGGACATCACTATTGAGCAAGTTGATTTATTTGGAGAAGATTTTGACAAAGGAAGTTTGAGTTTTGGGGCCTATATTGACAAATAAATGTAATTGGCCAATCATATTTTAAGGCAATACATCATGGAAATAAAAAATGGAGAGGTTTCTAATCCTACTTTCCCAAGTGGGAGACAAGATACCAAGACCAAGAAAACCCCATGTTTACTAAGCCTATCATTCACCCCTCCATTTGTATCTCATTCTCATGAAGAATCCTCTAAGCATAGTTTCCCAAGATGGAAAGAGGTAGTTGCAACTTGTGAAAATAAGAACAAGAGATTTTTAAGTGTAGAATTTGAAAGTGGAGAGAAAATTAAAGCTACTCAACTCCCTCTAACCCCTCTTTAAGAAGCCATTGAACCCATATTTCCACCTCCTCTAACTGATCCATTCTACCCTTGTAATGTTGAGGATTGCATTACTCTTTGGGAACCTTATTTGGATATACTTCCTATTTTTAATATGACTAATATTTACATCACTAAGAGGGAGGAAGAGATAGAGATTTTAGATTGGATTAATGATGAGAAAGAGTTGACTCCTTGTGAAGTTGACATTCTTTGTGTTGAAGAAGATGCCATGGAAGGAGTTTTTTGGATTTCAAAGAAGAAAATGAAGAGGTTTCTCTTGTTTTTCCACTTCATAATGTTGATAAAGAGAAGGATGATGACCTATGTCAGAGATTTGAGGACATTTGCAATGAATTTGAAGGTTCCATGAGGCCTATATGTACTTTATAGATGACTACAAGACATGGTAAGTAAGAGGATGTGTTTCAAGGAGAATATATGTATCACACATACATGTAAATTTTCAAATAATATGAAGATAATTATAAGACAATATCCCTAAGAACAAAAACCCAAGAGGTTGAGAAGCAAACATGTGTTAAAAGGAATCACCATCAAGAGATTCCAAACCATGATATAGAAATCTATGATGGTTATGAAGATTTTTAAGATGATTTAAAGATTGATCCTACAACCAAATTTTAAGCTACTCCTAAAAACATCAACAAGGAGTTTTAACAAGAAACATTATTAGAGAGATATGACACAACACTTCTTGAAGGATTTGAAGATATTATAGAAAATAAGATGAATAATGAGGTCTTTCAAGAAGGTATAGACTTACTAGAGGCTATCCCCTACATAGATATACAAATCTACCATAATGAAACAAAAGGATAGTAGTATGAAACATGTTTCAAAGGTCAAGAATACTTCATCTACCTTGGAAACTTGTGGGAGATGACTCCATTAAATGACGTGTCAAGCCAAGGAGCAAAAAGGAAACACGAGTCATGTATCACCACATCTAAAAGGAAGCATGCTTGGAATCCTCATTCATATAGTGAGGAAGGAGATTCAAGGTAGTTACCTTTTTATCTAGGAAGGGAGGTATTTTTTATTTGAATGCACATAATTAATTTGCTTGTTGTTGTCTTGTGTTTCCTAAGTGCTTAGTAACACAAGTGTGCCTTTGTTTTGTGTGTTTGCTTTGGAATTGTTATGTGTTGTCTTTCCTTTGTGTGTTTTGAGGTCAATCAGCCATATTTTTGATCAATTAAAGGTCTATTCCTATTTTTTTGGAGTTCATTTTACTCCCTTTTCCCAATGGATAGGATAAGGCTACTAGTCCTTAACATAGGCAAGTATGTTACCCCTAGGAATTGCTAAAAGTGTTGACCAAATTTGAATTTTAGTAAAATTGGTTAAAACAATACATTTATAAACTTTTTATAAGGGTTAAATATGTCTTATGGGGTCTCATTTTTTTCTATATATCTCACTTATCCTTTCTCTAGCCTTGGTTTAAGCCTACCTTCCTTGTGCTTGTCTAGTCAACTCTAGTCAACCTTAGTAAAACATGGTCAAAGGTCCAAATTGTGTTAAATATGTCCTAATATGGTATTTGAGATATTTTAAGAGGTTTAAAAGTCATAAATTTGTCATTCACCATGTTTCATAGGCCAAAAACACCTTTTGGTCATATTTATAGCTCAATTAATGACTTGTACATAGTTTTTAAAGAGTAAATTTGTCACCAAGCTAGATATTAATTTGGAGGAGGTCAAGAGATGTCAGTGATCAGTTATATGTTAGTCCAAGAAGTAGTTATATATATAATAAGTTAATTTTCCCTTGAAAAAAGCATTAATAGCACTTGTATGGACATGGGAAGCCCTTCTTCAGCAAAAAATGTGGGATAGTGCCTCTTCAGCTCCCTAAAGTCATTTTCATGCGTGGTGTGTAGATATTTCATTAGAAAGTTCACTCTTTGATTCTATTTCTCCTTTCTTAACCTTACAAGGTAAGGAAGGTCAAATTTACATGCTTGGTGTGAGTGATATAGGTGGAGTTAGGAGGAATTATCTTAGGGATTAAAATTAGTTTGAGTCTATTTGAAATCCATGGTAGGAAGTTTGGATTCCATGGGTTCTCCCTTATTGATTATTACTAAGACCTTAGTCAACATTTTATGCATTCACATCTAAAAGGGGTCATTATTTGCACTTGTTTTAGAAAATTTTGCTTTGGTTTGATGAAATTTATTGTTTCCTATGATTTTTCGGGCCTTTCCATAGGCTCCCATAGTTCTCTTTCTCTTATAGGTCTCAAGGTCTCAATAGGCCTCTTTTATGCTTTTTTTGTCTTGAAAAATGGTCTTTTCACACTTTCAATTGTCTTAGGTGATGAAGAAGGTTTTACCACATCAAGATGAAAGCATGAATGTTGTTTCATATGTTTGAGTCACGAAGGTGCAATTGATGATCAAAATAATAAACAAGGAGCAAAGAAACATGAATTTTATCTATAATATCTAACTTGTTCCCTGTTATCCACCTACATGTGGTCTTGATAAAGGCTAAAAAGTCACATGGAGTTTTGAAACATATAAAGAACATGTTTTTGTCTTAAAATAATGAAATGTTATGGTAGAAAAGGTTAGAGAGGTGAGTTTACAAGTGAAATAGAAGGTTTCCTTCAAAAGAGTGTGCCTAAAACTCAGAACCTTGATCCCTATTTTATCAAAATAAAGTTCCTAGCTCTTTTAGTTGAATTTCTTAACAATGTCATATTGACCTTTAGTCATTTATTCTAAATTACATTTTTATCTCCTAATATTGACAATGGGTGCATAAATTTGGAGAAGTAGATGATAAGTGGAGAAGGGTATTCAACAAACCCAAATATGCTCTTAAACATACTAAAAGGTTTTAGTAATGTCTATAGGTACAAAGAGAGAAATGACCTCTTTTGACATCTTGAGAAGCAATATTGAATGGAAATCCAAGAATGGAATGAAAAATTTAAGTATGATAAGGAAAATTAGAACCAAAGTCATTAAGGGAAGATGGTATTTTTTTCTTATAACTTCCCAAGGGTATATCTTATATGTACACATGGCTTAAATATGTACTTGTAATAAAGTAACTAACAATGAGCCAATATCAAGGTTTGGTAGTGTTTAAAGGTGTATATGGTGTTTTAAAGGATGGGTATTCATTATATGACCTTTAGGACAGGTTCCAAAAGTCAATAAATATCACGTTATAAGGGAAGAGACCCCTATATTCACTTGTAGGGCCCTAAAAGAGGTTTCACACAGTCAGCTATGACTATTTCAGACAATGATTTAGAGACTTATTGTAATTTGGTGTCTAGGGTTTTTTTTGGTAATATATTAAAAAAATTTATACCAAGAGGGGCTCATTAATAATCCTTAGAATAACTAACACTAACTCTAAATAGTCCATGGTAACATACAATTAGGATGAAAAGAAGTTATCTCAGTCAACAGGGTAAGCCCAGTCTTATGTTTCTAAGGGCATAAAAGGTGTTTAAGAGACAAAAATGATAGAATGGTGTTTAATAAATTAAAAAAATTGTCATTTAATATTAATATTCCCTCTAAAATTATCATATTTTAAAGTAAATGTCTCCAAACAAACAAAACACAATCCACTTCCTCTTACTCTATAGATAGTGTACCTAGGAAAAGTCTTCCTAGGAAATGGAGAGAGTTAGTGGTCTTATACTTGGATTTTAAAGATAAAAATTTAAAAATTACCCTAATAAACTTTATAAAAACATCAGATTATTTTATTTGAGGAGAAAATAGGATAAAATTCATCTATTTTGTCTCAAAAGAAGGGCTTTTTACCCTTATATAAACATGCAATTTTGAGGGAAATGTGATGAAACATGGACCACAAGTATTAGATACACCTCAAGGTGGTTTTAAAAGATGGAAAAAATATATTAAAATAGGGTAAAATAAGATATAATGTTGGAAACCAAATAGGGTTCTCCATACAACAAGGGTTGCAGTGATGCATGATGGGCACTTCTAAGCCTAGGAGCCAAGAGGGAAACCATATTCATTCCTAAGTTTAAAAAAGTTTAAAATTTTGTTGGTTAATGTTTATAGAAGTATATTTGATTTTTCAAAGCCATTGGATGTAGGTAATCCATCAAGGAATTTATTTTAAACCTTAGGTTTGAGGAAAACCCTTTGAACAAGGTCTAGTCCTAACTTCTAAAGGATGGTCATTCTCATTTATAGATCTTGATGAGATATTATAAATATTAGTGCACATTATTAAAAAAATATAGAGGTTTGGATCCTTTTATTATTATACAAACTCATTAGGAAGCCATTTTTTGGCTTGAAATGTACATAGGCCTATGCATAATACTAAAGGAGCTTGAGTGGTCATTCAAAAATGCTTAGAACTTTCATGAATATTTGAATGGGATCCTAAGGTGTTTGGGGATGATTAATAGGGTAGTAAATAATAGATAAGTGTAATTTAGACAAAGTTATAATGTTTTTTCTTTATGAATAAATCTTAAGACCTGAAACTACACAAAACCCTCAAAAACCCTCACTACAGACTTGATTATGAAGAGAAAGAATTTGAAGCATATATAGCGGGTATAAATTCCATTAAACGAATAAAATTTGATATAGTACTCTTAAGGGCTCTTCCTCATGCAATTGATTTGTATCCCACTTATATGGATGGTGTAAAACATTGCTTTTTTAACTAATCTATGAGTTTTACAGGTATGGAAACGTTTTAGATGATGAAATAACATTTGAGAGGTATATTGAGACTTTATATAAGTCTACATGGGAATTTTATGAATTATATAAACTCCTAAATCTATCTACTACCTCTCTCATTTCAGCCAGTCCAATGGGTAGATAGTGATTACTTAGTGAAAAATGGTGAAACTCCATTTAGGAGGCATTTTAAGGCCTATTTGATGAAATTGATGACTTGTATGATCTTGAAAAGTTTCATTCCTCCTTTTAATATATCATATTTCATAATTATATAGGTTTGGGTGCCAAGTGTAAGAGGTGCATGAAAATGAGTCATTTGGGACTGTCAGGGATGATTATTCATGGCCAAAGGAAGATGGATCATTATAAAATTATACAATGAATTAAATGGTTTTTTTTTAGCCCCTATCACTTATATACACCATCATACCTTACCTTATTTAGTTATGAGGTAGTTTTATGAAGGAAAATGATGAGAGCAATTTCTTACGCAAGCATAAGGGAATCTACACCACATGTGGAGGAGTTAAACAAGTTTGAGAGACATTTGTACTTGATTATCTTTCAAGACCTATCTCATACTAGATTACATGAAAATTTAACTCCTTATACTTGTTTGAAAGTGTTTTAATGACCCTTAAGCTCCCTTTTTCTCTTTCCTCTCATAATTGTTATAAATTCTAGCCTTTTTGGCTATTGTATGGATCTCTCCACCTAGGTTTATTGAAGCCCTACCAATATTTTTTCCTTGATATAATAAATATTTTTTTTTTTACTTCATTAAATATTTCACTAAGTTCATTCAATGGTTTTTAGTCTTGTGTAAGTTTAGTTTTACTTACCTTCATATGTTACTCTTCCTAGTACCTTATGTGTTTTGGAATCTCTCTTTTGTAGGTCAGCAAGAAGTGTCTAATTTAGATTATAGGTATAGTGATTATTATATTCAATATTTTTTCTTAGAATACCTATTGTTTAGGTCCTCCTAACCTAAGCTCTCTTCAAGACCCCATGCTTTAAACATTGATGTGAAAGAGAAGATTGTCATTAGATGAAGTGTATGTGCAGACTTATCCTTGGTTCTAAGTTCATGTTAAATGGTGTGAGTAGACAAAATATTTGGTGTATCACCTCCCATATATTAGATTTACATTTATTTATCCTTCTCCCTTTTCATATCCCAAATAGTTATTAGTAGTTTGATCAAAGTGGTACATCAAGGGGAACTAGCCCCAAATCTAGAGATCCACCTCAAATTTGGGTCACCCACAACCATGAGGTGGTTTCATTGTTCCACTTGAATTAGGATATATTTTTGATCCTCTCAAGGGGTGAAATATCAAGTGACAATATTAAGGGTATGAAATAAAGGGTAGAGCATTGAGTGATATTTATCAAGTGTGATAGACCATTTAATCATGTGAATATATATATATATATATATATATATATATATATGTGTTTATATACACTCCCCCTTAATATAGTAATGCACAAGGATGAAACTACATGTGAAAGAAATAAATGCATACTGTGGGTTGTATAACACACCTTAATTTGACTTGAACCCTATTTTAATTTATTGTATGTATTATCTACAAAAAATAACGTGGTGAAATGTAATTAGTGTATATAATATAAAAATTGGAGGAATTTAAATGCTTGAAATGAAATATAGTAAGGAAGGATTACATTTGTGTATTGATGTAACCATGTTTCACCTTGCTACTTTTATGTTGTAATGATGATTTTTAGTTGAATCATTAGAGAGAGAGGTTCAAAACTAAACCTTGGATAAGTGAAGAAGAGAAATATAGGGTGATCATGACCCTAATATATGAAAGGGTGAGTTTATCCAAGGTCATCAATAATATTGAATCTAAATCACACAACCAAAATGTATACATGATCTAGCTAATCTATTCAATCTCTCCCAAGTTAAAGGTATAACCATATCAACCTACAAAAATAAGTAGTTATAAGGATATCAAAGGCATTTAATCTTGATTTCACTACTCAAATAAGCTAACTACTACATATAGGTATAGACTCAAATGATTCATCTTGTAAAGTTGGTGAATATATAATCAAAAAGCGTATTTATAATTTGGTGCATTTGTATTTAATATGCACTTATAATGTTTTTAAAACTGAATCATATATCAAAATGTAACCTATGCTATGTAACTATGTATAACATATGTCACAAATTTGAAAAATCATATCCCAAATCTATGAAAATTAGTGCCAAATTCATAAGATTCTAACCCAAGTGTATATTTAAATCATGTAAACTATATCAAATTCTACAAATTGTACCAATTGTATATATATGTAGACTCATGTTTGTATGACATTCCCCCATAATATTCCCCCCTTGAGATGAGGGGATCCCTATTGATAGTCACCTTATCAAAAGGATAAGATAACCATGTTATTTATATATCAATCATGGCGTAAAGAAGCATATATTGGAATCATGATTAAGTAGATGTATCAATGAAGTGCATAGTTTATAGAAAAACAAGCCATAAGATGCATGATATGGATCATGGAGAAGTATATAAGTAACAAGTATAAGCTCAACAAGAAACCAATTACACACATAAGATCAATCAATGCCACACAAAATGGGTCTAAGGAGATCTTAAGTAAGGTGCAGGTTTAAATGCCACACACTCAAAGGAGAGGATATGTTCAAATGTCTATATACTAAATAAATAATACTTAGGTTATAGCGTAAAACAAAAAAGGAACATGTGAAAATTTTACACATTCCAAAATAGATAACAAACAAGAAATTACCTAAAGTAATCCAAATGATAATATGAATAAGTAAAATATAAACAATTAGCATAAGCATATCATCTTAGATCCTACATACATGTGTTAGAAAAATTTCATGTAATATATATTATATAACACACTATATAATATGTAAGCATGATTATATGGATGTATAAGTGATATTATATAAACTAAAATGATAATTTAAAGTAATCATAAAACAATAGAACCTATATCAATCATGATCAAAAGAATCTAGATGCCCCCAACGTAGTGTGTCTCATGGGAAGAGGAAAGGTCAAACATATGCATATGTATATATCATTTATCTATTTTTTCATTTATCACACTCAATTATCCATGAAACATGTGTGTGTGTAGAAACTATATACTATCTACTAACATAACCTAAATAAATATACAAAAGCTAATAAACATGTAAATGCTAGATATTTTTGTATTTTGTTATATTTGAATGTTATTTTATTTTATTGATTTTTTATTATTTTGAATATTTTTTCAAGTTTTAAATAATTATAAAATGTGATATTTAAAAGTTAAATTTGATACTATAATCCTAATATATCATCAAAAATATGTCTTTGTGAAGTCCTTGTATCATGTGCGTCGTATTCATATGTTGTGTAATTAGTATTGTTAGGATCATACAAATATTTTGTATTATTAGGATCATAATCATAAATGTAATAATTATAATATGATATATTTAAATTATTAGGCTATTATTTAACTTATTATATACCATTTTTATTATATGTATATGAAAAATCAATTTCATAATAGATTAGAGTTTCCTTCTTGAAAGTTTTTTCCTGAGTATGTCCATCATTATCAAAATGTTGCATCTCATTATGGACTAAAGAATATTAATGTATCATTTTTAACCCCTTTTTGAAATAAATGTTAATATAATAGCCTAATCACATAATTAATTGAATATTCTATAAAGAGAGAAAATTAAATAATCTAGATTCATAATATATCATGATACAGTGTTGAATTATGAAAATTTGCTAAATATAGAGAGTAAAATGCCAAGATTTAATTTGGATTAAAAAAATTAGATATAATAATTAAAATTTTTAATTATTCATAGGTATATTTGATAAGTGTAGGTGTATAATTAGTTAGGATTATTATCAACTATGATTTTTCATATTCTATAAATTAGTTATATGTTATCTTGGATACTACCATCAAAATAGGGACACTAGCATCGACACTTTCATCTTAAAAGTAACACTTTTATTAGAAGTTAATGAAATTTCATTTTATGTATATTCCATCTATACTTGGTAGTGTTATTTCTTGCCTTGTATATTTTCAACTGGGATCAAGCATATAGGTTTTAGATATCAATGTTTTAATCAAAACCTTAGATTATCCATTTGGGGCATGCCACCATACAAAAATAGGTATTCATGGGCTCAAGTTAATTTAAATTGATCTCAAAGAGCCCTATGTTAGTGATATATACCTTCATATCCAAATAATCTTAATAAACCCTCAAACTAATGTAATTTTCCCCATTATGTGGGCTTGTGTGTCAATAATGGTGTAATATACTATATTCAAGTTCATTTAGTGATCTTGATTATAACTTGAAAAATAATGCTCATGGTATTTTATTTTAATGATTGAGGCCTATAATAATAATTATCATATGACTGATATGGAAATAGGGAGGAATAGGTTAGCATAACTCAGTTATGCGAATGATTTAGTGAGCTTGATAGGTGTTTACTTGGTAAAATTTTAGCTTTATAATGAGTGGGTTTTGTTTTGTATTTATATCACACATTTTTAAATACATATCAAAAAGGTTTAAATAAGATAATTATTTTTACCCATATATATTGAAAGTTTTCTAAATTTGAATCTTTGTAGGGTAAAAACACTATCATTGGATATTAGATGGTAGCATTGATGCTAGTGTCCTAGTCTAAATGGTAGTGTCCTAGAGAATAGAGAAATTATTAATATATATATATATATATATATAAATGATATTGAAGGATATATATCAAATTTTAAGTATATTATCAACTATATGTGATTTGGATAATCATAATACTAGGGTAAAACCATAATATAAACATTCAACCACAATGAGATGGTGTACCATGAGCCTTTTGGTAGTGGGAAGGGAATGAACTGAAGGGTAGAGCCTTTATTATATTTTTCAAATGTGAAATACTATTTTATCATGTAAATTTGTATTTGAGTACCTACAATTACATCTAATCTAAAAAATCAGGAATTGTATCTTGGCCCATATAATTGTCCTTATGGAAACCCACTCAATAAATAACAAATGTATAATAATTTATTCAAAAGACTAATTATTTTGAGCTTATTTATCCCATGAATTCCAACCCTTATCAACCCTATCATGATCCTCCCATGGATTCATGGGATATGTAGTTTCCAATATCTTATTATAAGATGGAGAGATAAAACTAGTAGCTACAAATAATGGTCTTTAAAAATGGAAATAAAATATAAATGGGCTCTCATTAAAAAATATCCCTTGAAAATATAAAATAAATATTATAAGTACGTGTATATGAGAGGTGAAATAAATTATTTATTTCCATTTACATTATTTATTGCACTTACTATTCTTAAAATAGGCTATACGAGAACTACATTTTTTTTGTAAAATGGAAAAGGTGGAGGATCATATTTCCATTCAAAGCATCCTTTTTTTCCATTCTTAGGAAGAAAAGATAATGTGGATTGGAGGGTGATATTTCCTATTTATATATAGAATAATTTGTAATAAAATGGTTAAATACCATACAAATCATTATATATATCTACACCACCCATTCCCAACATAATGTATAATACATTCACATGCGACTTATATTATACTTCTAGTAGCAATATTGACAATGTTTTTGCACGTATATTAAAATAATTATTTTTTATGGGTCCAAGAGATAAATAATTAACCCCCAAAAAAACCCTTGGTAACATTAAAAATATTTTCATGGGTTTGATATAAAACACATTAAAAAAATATCATAAGACTAAACACAATATTATTATACAACTCATAGGACTTACTATTTTAAGGCCCATTCAATAGTCCCTATGGAAACCCACTCAATAAACATCAACATTATAACAATACATTTAACATACTATTTCTAGAGAACTAAGCCAATGAATATCTACACAGATTAATTATATTTTAAATTTAAAGGGAAAATAATTTGAAGTTATACCAAACTATCATATAATGTAGATAGGAATATCTCAAATAACTTCAACAATATTGATATTAAAAAAATGGAAGGAGACATTATATAATTGTGATTTCATTAGAAAATATATCAAAAATATTAAACATGATATATTCAGAAATATTATTATATTTAATTTAAAAATTGGGCATAATATATTCAAAGGGTCTTATTATAATTATTTTAAATTTGTCTATCATGAAAAATGATAGATTCGATGAATAGATGCATACAAGTTAAATCTCAAGCCTCCAAAAACTAACATAAATATATATTAATTGAATAGTAAATGGTTAAACAAAACCAAACTCCTCTACAATTATAACTCTCATCTAAACAAGTTACTAGACTAAACCTAGTCAAAGGAAAAATGATATCTACTTCATTAATTATAACCATCATTTTATATGGAGATAATAATACCGATAGGATTTGTAAGTCAACTAAAAAATGATCATTACACATTAAATATTAAAATTTTATTAAATAAACCCAAATATAAAAAATATACAATAAAATATTAAGAATAGTAATATTAACGCTAAGATTTGAATAAAAATATGAAGTG
This sequence comes from Torreya grandis, assembly GCA_037957365.1. Taxonomy (NCBI): domain Eukaryota; kingdom Viridiplantae; phylum Streptophyta; class Pinopsida; order Cupressales; family Taxaceae; genus Torreya; species Torreya grandis. The sequence goes on along the minus strand of JARHVA010002192.1, from coordinate 1,177,717 downwards.
AAGACTATAATCCCTTAATGCCATACCTAAAATAAATCTACAAAAAAATAAAAAAATCCTATTGATTTAAATTCCTCTACATTTTCAATTCCAATCCTACCCTCATTTCAATTCAATAATAAAATATAAACTCCAATTATTTTACTTAACATTAAAATATCATTTCTTTATTTGGTAGCAATGAACTCACAATTTTAGTGCATCCTCCCATAGTCTAATAGATAATAAAATATTATACAAGAAATAATTTTGTTATAAAATTTTATAAAAAACTCTAAAATCATATTTTATCCACAATTCATATGGGTTTTAAATTATGGTTTCATATTAGGGTTTGGAGTGAAATATATTTCATTATAACCTATGAGTCGGGTGTTGCTTTGGGTATCATAATAAGATTGTATCTCACAATCCATGTTAATAATCAATAATTCATATTTAAATATATTCCACCATCATATCACACTAATTAATCACACATAATTCACATTTAAATGTATTCCACTAACATAGTACATTAATGCATCACACCTATTTCATGTTTCAATAATTTCCTACTATGAATCAATGATGGGTGGCATTCATTTTTATTTACATTTTTTTATAAATTTGTATCACCTTATATTATTATATCAATGCATTCATGATCTTAGTAAATTTTTATAATTATAACCATACATTTGTTTCAATCAGGAATCCTTTTTTTTCCCAAGGTGAGACAATTATGAATTTCAACTTATTTCTTTAATTGCCTCCTCTAGACTCCCAAGATACAATGAATTCATAGTTTTGCTTTTATATTTTTTGATGTTTGAATATTCTCCACTTCAAGATTTTTATAGACAAGGTGTGAATTTTTTTTAAATGTGTCTATTATAATCCCCTATTCTTCATCATATTTTTAATTTATTGCCTTTATTCAAAGTGACACATGTGACATCTTATAATTTCTTCATAATCATGGAATCAGACAATGCCTCAAAACTTTGATATGCCTTAAATGTTAATCATATTTGGATCCATTTAATCATTTTATTTTGTTTTATATATTATTTGGCATCTAAAATTTTCATTTTTCACAACAAATTGGTAAAATCCTTTGTAACATGTCCTTGCCAAATTTCAAGTCTTCTTCCTCTCCTTCCTTTCTCTTATCCACTATGATTGATGCACATGATTGATTCTGATTACTTCATAGTCATAGGGTCATGATTATCATCTCTAAAATGACTTATTCATATTATATGAATCCATTAATTCTTTGAATATTTTATTTATATTTCCTTTATGTCTATTCCTTCCCTACACAATATAACTAAATAAACTATAATTCTATTAAAAATGAACTAAGAAAACACACATAACATTTAATTTTAATTTGCATTATAAAATAAACAAATGTAAATATGTAATTTATTTATAGATTTTGGGTCATGAAATGCCTCTATATTTCAAGTGTAATATTTTATTTTCCATGGATCTATTGATATTTTTAAAATTTAACTTCATATTTGTCCAATTATGGGATTCATCTAAGTCTTCTTTATGTTGGACATTTATTGTGTCCACTTAGAGTGAAACACATGGTAATATGTGATTGATTTATAGTTTTTGGGTCATAAATTTCCTTAATATTTTAATGACTTAAATTTAATTATGTATATCCATTTTATGTTTATTTATACTTCACATCCCTTCACTTAATCACTTTTTCATTGAGTGTTCATGTATTCTTTATGAATTCTTAGGATCCATTATTTTTTATATTTATTTTGTGTTTCCTAAACATAATGAGTAAACATTTAACAATTATATTAAAAAAAATATCAAAGGACACACATCACTTAATAAAACTTGAAACATGTGGAAGTCATCATGGTGTGGGATCACAGAGTCACAAAGGCATGGAATGTCTCATTTATTGTCATTGCATCCTAGCAAACTTCATTGATACTTTTTAAATTTTAATCCAATATATATTTACATGTTTAATTTATCCTAAAATACTAAATTAACACACCTATGATCACAATAAAGGTGAATGCATGCAATCACCATAAAATTTAAATAAAAAAGGACAATTGGAATGTTAAGTGGTGGCACAAAATCATGTATAAATTAAAATATGATTTAAATATTTTAATAAAAACATTACTATATATATGTGTTAAAATATTAATTCCATTTTAAATTATGGTTGGGTACATGGTTGGGCACACACACACACACACACACACACACACACACACACACACACACACACACACACACACACACACACACACACACACACCAAGTTAAAATATACATTTGAACTTCTATTTCACATAATATTTTTTTCTCATGTGTTATTTTTATATACAAATTTATTGTTTGCAACACATAAATCCTTTATTGATAATTGGATTGGATTTATTTATAGATTTTATTTAATCTCAAATTTATTTTTAAATTAATTATATATATTTTTTAATTTCAAATTTGATTTCATCTCACATCAAATTTTTGTATTGTATCATTGATGTTTCTTGAATTTAGATATAATGATCAAGTGGACTTGATTTTGAAAGGCAAAAAACTTTCAAAGTGAAGATTATATCCAAGAAGGTGGAAATTAAATTATATATATATGTGGGAATATAATTTAATATTATCAATGTTACCTTGGTATTATTTGTAAAAATATAATTAATTGATTTAGATGTTGAGTATAGACCTTAATAGATGTTGAAAATAAAGGATAATACATTTATTAGGAAGAGATAAAATTTACAAATCATTTAGATTCATCCATTCCACCTTCTCATAGTTATAAATTTATAATGAATTATAGTATTATAATTCTACGTGATTGAGATATTGTAGTGATGACACTAAAAGCACCATCGATGTAAGTCCTAAATATATAACTAATTTTTTTGTAGAAAATATCATTTGAAAAAACACATTATCTAAAATAGATGGAAACATATCCCAAGGTTTTCTAAATAATGATTTAAAATATAATAAAATTTTGAAACAGAGATTAGGACCCATGAAGTTTGGTGTAAATCTTAGAAGTGTTGTTTATTTATGTTCTAATTTCTCAAACTCAATACAACCAATCAATTAATAGCTTGGCTAATAAAAAAATTGGGCTTACATTAAAAAAAAGTGCCTTAATGGTTGAAGGTGTTTATTAATTGGATTATTAATCCCTTTCATATAGTGGTAAACACAATTTGAAGTTAAATGGAGTTGTTTCTAAATTGATGCATTTATGTTCATCCATGAATAAATATGTTGCATAGGGAACAACTAAAAACTTACTTGAAGGAGAAATTTTACAATTTAAAGGATTGGATTATAATACATTTGGTGTGAAAATATATATATTATTAATCCCTCCTTAAATAATATGTTCCTTATCTAAAGGATCTACTATACAATTGCATATAATAAAATTAGTTGAAATATATGGTTCTTCTATGGATGTATAATTCAAAGAATTAATATAAGAGGTTGAGGTCAAAATTATTGATGAATTAAAATATAATCAACCCTATTTGGTATTCCCATTTTATTTTCAATCCACTATTTTCAATCATTTGAAAAAAATCATCAAAAAACCTGACAATGGTCAAAATGTTAGAATTTAATTGCTATTCTATCCATTTCATCAAATAAAAACATTGAAGTAAGGATAAAAATGGTCAATTTTTTTGGATAAAGTGGTAGATGTATAATATAATTGATTTAAATTTGACTGTCTCAAAAAAAACCCCTTGCTTTAGTAAGAGTTCTATGGTAAAAAATTAGAGACCTGAATGAAGAGGCTAGAAATAAATGTTTTTAGATACATTGGCAAAAAATTCAATCTTTAATATGGGTGAGGAAGATATGGAGGTATGTAAAATAAAATTTATAGGATGGATGTTTTTAATAATTAATGTTATATAACTTATGGGTTCCTAATGAGCACCTTCTATAGACATAAATCAAACTAGATAAATGGTGATAAACATGCAGTAAGTGGTAGAATTGTGAAAGACAAATAAAGGTCAAATACTATTGTAATAATTTATTAAATGTTAAGAATCATGGAGATAATTATCTATTTTTCTCTTAATTTTACTCATTTTATATGACAATATGGATTCAAAGATATTAAAATACTTTCTCTAGCATTCTATACTCATAATTTAATGTAAAATAAGTGTAACTAGGAGATTAGATTATTGAATATTATTATAATTTTGAAACCAAGATTCAAAAATATAATGAATATAATATTTCAACATGTTTCCATTTTACACAATAATTTATTTCACCAAGTATGATGAGAGTATAGAATTATACAATAAACAAAGAACCATAATATACCCATAAGTACTCAAAAAAATAATAGGAACAAACATGGCACAATAAATACAATAAAATTTGTTGTGCATATTAATATTCCCACATATTAAAATCAATGAAATAACCTCATATATTATTTATAATTGGGTATTATAAATTGGAAAAAATGAAAAAATCCATACCAACAATAAAAAATAAATAAATAACCAATAAGTAATGTTATGACCATCTTATTTAATTTGACTGGTATGCTCACTCAAGGATATAATGCTAGTTTTTTTTCCAATTTTTCCTACCATTTATTTAATTTTGACGAAAATAAACAATAATACCATTATATTTTTGATGCAATAACATCCAAGGTGAATGAGAAACATTTCATTTTTAAAACTAAGTGGGAAATTTAGGTAGCTTTCATTAAATATTCAAAATGAAAGTTTATTAGTTTAAAATATTCCTATGGATAAATCAAAGAGGTCAAGGAGTTCATCTTGGAGTCACATATATTTTTATCTTCATTTTATATATCCCTATATATGACATTAAAAATGGGGCACATTGGGCCCTAGTCATGAGTTCATGAAATCCATAAAATAATTAGTCTTTATTCATAACTAAATCTAATGGATATAATAGGCCTCAATAAGTTTCATGAATTCCATATTCCTACAATGAAAATAATAATTTTCCATGAAGTATAATTTTTTTTCATTCACATTGAGTTAAACATATTTAGAAAACACATGGAACAAACCCACATAATTATATAAGTTCACACAAGGAACATGGACCTCACTTACTCTAATAAATTATATATTTCATGGATTTATTGGTAAATCCCTAAAGATCCCATTTTGATCATGGAGTTCACATATTTTAGTGGATTTATATAAGCTCCATGGAATCAATGTAGTCATTTGCCTAAGGAAATGCCCCATAGAGTTAAGGAAGTAAATTGAGTCATCAAATACACATGGAGTTCATTGGTTCACAGAAACCATAGGTCTCAAAAATATCACATGAGTCCAAGATTTCATGAAGGTGACAAGTGTAATAATCATGACATTTTCATAGGGTGGTTGCACATCACTTATAAATATGGGGATCATAGTAAGAAATAAAACATGAGATAAATTCATAAACTAGAATCTACGCATTCATGGGTATATGGAGAGTAAGTATTTTTTAGGGTAAATTATAGTTCAATTATGAAAATGATTATGGGTTGTTACACATGTAAAAATTTCATTTGTTAATAATTATTTTTTTATTTATCAATATTATCAATTCATAAAGATAGTCAAACATCACAGGGAATGCCAAGTAGCCAAAAATTTCTTGAGAAAACTCCAATGTAGAGTTATTTTTTTCATTGGAAATATCTTTTTGAAATATTTACATTTATTTTAAACATGGTTTAGTTGATCACACATATGATAAGCTATTTTATTTTAAGGGACTCAATAAACTTTTTAAAATTAAGATCACAAAATAGACATAGAATTTGTAAAGGATAGTATGGCATTTGAAGATTTTTTGGAGTGAGTAACAGTAATATGTGATGTATAATTTGGGGTTCCTTACTTAAGATTAAATTAAATAATAATAATAATATAGAGGTATGGACACATAAGGGACATAAAGAGAGAAAGAGAGGACTAATATTGAAGAGAAAAAGAGATGACCAAAACATAAAAAATGAGTTTATAGAATAAAGAGAGGTTTTAGAGAAAAATTTATAGATTCTACAACTAAGATATTAATATTTTAAATCCAAAAAGGGCTTAGATAGAGAAAATTTAGATTATATAATCAACATAATTAGGCCATTAAAGCCTATTTTAATTTAATAATAAATAATGATTATTATTTTTTCACTGTGGGACTTTGTTTTCATGGCCAAAGGAATCCCTCCACTTAGACCCCATACCATGACTACATCAATTGGTATGTGTGTGTGTTTTATAGAATTTGTGCATGTAAACAATTGTGTGAAAAGTGTGATAATATGTTGATTCAATTTTAAGTAATGAAAGAGAAACTCGCATGGAAAAAATATAAATTGGTTTTAGGTGTGAGAAACTTACTGAAAGTGAGGAGAGCTATGTGAAGAGTGCATAAACCCTTTTGATTAATTTTAAAGTTTTTAAAAATAAACTTGCATTGGTGAGAATACAAGTGTTTTTTATGTTTTGAAATTGAAGCCTACTTGAGTCTAATACAAGTTGTGAAACAAAAACATGTTCTTAGATAATATTTTTATTCAAAGTGTGAGATAATATATTATATGATTATATTGTAGGTTTTTAAATATAATTATACTTAAATAAATTATATTTTGTGAAATATATGATATTCCATGGATAATATATGGTATAAAAAATAGAATAACACTAGGAGTATAATACCTAGTAGAGATGTTAAAGGACATTCAAGTGAGATTGGATATGATGGAGACTTCAACAATTTTTGAAGGTTTTTTAGTTATGAGTGGAGATGAATAATAAAAAATTATGATGTAATTTAAAACACTAAAATAAATTTTATATTATGTGGAGAGAAACTAAGAAATAAAATACAAGAGACCAACATATTTCAAGGTGAAGTAAAGAGGTAAGTCCACTAGCCATGCTATATTTGTTTTCGTAAAGGAGCCCAAAAGAGATAATAAAATTGGTGGTTAACTTAGAAAATTAATTTTAAGAGGATAATTTATAATATACCATGAGGGTAAAGGTTGAAAGTAATAAGATATATGTAAATTGAGTTGTGTATTGGAGAAATATTCAAGGAAATAGGTAAAATAAATTAAATAAGAAGGTGAGATGTTGGGAACATATAGTTTCCAAGTTTATGGGTCATGTTGTGAACCCAAAATTGTAATAATAGTGGAAAAATAAGATTTAAATATTGATTCTTTTGAGATAGAAGTTTAATATTTACTTGATAGGAAATTATATAGGGAAGTTTCTATGTGAGCAACCCAAATATATTCTAATAAAAAACATAAAAAGGATATGATTGAAGAGATTAATATTTCCTTAAGAGGAAATATTAGTGTGGTTTCCATGTGAAAATCCCATTTTTTTAAAATAATAAATATGTGATCATCCCATAGATAAATAAATAACCATGGAAGAGGATGGGGAGGTGATAAATTGTTTTCCAAAAGAAGGAGATCTATTACTAGATGATATGAAATAATTTACGGTATCCTATAAGTGGGAAGAGGCTAAATAATCATTGGAGGATACAAATAATTCATTTATTTAATTTTTTTCAAGGAATAAAGGTTGAGATAATAAACAAGAGTTTTAGGTTTCCATGAAGGGAACAATGGAGGTGGTTAAAGTGAAAGTGGATGCACATGTGGATAGTATGGTTGAAGACCATTAATTTGAAGAGGAAGAAAATAAATAAAATAATGAGAAGATATCCATGGAGGTTTTATAAAATGGTCATTTATAAATCCATCATGAGACTGAAATATATGAGGATAATGTTAGTAGCATAGAATAATTAGACCACATGTATTTGAGACATGAAATCAAGATAGATAAAGTGTTTTTGGGAGATATTAATTCCTTTAGTGTGGTTGATTTATGTGTAGATATATAAATGAAGGATATATTAAATAAGAATAAAAATTTTGATATAGCCAATCATGTTCATAAGTATGATAGGCATAAAAAATAAGTGGAATAAGAGGAATTTCACTTGCATTAATTAGGCATGCGAGAGAAACACTCATAATTGAGATGAAAAAATACTAGAGAGATGATATATTTCACTCATGTGGCATTGCATTGAAGAGGGAAGATGAGAAAGAAGGAGAATAAAAGTAGTCCATAGTTTATGTAAAGAGGATGAAAAGGGAAAAAGAGAAAAATGAATTTTCATAAATGTAGTTGAGCACTTTTTTGAAGAGCAAACATTATAGAATAATATTTAAGGATCCAAATATTGGTTGAAATCAGGACATTAGTGTGAAGATGAAGGGATTATATATGGGGAATATTAATTATCATGTTTTTAAACTAATTTGTGACTATAATTATTGTGTATTTGTAGAGATGGAGAGAAATAAGTCATTTAAATAATCCTTCCAAGGCGAAGAGAGTGAACCACTTGAGCTCACATAATATGAATATGTAATGGAATAAGAACAATATTTTAATACTATTGAATATGAATAATCCAAAAATTATATGGTGGTTTTAATAAAATATATATAGGAATAGATGACAACCATGAATAAATAAGACTTAAAAATAGAGAAAAGTGATAGAAGGAAGAATTCAACAATAGGTTGGATAGTGAGTGAATAGATCTAAGACGGGGTTTGAAGGTGGTGGATGGAAAAAATAATGGATTTTATCACATAATAGGCCATAATATGTAGGAATTATCATATTAGTATTAAAGGTTAGATATAGTTGGATTTAATCCCATAGGTAGATGGAAAATGAATAAAATTGTTTGGTGAAAATGGACAGACTATACTGAAATAGTGGTTTAAAATAAAATAATATTTTAGAAAAGGGGTAAGTGCATAGATTTTGGGGATAATTTTTTGGAATTTTTTTAGTAATTAATATGCATTATTTAATAAAAAATACATTTTATATAAATAATTCATACTTGTTATTCAAAATTAGGATCAATAATAAACAAGACAACCACGTACATGGTATATAAAGTAATAATCATGTACATGGTTCTTAATCTATACCATGTAAAAATTATATAACATGTGGAAATTTTTTATATGGTATATAACATGTAAAAAATGTGTAATTGTATATAATGTGTAATTATTATGTACATGGTAATGTTAGTTAGCATAAAAATAAAAAAATGAGTCTAAACACTAAAAACTATTTTGTTTTGCCTCATGTATTTTTTCTACCATAAAATGTATAATTGCATTCATGTTTTGCTACTAAGAGGATAAAATACACCATTATTACTACTTATCTCAACAATTTGAACCAATTAACACAAAATTTTAGAAATTATTATTGGTTTGCATTTATTTTTTGTTAGAATTATTATTATTATTTGAACTACCCTTTCAAGTGTAAGGTAATACCCTCTTAACGTTATTACTAACCCTCATCCTAATTATCCTGGCCCTCTTATCTCTCATTTAATTTGATAAAATCCCCTAGGTAGTTAAAAGGATTTGGTTGCACACATAATCAAGAAAAAAATATAAATTAAAGAGACAATTAAGAGAATGAGGGACCCCATTTCAACCAAACCCCATAGTATATATTTTAATAATATCCTAGAGGTAGTACTAGGCCAATTTGACTTGATAAAAAGTCAATTTGATAGATAGTCATCTTATAGTGAGAGATGTATGGATTATTATGTTGAAATGTTTTTAACACATGAAGTGAAGGTAAAAATAATAGAAAAGGCAAAATTTATGCTTTAATCATTGATCCATCAACCAATGCACCTTTTTCATTATCAACAAAATGGTTTCTAATCCATTGATGCCATCATAATTTGATAATAAATAATTTTTGGGTCTGATGGTGGATGGAATTTGATTACCAACCTTGTAATAACCATGATGTTCTATTATTCTTTTGGGGAAACTCTATTATAAATTTATCCTCAATGATATTCCTAATTAATTTGACTACTTTGAGTTTTAGGGATGAGGGAAAGCATATACATAGTAGAGACCATGTTCACATCATGTGCCTAATAAACATGAAAGAGTCCCTACCCAACATCCACTTTAGCCTATGATTCCCTCTATAGTGAATTAAGTCATTGAGATTAACATTTTACATGCACTGCATGTGCTCACCAAAACACTCATTCAACATACAAGATTTTTTATATTGATGCTAGTGAGGGTGGATATGGGTATAATTGACCTAGAGTGTATTCCCAAACACACCCTTGAAAATATTGTGGTGTTATATGAACTAGACCTTTAGATGACAATGGTGGTTTTTTTGATGAAATGGATGCTATAATTTTGAGTGATGATTTTTTGGCATATATATTTGGTGTGTAGACATTAATTACACATATGTAGGTATATTATATACTTGACATGTTAAATTTTATTTATATTTGTATTTAAAAGGTAACAATTAATATATATATATATATATATATAAATTTAATAATATATATGTAATTTTTATGTTGTAGAAGGAAATGGTACCATCATATTCACAACTAGTTTGTGTACTATCTACTAATGCATTTATTGATGTTAATCAACCAAAATTTACATATACAAAGATAATTTTTCATTAAAATTCTACTTCATGTATATTTATTTATTTATATGGATCTATGCTCAACTAAAAATCATATATTGTTTGTTTAGTTTATGACCACCATGGAGACTCCTCCATATTTACAATTTGAAATAGACACAAGAAGTTTTGAAAAAATATCATCTACATAGCCACTCACTAAGGTTTATTAACTTTTAATTTTGAATGATAAATATAGATTTGTTTTAGTAGTTTTAATCTATACTTTGGAAAAAATAACTTACATGAATTTATTGTTTATGTAGGATTCTGTGATGACATCCAATAGTCCCATTCAAATGACTAACAATGCACCTTATCATAATTTCTTCATTTTATACTCATGTGCATGTATCTCAACCTACCACTAACCCTATAGAAAATCAAAGGAAAATTGAGCATGACCATGAGATTTTGGTAACTACATTTTTAAATAATTATTATATTAGTTTAAAATTAATTTCTGAATTTGGTTACATGTATAGTATGTAAAGTTTCTAATAATATATGTATATGAACATGTCCATTTACATGCGAGATATGATAATAAAATGTTTCAAAGTAATACCTTTGAGGAATCCAAGGGATCTAAGAGATATCCATCTATGAGAAAGGTATCTCAAGGAGATTCCTTTTCAAGGAAGGCAAAGAGAGGAGGCTCTTTGATCAGTAAGATGTCATAGATGATGTTTTTTGGTATGCCTATATGACAATGTATGTTTTTTTTACATTGTATGCCCATATGGCATTCAACTAACATTATATTATTTTATTAGATGATTTGATTTTTGTATGCATATAAAAAATTCACCCAAAATTATATCATGTTCTTATTTTGTAATAATTTATAGATTTTATGGATACATATGTGTGTGTGTGTGTGAGTGTGTGTTTTCAAATTTTATGGTGATCATATTTATACGTAAAATTTGGCTCACATTATTATTGAAAAAATATATTTGTTGATTGTATGGTCATATTTTAATATTATCATCTTTAATATTTCCTTTGTGTAATAACTAAAGCTACATGGAAGAAAATAGTGTAATGTTTGAGATAGAGTCATATATTAGTGTGAAGTGACTCTCTGATTGGACCACATGATTTGATGATATTATTTGTGATATTTAATCAGAATTGGGTACTATTACTCCCTGACATAGACACCATTTTCAAATTTTAAATATGGACCCACTGTTAATCAAATATCATAATTCAATGTCTCCTAAACCATAATTATGACATAGAGTTTGAAAGTGAAAACTTAAGTAGACTCAATCTAATGATAAAATTAAATTATTTTCCTCTCTTGATCTATGTTATTTGATGACTCATTCAATGAGATTTAATTCAATGTTTGTATAGTGTCTCAAAGTTACAGAGAAAATTGAAGCTATGTTTAAGCTATATCACATGTTTTAATTTTTAACTTGGATTTTATTTAACTCAATATTGATGTATGTTTAATGTATGATTTAAAGGATATCTAAGCTAACACATTTTTATGTTAATTAAGTCTTTGTATATATTATGTCTTAAATAGATAGGCCATCCTAGAGTTCATTTATTATTACCGCACGACATCAATTCACTAAAATAGAGCCTAATTAAAGAACACAAGTCACCTAATGGTGAAATAAACATAGTATAATGTAAAAATATTCTTAGGCAAGAGGATAATTAGGATCATGCCAAGTGTCACCATCCTACTAACCTAGATGTGATGTTAGTGTAGTCTTGTGTAAAAAAATTCCTAGATAAGTAGAGCATTATGAGTCATCCATGTGTCATCATCCTAATATCCCATAGGTGATGTTAGCATAGACATTTGTACAAAAACTCTTGGGAAATTGGATTAGTGATATCCATCCATGTGTCATCATCCCACTATCCCATGTGTGTTATTAACATGGAAATTTATATGAAAAGTCTTAGGAAAGATAAGTAATGAGAGTTGTCCATATGTCATCATCTCAATAGCCTAGTGGTGACATAATAATGGACCTTTGTATGTAAAATCCCTAGTGAGTGGATATTTAGGATCTCACCAAGTGTCATCATCCCACTATCCCATGACCAAAGAAATCAAGAATGGTAAGCTATAACTCATCTAGGAGCAGAACAATGACACATAAACACATGTCCTTTAGAGCCATGTAAATAAGTAACAAAGACATAAAAACCAAGATTAAGAGAGTATAAAATGGGAATATATCATATTAAGGTGAATAATCACCCAAAATAATGTATAAGAAGCCACATGATAGTAAAATCTAAGGAAGGTAGTATTATGAAATTTAAAAGTAAAAAAATTAATAGGGAAGAGAGTGAATGTATTTGTTGCATTTAATTCACATGAACTAAAGAAACAATGCATTAAATTCTCAAATAAAATGCAACTAAAACAATATATTTTGAATTTATATTTCCATTATAATTATATTAACTTTAACCTATCAAGAGTATTATAATTATGAGCTCAAGTGTAAATTGTGAATTCATAACTCCATTGTGACCAAGAATTTATGGGCTTTTCATAGAGCAAAACATTCTTTAGGTAATAGTATCAATGACTTGTTCAACTCACATCCCAATTCCCTATATATAATCAGTTACAAGATGAACCAAATACATAGATATAAAATTTGACTCAATGGATCTAAACCATGAGTTCAAGCACTATTCTTCAATTTATGATATGGTCAACATAGTTGAGTCATATAAGGATGAGGACCAACTCTCCATTTTCACATGCAGATACAAGGATGACCACTTGGATATAAAATTAGTTGGTATTTATAATTTAGAAACTAATCTAGAGGTAATACCCTGCATTTACCTATTGTTTGATTTATTCATGTATGACAAGGCTACTAGGAAGATACTATACTTTAGGATTGGAAAACACTAATTGCATTCATCCATGGAAATGCCTTTGAGATATATTACAAGATCCCCTTCCAATACATGTCATATAGGTAAAACATGGTTAACTCATGGATTATAAAAAATAATGTCAACATAAATTTGTAAGAGTGGGTTGGAAACACAATCAAATTTGTAATTTAGGGACCTAACTTAGCTATCCTCATTTTAGTCCTTAGACTAGAGTTAAGAATCACCATGACCCTATTGAATAAAATATATTGCTTTCCAACCATCACTTATATCAATGAGTTATGGGTCCATTTTATTGATATGTTTTATAAATTTCAACAAAAACATGACCTTAGGGGAGATCATCAATTGCAATTTGATTTTGAAACTCACAAATCCTAAAGGTTCCCTAGATGGGAATTTCTACATGATTTCTTACATAGTAGATGTGGTGACTATAATTATGTAGTCCTCCTATGAACAACCCTATGATCCATCTCCTAATTATCCCAAAAATAGGATTTGTGATGAGTTAAATATTATTCATATAATTTTTTTATGAAGAACATGAAAAGGCTAAAAAATATCTTATAGTACATTGCATATCAAGAAACTTATGAGAAGATATGCCCAAGCTATCTAACCCTATTAAGAAAACTATTTGAAAGATGGGTGATTATTGGTTATACCTTGAGTGCACAATAATTTGAATTGAAGGTACAAAGACACACCATTTAAACTTACCAAGGATTGTACCTTATAAAATAGTTGAATAAGTGATTACTACCCAACTAGTAGATAATGTTGATACTGACTTAAGGAAGGCCAAATAATCAATCATCTATCTAACCCCTCTCAGTATTAGAAGGATGTAATACATAAGGTATGAGGACCTCTAGTTGGTTGGACATATTAGGGAACATTATGGATTTAAATTAGAACCTTTCAAACATTAGGACCCTAGAAGGAATGTTAGAGGACACACCAAAAAATATGAAAGCAAAGTAATAATTAAATTTGTAAAACCAATATTATGACCATGACAACATATTTGTGAATGTTGAAGATGATTCTGAAGTATCTATAAGGATGCATAGGGACAAAATGTCTATTATTTTAATTCATAGGGTCCATTATGATCTTACCACCACCATAAAGGATGCCAAGAGGATTGAGAAGTAGGAATGGATTTCTAAACCTATCTTTGGACTCCCTCTTCAGGCAAGAGAATAAATTTAGGATAAAGTTGGCCTATTGGGGGAACATACATGGGATAAAGAAATTCAACACCTCTAAACTCCCCTATTCACACATATATAATCTCCCTTATACATACACTTGTTTCTAATTCTTGACAACATGTAATGGAGTGACCTTAATGCACAATTGAGGAACAAAGACCTACAAGTCTCAATATATCACCTAGGATTTTATCCATGCATCCTTTGATCCCTTTAAAAATTACACAAAAAGTAATTATTCATTCCATTCTATCTCAATTACATGTTATTTCTCTTCATTTGTCTCCAATAGTAGTGATTCCCTAGTCCCATGGGAAACCATCTTAATCACTACTTCCCATGAAAAGTAAACCACCTTTGGTGGTACCTTAGTCCACTATATTAAGATCTCTACCACCTATCATTATTCCAATGGTTACCACTACTCCATATCCCTCACCATATACTACCACTACAGGCCCTCCATCTCCCATTCCAACTTCAACTAGTCCAGGCTCTACTATTACAAAACCAATAATGGCATATATAAGGAATTCCAAGACCCCTCCCATTTCACATCAAAAGGTGGAAGTAGAGGAGAATCAAGTAGTTTATCATAAGGAAAGGAAAATGAGAAGAAAGGGTGATGTGGGGTTAGACCTTATGGATATTTATGATAGTGAGGAGGAAGATAAAATATGGGGTGATGAAGAGGAGTTAGTCTCAAGGACTAAAATAGAAGAAACAAAATACTTTGATGAGACCACTCAAATAAAAGAGGATGATGAATGGATGACTGAGGGAAGAACCCAGTTAGGAGGGACATAATTACTAACATAATATGAATAAGTCAATAAAGGATATGGTAACTTTGGGGCTACTAAAATAATATCAGATAGAGAAGGAGAGGTAAAATGAGAGGTACAATAAAATATGCATATTAAAACACATGGGCCATCCCCAACAATACCTATAAGTTATCCATGTCAAATCATTATTATGGTAAATACATCAACCAATACCATAGTTATTTATACTTTGGTTATAAGTCCTTGAAGTCCACATTATTTGGTAACTCCCTCAATTATTACAACTACTAGTGATGTAGTATATTCTTTACATTATTTTCATTCATTAAGCAACATAAACCAACCATAGGTAGTTCTAGTGCCAATTTTGATTACCACATCCCAACTTACTATTGTGAGCCTTTTCACTTACCTCATGTGTACTAGGTATGCATATACTTCTATTACTAACTATTTTAAAAACCTATTGATAACCCTAGTGACCTATTCATTCTTTAGTGGAATTAGTCTACAATCCCTTAAGCCAAACAAAGGGGTAGATTTTAAAAACATAGTGTCCACTTAAATTTCTCCTATAATACCTACCCATCCTAGGATAACTACATGATTTGATATTCTTATTGGTTACGTGACACACATAAAATCACCTATGGTATCAATCTAAAAAGTATTAGGGAATACCAAGTATGCAATTAACACAATAGTATAGAGTTAGGTTACTAGATGGAGGAAGGTTATTCCTCATTCTATTGTAATATGGATATCCTCACTGAAGGCCATGCTACCTCCATAAAAATCTCCCTCAGCCACTCTTATAGAAAATAAAGTAAAATAGAGTACTAAGTTAAAATGGAAATTCCTTCGTGGATCCAACAATTACATTATGAAAAATCAAGTAGACAAGATTTAATAATAAATAAGGAACCTATAGTAAAGTTACATTTTGATAGATAGATAAATAGCTTGAGAAATGTAAAGACAAAAAATATGGTTGCTAAGGGTCAACATATTGAGATGGAACAAAGATAAGACATATTCTCTTTGATAAAATGAATGAAAATAAACCCCTCAGACTTGGATAGATATAGGAAGGACCCCTATAATTTTTAATGTCTTTGGGTGATTCATAAAATAGATGTTCACTTTTATTGATTAGCCTATACAAAGGTAACCAAAGGTGAGTACTATCTACGATCCCAAAGAGATAGTGGATAATTTTTAGGGGATATCTAGGAATCTATTTAACACCATTAGTTTAATAAGGTCTAAAAAGGCCACCTCAAAACCCAGATGGGGAGATATTTTATAGTTGTTTAAAAAAATAAAATATTTTGATAGAAAATTACATTTTATAAGCTAAGAAACAAGGAATAAGGACTATTCCCACTTGAATTTAATAACAAAATATGAAGCTACATGGGCACTATTATAAAAAAAAATTGCACCTAAGGAGAAGGTTGTTCAGAACTCTCCAAATTCATTTAAACATGGGATTACCTCTAGACCTGTGGGTTATCTATAATAGGGGTAAACCTATAGGTTGAAGGGATAGTTCTCTTTTATAAATCACTTAGGTTTAATTTCAATATTTTATCACTTGATTTTTTTTAAAATGGAATAAAAAACTAAAATAAACCTAACTATAGTAGTGATGCACCAAACTATTTTGACCACTACCACACATTGCACAATATACTAAGACCTATAAGACAACATGAACATACACCCATCCTAGATGAACCTATTGCATAAATTATTTGTAAAAACTTCTACTTAAAAACCCATAAGAGACCCCTAATGACACCAAATACAACGTGTATTAGAGAAAAAACCACATGAGTCAAGATAAATAGGAAACAAACAAGGTGATATACATATACACTTGATAAGATCAACCATTTATACCTTTATCACTACATGTAGTCATAGAATGAGGTAAACATCAATTGATTTAATGATCAGAGGTAGAAAAATTGAGTATGGATTTGTCATATCCAAGTGGAGGATACATTTCCAAGATAAAGTGTCTCCATATATAACACAAATATGAGAAAAGAGAAGAAGTGTGAAAGAGAGAGAAGATAGACAAGTGTCATGCAAGTTACAATAATAAGAGGAGTTATGAACTAGATTCAATAGGTCTAAGATGCCATGTATTTTTCCTCTTTATATGTTCCATATCTCCAAGTGGCATGGGAGGTTGAAATGCATACTTGACACCTTGACTAGATTCTTGAAACTCTCTTTATTATTGAAATGGTTAATACCCTATTTCAAACTTTAAAACTCCATTCTTTAATTACTAGTACTATGTAAGGTAGTATTGTTAGTTGTAGGTGGTTATTTGAGGGGAGTTTATTGTGCTTAGGGACTTTAGGTCTAAGACCCCTCTATAACCTAGTGTCATAAGAGCCTTTCCTAAAATTTGAATTTCTTCAAACTTTATCACTTTGACTGGCTGAGTGCCCTTCTTTAAACTTTAAGCTCTATATCCGATTCAAACCACTGTTAAAGCACAAATTAGTCTAGGATGGTTATACATGTTATTATGAAAAGGTTTGACTATGTTATCATTTTGTTTGAGTCTCCATGCCAACCTAATAACTATCTCCATAGATCTACCCTAGTCTTGATGATATGAGACCATTTTAGTATTTGAAACTCCATTAACATCTCTAAATTATCTGAAACACCTTAAAAATATATACCTCATTATTCATATAGTCAATTTTATTTTATTTATTGATGCAAAGCATATACCAAATCCTCACTCTAACCTTTGATTCTCACTCACTCCTTTTGATAAAGGTAATTTAGTTCAATTTCTCGTGCAATGTTTTATAGATTCGTCTAGTTATCTTTTACATTTATATTCCTTGATATTGATTTAAAAAGTCTCTTTATTCCTCCCTATTCACTTTTCAACCTGACAAACACCTTATAACTCTTAAACTTCTCTCTTTAAATAACTCTGTCTTGTTTTACAATAGTCCTTATAGCCCTAATTTTAGAGTTTTCTTTCAAGTCCATACATGTATAGTAGTATATAAAAAAATTAAACACCAATGTAGGTACCCTCTATCTAAAACCATTTAAGCATGAAGTTTCATGTAGTAACTCATTGTTTTTATAATCCTTTTGGTCCTTTCTAGGTCTCTATTTACCATAATTAGGCCTATTCTAGCCCTTAAAACAACTTAATCCATAAAATACCATACAGAGTAATATGCATGTTATTTAAACATAGTTATTAAATTATGGTTCTTGAAGTTTTATCATATTGCAAAAATTTTAAATTTTTGCATGGTCAGAATTATCTAAAATCTCCAAACCCTAGCTTAGGGTTTTTAATGCTTCAGTCCCAACTAAGAGCACAATAAATCCTAATACAAGCATATTTAAGGGTTTAAAATATACCATATTATTTATTTATGTCTATAATGACCTTTAACAACTTTATAAACCATTATTTTCACACTTTTAATCCACTGTTAAGTCTTTCTACATCAAACCCACTTGACTGTGCGGTGAAATATAACACTATAGGATTGTATCTAGTTGTCAAGACTTATAACACATATTTTATCAAAAAAAAGTTATAAAACTATTCAATTAAGTTAAACATAAATACCCATATATTTTATAGTATTAGTCAATCAATTATTTGATCTTGATCTTTCAAGATTCAAACATAGTTCACCTAGTCCTTATACCATAATAGGAAATAGTTAAGATATCTATTTAAGAAAATATTAATTTAAAAATATTATCTATTAATTATATGATCATACAATCTCTTAAAACATAAAAACCATATTTAAATGTGTTATGAGCCATTTCAAACTTCATTCAACTATTAATCTGGAAAACACACTATTTGCATTATTAAACAACCAACAGGGTTTAGTGTCAACATATATGAAAATCAAAAGATTATATTATATTAAAACACAATAAAAATTCCTTAAATAACACTTTAAATAAATTTCAAATTCATTCCTATCATAATCAAAATTCATATATTGAGTAACAATAGTAGATTGACCTCAAAAGGGTCTGCACATATTCATCTCAGAAAACATGAGTTCAAAACATCCACTTCATTTACATAAAAACTTGTCAATGCTTCTCTCACAAAACCAACATAATTTATAAATAAATCAATTTTAAATAAATTATCAAATTCCATTCTTCATCAAAAAATCTCATATAGATTCATCCACATAATCACAGACCTCCAAAAATAGGGTCTGTCAACTTTCATTTAGCAATAGAGTTTGCAAAACAATTCTTTCTATCTTCATGAAAAAACTTCTCACTACTTAATCTATTCATCTCTTAAAATTTGAAAACTATCTAATCAAAAATAATTGACTTGCCATATAAGGCATAACTGAATCTTGATCTTTTTACTATGTGGAGGTTGGTTACATTACACATTTTTGTATTTTCATACTTTTCACATAATATCACATATTCATATCCATGAAATTAGAATATAGTCTATTTAAAAATATATTACAATACCTAAACACTTAGACACACTTGAAAAATATCGTCACCTCCATAGAATACATCAAAGTCCTTATACAAATCTCAACAACATTTGAATTTTCAAATAGTTTTTTTGGTAGGAAAAGGAATAATTCAAACTCTATGCCTCTTTAGACTAAATAAACTACTCCTATGGACCTATAATGACCTATAGAAAATATATGACACATAATAAAACAAATTAATATAAAATTTGAACAGATTTAGGGTCCATATAGTATGCCCTTACATCATACTACCAAGTTGGAAGAATCTTTGCCATTTGTGTTGAATGTTGCACTTATTATATTCTACTACCTAAATGCATTAAACTTCTTATTTGAAGTTGTCTCCTTCCACTTTCCTCTCATATATATGTACATGATCTTGGGCCCCATACTTATGCCTCCTATTATTCATCTCCTTCAACACCATATTTACAAACAAAAAAAATTATTAAGCCCAACGTGTCTATTGTTATCTTTAGCTTGCCTTGATGGTTTATTCCACTCCTTCTCCTCTACACACTACCTCATATTTTCCTTTTATCTATCTTAAATTTTTTTTGTCTATCTACACTCTTCCTTCTTCACCCATGCTTATTTTACTATCCATTCCACTTCATCCATAGCTTATACTTGTCCTTTGTATATCTCATTCTTGTGTAAATTCTTAACTTAATATTGTATATCAACATATTTATTTCCCTCTTTCTCCTACACATTCAAGGGTTGCATGCTTTATTTCAATACCTCATCTTCTTGATTTATCATATAATTACTACACATAATTATTTTGAATTATTTTCCTTTTCAACACTCTTTTGCAAACTTTTGTGTTCATCCACCATTCATCCTTTGGCTACCTTCTCTTTACCTACAACTTCATCACTAAAAAAGATATTAGAAACAATATTTGAAGCTTTCATGGCTTTCTCATGGGCTGCCTCCTTCTTGGATAATTCAACCTCCATATTTTTCACTTGTTTAGTGTTCATCCCAAACCATCTCCTTTCCATCTCATCTACAATCTCTTCCATTACCATTCTACTATCCTCTTTCACATATGCTTGGCTGCCATGCTTGCCTTAGTTTTCTTATCTCTTAAGCACTCTCATTAGTGTTCTATCCTCATATTTATTTTGAAAACTATTTATTTCCATCTTATATTCTTCCTTATCCTCTTTCATATCCATATTTTTAGACTCACAATGTTGCATATCAATCAACTCAAGACAACTAACCTTGTCTTCTTTGGGTGTTTTGATCAAACCTAATATTTCCACTGTTTGACTCTAATACTTCCTTTTCATCATCATCATGATCCTTTCATCTCTCCTATATTCTTCACCCTTCAATGGGATAAGTGTATATGTATTTCTATACTAATTAATAATGTATGTGTTTGCTTAACCATCATGTATGGTGTGATTATCAAACTACCATGGTCTCCCTAAAAATAAATGACACACATCTATAGGCAAAATATCACACAACACTTGATCTTTATACCTTCTTATATGAAAATCAACCCAACTTTTCTCACTTACCAATATTTGATGACCTTTCTAAACCCATACAAATCTGTATGGTTTTGGATGTGGCATTCTCTTCATTCTCTAAATAAACTATATTATTAGTACTACCACCATCAATTACCAAATTACATACCTTACCATGAGCCTTACATGTAATTTTAAATAAGCATCTCCTTTGGGATAGTTATTTGTGTTATTTAATAAAACTCTCCTCATGAGTAAAGACTCATTCCTCTTTTGTCTGGTCTCCTCATTCTCTTCTCTCTACTCTTGCATACTTTTGATTATATTATTTGGACACTTTGTTGCCCTATGTCCTTATCTTTGGAAATTATAAAATTTCCCTTGAAATATATGTCTTAGTCCTTGCCTCATCGGACCTTCATTCCTTCTCATTATATTACTTGCAAATGGTTTGATATCTCTTGTATGGTGTTGTCTCATGGCTTCTTAAATTTCTACCACAATCACTTGTTGTCTCCCTTGAGCCACCTCTTAATTTCCTCTCTTCCATTATTATTTGAAAAGGTACTAATTTACCTTACTACTCATTATTTCTTTCTTATATTTATTCTCTCCTTCTGAGAGTATCTTCAATAGCCTCCATCCTCATTAATGGAGTAATCAACTAGGTCATTATCCTAACCAAATCATCCTCTTCTCTAATATCTGTCTCCATGGATCACTATCCTTGATCAATTGTTCTACATTTCAATTCAAAACACATTTTTTAAATATTTTCAACCATCCAAAAAATCTTTCCCTTGCTCTAATACCAAAATGATGTAGAGCATTTACCAAATGATCACTCTAACCATTGGTTCTCACTACTTCCTTTAACAAAAGAAACATATTTCAATTTCTCATGTAATGGTTTATAAATTCATCTGGTTATTTTGTACATTCATATGCTTTGATATTTATTTTAAAAGTCTCTTCAATTCTCCCTACTCATTCTTCAAATCATAAACACCTTACAACTCTCAAATTCCTCTCTTTACATAACTCTGTCGTGTTTTAAAATAATCCTTATAACCTTACTTTTAGAGTTTTCTTGAAAGTTCATACATATTCAATAGTATATTAAAAAAATAAACACCAATACAGGTACCCTATATCCAAAACAATCTAATCATGAAGTTTTATGTAGTAACTCATTATTTTGATAATCCTTTTGGTCCTTTCTAGGTCTTTGTTTACCTTAATTAGGCCTATTCTAGCCTTTCAAAAACTTAATCCATAAAATGCCATAAAAATAATCCATACATTCTTTAATCTTATTTATTTAGTTATGAAACTTGAATTTTTATCATATTACAAAAATTTACAATTTTTACACAATCAAAATTATCTAAAATCTTCAAACCTTAGCTTAGGGTTTTTTATGTCTCAGTCCCAGCCAAAATCACAAAAAATACAATTTTGAGTGTATTTAAGGGTTAAAAATACTTTATATTGTTTATTTAGGTCTTTAATGACTTAAATAACCTTTCCAAACCATTAGTTTCACACTTTTAATCCACTATTAAATCTTTCTACATCAAACCCACTTGATTGTGTGGTGAAATATAACACTACATAACTATATTTAGATATGAAGACTTATAACACATCATTTACCAAAAAAAATGTTATAAAAATATTAAATGAATTAAAAAATACATAACTAAATGTTATATAGTATGATTTAATCCATTCTTTGATTTTGATCTTTCAAGATTCAAACACAGTTCACCTAGTCCTTATACCACAACAAGAAACAAGAAATAGTTAAGGTATATATATAATAAAAAAATGATTTAAAAATATTATCTATTAATTATATGATCATAAATTATATCACAACATAAAAACCATATTTAAATTAATTATGAACCATTTCTAACTTCATTCAATTTTTAATCTTGAAAACACATTGTCTATATTATTGAACATCCAACAGGGTTTAATGTCAACATATATGAACATCAAAATATTATATTTTATTAAAAAATAATAAAAATTACTCCAAGACCACTTTAAATAAATTTAAAATTCATTCCTATCATAATCAAAATTCATGCATTGAGCAATAATAGTAAATTGACCTCAAAAGGGTCTGCACATATTCTCAAAAAATAGGGATTCAAAACATCCACTTCATTTGCTTAAAAAAATTTCAATGATTATATCACATAACCAAAATTATTTATACATAAATAAAATTTAAATAAATTATCAAATGCCATTCTTCATCAACAAATCTCATATAGAGTCATCTACATAATCACAGACCTCCAAGAATAGGGTATGTCAACTTTCATATAGCAACATAGTTTGCAAAAAATTTATTTCTATCCTCATGAAAAAAAATTTCAATAATTAATATATTATAATGTTAAAATTATATAATCAAACGTAACTGAATACCCCTATGAGGCATAACTAAATCTTGACCCTTTTACTACGTGGAGGTTGGTTACATTGCACATTTTTGTATTTTTTTGCTTTTCACAAAATATCACATATCCATATCCATGACATTGGAATTGTAGTAAATTTAAGAATATATTACAATAAATAAACACTTAGACACACTTTAACATCTTGTCACCTCCATATAATACATCAAAGTCCTTATACAAGGCTCAACAACATTTGAATTTTCAAATAGTGTTTTTGGCAAGAAAAGAAATAATTAAAATTTTATACCTCTTTAGACCATATATAATCCTAATATGGACCTATAATGACCTATAAAAACTATATTACACCTAATAAACCAAATTAAGACAAAATTTGAATAGCTTTGGGGTCCATACAGGATGTCCCTACATCAGGCATGTAGATGACTATCTACAATTTTGAGTTTTGAAGTTTTTTTTAAAGTAAAACATGTATATTTATCTTAAAATACAATTTTAATATTTATATTAACATTATATATTTATAAACACAACATTATAATTCCTTTTAAAACATCTTCAAACTCATTCACATCAATTTTTTATGCGAACACAAAACATAGTCCAAGATAGGATGAAGAATTGACCATCTTCGAGACTTGTATATATTTAGTTAATAATAATAAGGATAATTATGGATTTATATAATATTATATAGAAATTAATAATTAATCAAATTAATTTTACCACCTAGAAAACTCAAAAACATAGGAAAAGACTAGTCACTTAAAACAATGCACATAAAGAGGAATGGATTGCCAAAAGGACCTCCACACGTTCCACCATGAGGAATGAATTTATGAGAATAATATAAAAAAGATATTATAACATCTTAAAACTATTTTCAAGAAGCCATGAATTCATAATTTTCATTGGAGTTATGTCAAATTTTACCTATGAGGTTTTGATCTCTCAAAAAGCAATTTAGATTCTTAGTGATTGTTCATAAATATAAGTGACCAATTCAAATATAAATTAAATAAATTATTATCCCATATGGGTCCAAAAAAATTTCCAAAATATTATCCCCCAACTCTACCTATATGGCCTGTACCATCTACTTGAAATTGGCCTTCACTAGCTTGTAAAGGTGACAATGAAAGAGAGAAGGATATGTCTGAAAATTTTAAAATCCAAAATTCTTTGAATTCCTTTTAATGACTAATAATAACAAAGTACACTCTTAAAATATTTTCACTTGCACATAAATTTTAAAATTTTGTACAACATCCTTTAACTCCTCACAAAAGTGTTGAAAATCAAGAATCTAACTTTTCTAATCCCTATGATAGGTGTGACAATTGGGTAAATTATCCAAGGACATTGAAATGTGTGTGTTATGTATTTTTCACTTAGGTAACTTTTTCACATACAAATTTTAGCCAAAATTCTAATTTTTATGCATATTCAACACCTTAGAGTTAACAAATGGTCTTCAAACTTTATAAAACTTCATGAAATGTTATTAAATGATGTTTAGGACATAAAATGATTTTTATGAACCAATAATAACCTATGACACAAATTTACCATGAATTATTTACTCATGACACTCATAGATCACTAAATGACCAAAATTTGCCCTTACCTTAATGTTTCCAAACTTACCTTAATAAATGGTAATAAGGTATTTTGGACTCAAGTAATATATCCTAAATCACCTAAGGTTAAGGTTTTTTTTTACTATAGGGATCCTATTTTTACCTAGGGGGTCAAAATTAGATAATAAATTAGTGACTCATAGGGGTAACATGCCTACTATGTTGACTAAACTGGTAGCCTTGTCTTTCCATTGGGATATGGAGTCAATTGCACAATGAGAAAATAAGATTAGACCTTAACACTTGACCAAAAAGACAACTTGATTAACTCAAAAACACAAAAAATAAATGCACACACAAAATAAAATAAAAGAAGGCACACATGTGGAAACTAAGCACTTAGGGAGCACAATAATAATATAAGCAAACTAGACTATGTACAAACTAACCTGAAACAAATTGTATCCCCCTGGATCAAAGGAGAAACTTGAACCATTTTTTTCTCTATGAGATGAAGGAGTTATGAAGCAAATTTCCTTTTAAAATTTTGTTTTTATGCCCTTAACTCCTTCATGCTTTCCACTCTCTTTTGCATGATCTCAAATTCAATGAAACGAACTGCAAACATGTCACCTATGAAGGTGAACTCTTCTTACACTTCAACAACCTTTTCATGAACTCTCTTGATGTTTTATATTATCTCAATCATGATCAATTTATGACTTATATGTGAATCATCTATATTTGTGTTTTGAATATTTTCATGTTGCCTTTCAAGAAGTAAAGCATCTTTAAAAATATCTTCAACTTGAACAATAGGAAGTGTAGGATTTTTAATGGCCTAAAATTCTCCAAATATATCATTGAATCTTTTATATAAGTTATCTTATTCCATAGAAGTAGAAGCAAATCCATCTTCTATTGTATTTTTATATTCAACCTCTTGATCATGCCCATGATGTGTAAATAACTTAGATGATATGATGTTCTTTTCAAACTCCTTCTCTTTCATGCCTTAATCAAGCTCTTTATGAATAGTTGTAACATGGTCTAGATATTATCTTTATTCACTCAATAAGGTTTACTTGTGCTTATATTCACCAAGGGGAGTCCCTAAAGTAAACTCTTCATCATAGATACTTGAGTCATCTTTTTGATCAACTATAAATTTAGCTTTACCATATTTACTTATCTCCCATATAATGGTTTCTCCTTCAAGAAGGGATGTTGTGGGAGGGTAGTGAACAAGTTCATGGATTGGAGAGGGAGTATGTGGTATGGTGGATGGCTCATGAATGGGCATGGGGATGGAGAGAGTACTCTTTAAATTTTGGGGTTTGGAAATGAGACACTCTTGGAAGAATTATTTATGTGAAATCATGTTCAATTTTTTTATAAGTATTCCATTCTCTTCATTAACCACCTCATCCTTCTCATATCCTTCTTAAGGCTCTTCAACAACTACAAATTCATCTTCCACCTCCTTAACTAAATCATATATTTCATGTTAAAAATATTCTTGTATTGAATTTCAAGATAGACATGCTATATGTTCTTGAGGAGAAGGAAATGGGGCTTAAACAAACACAAGGTTTTATTTCTTGACATCAACTTCTTAGTCCTCACTCTCTTCATCTTTATTTCATTAAAACTTCACTACTTCAATCCATGTTGGAACTTTGAAGCTATTAGGATCTTTTAAATATTGTATTGGATCTCTTGGAGGATCATCTTCAGGATAGTGAATGATTTCAAAAGGAGAATAAGAAAACTAATATAGAACACAAGAGGACTCTTGAGGATGGATATGTATAGCTTGAGGAAGACTACCTCCAAGAAGTTGCCTTTTAAGAGCTTGGAATTATTCTTCAAGAGTCTTAATCACATATTCTTCTTCATGATAACTTTCTTCATAGGATTATTCATAAGGTTGATCAACAACATCATGATCATATGAATAATGAATAGGTTGACCATAGGGCTTCCATGTCTCATATGAGTGATAAAAACCTTGATAGGTATGTTGAGGAATAAAGAATGGGTCATGATAAGGTTGATAAGGAGGTGTATAGTAGGGAATCTCATTATATCTAACCATACCAACTTCATTATTCAAATTAAACACAATATTTTTATCAAATTCTTTTACAGTAAGTACATGGACTCCTTAAAACTAGATGATTATATTTAGAGTCACCATTAGTGTTTACTTGAATGCTTCCAAAATGTTGATAGGTAGAAGAGCACACAAAAATTTCTTCCACTCTTTTAGACCATAAGTCCCACTAAGTGTGCCAAAACTATTATAACCAAATTTTACACCCAAGGATAAGGTTGTTTAGATCTCTCCAAATTTTTTTAAACATGGGATTAATCCTAGACGTATGGGTTGTCTATAATAGGGGTAAACCTATAGTTTAAGGGATAGCTCCATTTTATCAATCACTTAGGCTCACTTTCACTACTCTATCACTTTATTATTTATTAAAGGTAATAAATATATAAAATAAACCTAACTATAGTGGTGATGCAGCAAATTCTATTGACCATTAATACATATTTCACAATACACTAAGAAATGCAAGACAACATGAACATACACACATTTTAGATGAACCTATTGCATAAATGATTTGTATAAGGGTAAGGCATTATAAGTATAATAGGGAAAAATAATTACACTTTAAAATATATAAGAGACCCCTGATGACACCAACTACAACCTAAAATAGAGAAATAACCACATGATGTAAGATAAAAAAGACACAAATAAGGTGATATACATCTACACTTGATAATATCAACCATTTAGAGATTTATCACTGCATGTAGTCATAGAATGAGGTAAACATTAGTTGATTTATGTATCAAAGGTAGAAAAAATGAATAAGGATTTTCCATACCTAGGTGGAGGATACATTTCCAAGCTAAAGTAGCTCAATAAATAACACAAGTCTGAGAAAAGAGAAGTGTGTAAGAAAGAGAAGATAAACAAGTTAAATTTAAGATACAATAAGAAGAGGAGTTAGGGAATAAATTTAAAAAGTTCAAGATGCCATGTGTTATTTATCTTTAGTTGTTCCATCTCTCTAAGTGGCATGGGAGGTTGAAATGCATGCCTGACACCTTGATTAGCTTCTTGAAACTCTATTTTTTCTTGACATGTTCAAGGATAAATGGCCTTATTGGTGGTCAAATCAGTTTATATTACATGTTTTATTTTACCTTGACACCTCTCAACAACTTATTGGGCCCATTTTTGTTTAAGTATGGACCCATGCTAATTTATTAGGTATCTTAGCACAAGGCTATCACATGAAATGATTGCTCTTTTAACACCTTTTACACTAGTTGGAGGAATATTTATAGATCTTGTACTATTTAGAAGGTAGTTAATTGGCATCCAAATTTTAAGTTCATATCATGAGTGGATATATATGGAAACTAGAGGGCAAAGGATTTAAGTTAATGGATCCCAACATACACCCTCTTCCTTGGCACGAAGATGCTCCCTTGTGTTATAAATCCTATCCTAGTCTAGTTAGCAAAGAGACATGATATTGAAGCAATGAAGCTCTAGATAATTAGATTTGGAAATATATTTATGAAATTTAATGGTTTAAGTTTTAGTATGGATGACTTTGAGGATCCAAATTGTATCACCTAAGCTCACATGTGAGCTGCTAGGCCTTTAGTAGCTTTAAGATGAAAATTTTCTCTATTTTTATTGATATGAACTCTATATATTTAAACTCTGGTTAATAAAGATTACCATTATTCATATCTAATTTTTGATATATTTTATATATTTATGGAAATATTATGTGAATACTACTTGAATGTAGTAGTTATAATAATATAAAATTGATATATGAATATGTTTCTAAGTGAAGGTCTATTCGAGGTTGTTAATGGTATCTCTGTGCCATATAATGGCATTAATATAAAATTAAAATTAGCCTAAGTTTAGGAAAAGGCATATTCCTAAGATTTAATACCTAAATTGAAAGTTATAGATTGAAAATCAACCCATTAATATAAGCAATTCCACCAACCCCCTATCACCTAAATGATGCTTAGCTTAGAACTATCCCAATAGAGACTTGCACCCCTATGACTAGAATTAGATAAATAGGATTTATGCCTAAAGATAGTTAAAATTTACCCATAATGGCTTACGCCAATGAAGCTACCAATGGTATGGTTTAAATGACCAAGTGCCTTGAAGAATGAGTTGTGTCATGGCACAACTAGCCTAACACTAGCTCTACTTATTTCTCTATCATGTTTTGGGTGAGTGCATAAGGATCATGCCGTATGTGATTTGATGTCAGTATATTAGTGTGATAAATTTTGTACACTATAGGATTATGCTACATTAATGCCTATTTTTAATAGGTCTATATATGAATTGGACAACCAAATAAGTGCTTGACAAAGCAAATGGATTAACAACCAAATTTTCTATAACATTTTGGTTTTGCTTCCAGGACTTATGTTAAATTTTGTTTCTATAATGGTGAAATAGAATAATTCTCTAAATCTCACTTAATAACATTCAATAATAGTTAGAACAAGTGGAAGATAGTTTCCCATAGAAGCATCCCAATTTTAAAGGACATAAACCAAGGAAGTGGGTCCATAATAACCTTTATGATGGTCTATATGAGGTCTTTTTTTATGAACTCCCTGAGCATGTGTACTAATGATTGGTTGATTACATGACCCATGTGGAATGAATATATGGAAAATGACTTGAGTGGATAAATTAGTGCTTAGAAAAGATTCAGAACCTTGATGCCACTTGGACTAGAGCTATAGACAAATGGTGGAAAGGAGCATTAAGCAACTATTTACTTGAGTTCACCATGTTGACATACTCCTACCCTAAATAAGTAGAGTACCAATTATTGTATGGTATAAGAGGTTCATTTTTGAAAGAGTTAACTATATATATTAAGAAAATGATGGTGTATTAAATATTTAAAACCATAAAAATGAAAGGCTAAAGTAATTTTGTATATGAGCAGTGTAGTAGGAAAGAAGGGGAGGTATAAGTGAAGTGCAATGGAGAGGGATGAGTAGATAGACACTCAAGATCTCAGGTGATCAAAATAAGGTATAGGATGATAGAATATCTAGTACTTGGAAGTGCTGAGAGAACCCATAGTGAGTGGGAAGGGCATGGGGAAGGATCTCTTGAAATATAAAAATATTGAGAAGAGAGAGACATTGAAGCTATAAAAAGAGCTCATCAATTGATAGATGTAGAATTCTATAGGTTCCTAAAAAAATGGCCATTAAATATGTATCATAAGTGCCTACCCACTTTAAACCTTTAGCATAAGATCATGTGATGGATCCCCCTCAAGAATAAATAAGAGTGATAACTGAACCTATTATCAATATTGACTTTTATCAATTTATAGACTTTGACTATAATTTCTTGATTGATCAAATTATTCATTACTAAGAGATAATTATGGATACCTCTAGACTGATAGGCACTAATTGGATAACATAACATATTAGCATAATCATCCTAGTTTAATGAATGTTAGCTATGTAGAATGGGAAATAGACCATAGGGAGTGGCCTAGTACCACAAGTGACTAACACAACACCATCAAATTTGATGGCAATGAGAGAAATAATGGAGTTGATTCTTAACCCAACAATTGGAGGTGGTGGAGGACCACCACTATGATAAGTATTAGGGGAAAATCACATCAGATGCTACTGCCCCCCTTAGCAAATATACTACAAGATGGAAATTCACTTATATAATATTATGGTGTAGAAAATGCTATAGAGTATGTGCTTAAATGTGAGCATAGATGGTGCACTCAAGGTATAACCCAATCAGAGCACAAGGTAACATAGTTCATGACAAATTTTCTTGATCGCACTCATACTTGGTATAATAAATTTGATCTTAATTAGGCTATGATTGATTATGATACTTTGAAGGAAGCCTTTTTAAAGGATTTAAATATTCTCAAGTTTAAATACTAGAGCATCACTATGCTCAAGGAAATTAACCAAGGACTATTGAAGAGCATGTGCCTATACAATGCCAGATTCAAAACTCTTCTTTCAAAACTCCCTTATAATATTAAACCATCTGAGCATACACAATGGTTTATTAGAGGATTGTTAGTGCCCTTCAGAATATCATTGTCCATGAAGACATTCATGGAACCTCAAGAAGTGCTTGAAGCCACACTCTAAGCTAAAGCAATCAAGAGTGTAGACTCTAGAATCAGATCACTCATGGAGGTGTGGATTATATATGTGGCCAACCAGCTCTAAAATATCGACTCTATTTTAGTGTATGACACTCAAATCATGTTATGGTGCACTATGAGATAAAAGGCCATAACAAAAATATCTACCCTTAAAATAATGTGTGTAGTGCTTATTTTGTCACAAGTGTATGATGATCACAACTATCTTTTGTTACAAAGTGTCAATTAGGTTAACACAACCCTCTACTATAAGTTATGTGATTCCTACACTCACACCATAACTGACTACTAATTAATTGATGAGATGCACCAAAACATGGAGAGAGGCATGCGGTAGGTAGCTACAATAGCTAGAGGGTAGGTAAACTAAGGAAATGAGGGATATGACCAATAGAATGTCATCTATAGGAATCAAATAGGTGTCATAGGGGTGAGGTGGAGGATGTGGTGGAGGAATATTCCCACCATGATCATGTTACAATTGTGTCTCAGCCAAGAACTATCAGTGTGATTTCTCTATGCATTTAATGTGTGAGTATTATTGAAGACCACATCTGATCAAGGAATGCCCCAACTTGTATAAAAAATTGACTCAAGGTTGGCCTAACATAGATAAGGGTGAAACTATGATTAGGAATGAGCCAAAGATAGAGAAGTGGGATACAAAATCACAATCGACCCATATAAAACCAATCAAAGTGCATGCCATTACTCATAGTGGATTCACTATGTAGCCACCTATTATACCAATGCATGAGTTGTGGCTAGAGTATGGAGGATCAAGTTGCACTTAGCACATCTCATGGAAAAAACCCAAGGCTATTCCCTACCCTAACCATGTACATCATAAAGATATCTTGCAATAAGCCATGAACATCATTAAAAACTTGTAAGGATAACTCCAACTAGCAAAAGATCTATAAGCATAGGTTATCACCTTACACAAGAATCAAGATAGCCACGAGGCTAAACTATCATGTGCCTCTTGTAAATAGAATGAATGTTTCCTTTACTTAAAAACTTGTTCATATAGAATTCATGTAAAAATCTAAGTGAATTTTCTATGCCCCACATGATTAAAGTTGTCATTCCCCACATGGAGAGGGCATGATAAGTAAGGCATACCTAAAATGTAGAGTATGATAAAGAACTCCTTGTGAATGCCATAATTGATATACGGTTAATATGTGAGGTCCTAATAGATACTAGTGTTGAGGTCAATAATTTGACCAAAAGTTCATGATAAAATATGGGTAGGCTAGTGTTCAGGCCTTTACCTCATATTATTTTCATGGACAATAAGACTAGAGTGAAACCTATCAAGATTATAAAAGGATCCATTGTAGATATCATAGGCATAGAGTTTCATGCTAACTTTGAGGTGATCAAGTTGGCAGAGCAAGATAACTATCTAGAACTCTTGATAAGGCCATGGTGTTATGCCAATAATATAGATATGCTCTTTGAGAAGTGATATATGATCTTTGAGAATGGTAAGGAGAGGGTGGTGATCCACCTCTCAAGTAAAAAAAGACCCCCATATGTAGAGAGTTTTGATATTGAGGATGAGATCAACCATATTTATAAAATCACAACACAAGGTACCAAAATTTTTAACCCCAATGACCAAGGAGTACTTACATGGGAGGATGGATAATTAGCTTTAGAAACAACTGATGTTGCATACAACTAATGGGTCAATGAGTCTTATAAAACTACTAGTCAAAAGTACCACCTAGTGTGAGTAAAGTCACCAAAACTAGTTAGGATGGGTTAGGTCCAAATTTATCACACTCCTAAGAAGAAGATCCCTTGTATGAAAAAGAAGGGGAAGATGGTTTTATATTTGAGTAAATGAAATATTGAAGCACTCCTAAAATATAAAGGGAACAAACCAATGGAAGAGTATTTCCACAATATTTAATCATGTATGTAAAAGGAGATAAATATAATGGGAACACTAGTACATACTTTAAAGAGAACTGACACTCATTGGTTATCAGTGCAAAGGCACAGATTACCAACTTGGAAAGATGTGAAAGTAACAATATGCACTAGGTTTGAGAAGATCAATCAGTATTTAGATATCTCTTCTGACTTAGATGACTCTAACCCAGTAGTGCTTGTGCACTTATGTGAGGAAACTTGGACTATCTATGGGGATAATGCACCAAGGAGCCTATGGGTACACACCTTCTACATAACCTTGAAG
The DNA here is from genome assembly GCA_037957365.1 of Torreya grandis. Taxonomy (NCBI): domain Eukaryota; kingdom Viridiplantae; phylum Streptophyta; class Pinopsida; order Cupressales; family Taxaceae; genus Torreya; species Torreya grandis. The sequence continues at coordinate 1,143,665 of JARHVA010002192.1, read as the reverse complement.
ACATGGACATGAATGTGGTACATTTTAAATTAAATTCAGTATGAGACATCAAATTAGGATTCATTGAAGGAGAGGTTCATGCACACCTTCTCCTTTTATTCATAGAACCTAAAACTAAGTGAGCCACTATAAGTCATTCACAGAGCAGTGTTTAAGGATACTATAATTCTTGAGGATCACCTAAGAGATATGTTTAGGGAGAAAGGGATGTCACTCTCCACTTTATTTAAGGAGAAACTGATCAATATTTACTCAATCAAAGAGTATGATGAAACCTAGATGGAGTGAAACTAGATGACATTGGTAGGAAAAAGGAAACTTGTGCACCAAGTGGATGATAACACCTTGGATGAGGAAGACCCAACTCATCTTCACATAGACAAAATTGAGAATATGAGACAAGTTAAATATTTTCATCAAGAGATAAATGAACCCTACCATGCACCACTCAAGACTACCAAGGTAGATATTAGTGTAGAAGGGGAGCCAAAGATTACCACTTTGGGTGCATACTGGTTTGACATAGACTTGTTACAAATTTTGGACCTCCTTAAGGAATTACAAGACTTATTCCCTTGAAATTAACAATAAATGAAGGGAACCTACCCATACCTTTGTAAAATGAGTATAAATTTGCTAGATTGTGAGAGACTTGTCAAGAAGCACCCATATAGAATGAACCCCAATCTTTGTGCCAAGATAAAAATGGAGATTGATGAAATATTAGTCGTAGGAGTTATCTACCCTATACAAGAATATAATTGGGTGAGACCAATGGTCATTATCATTAATAATTATGGGTGCATCCACATTTTCATCAATTATAGACTATTAAATACCACCTATGTTACTGACCCTTTCCCAACTCCATTTACCAATGAAGTACTACATGGTGTCATATGCTATGATATTTATACTTTCACTAATGGTTTTTTTAGGTACCATCGAGTACAAATAAAAGAGGAGGATAATCCTAAAACAACCATTATAATTTAATGGGGTTATTTTACATATAATATGATGCCCTTTGGACTCAAGAATGATCCATATATATTTTCTAGAGTGATGATCACCATGTTGAAGGACTTTATTCATAGGTTATTCTAAATATACCTCAATGACTAGACTATTTATGGCCTCATAAAGGGCCATTATTATTACTTGTGCCTCATGTTTGAAAGGTGAAGGAAACTAAAAATATATTTGAACCTAAAGAAGTGCATCTCTTATGACCTATTTTGGAACCTTGTCCAAGAACATTGTCTATAAAGATAGTTTGCTTATTGACCCCATGAAGATAGACATAATCATCTAGCTCTAGATCCCTTCAATAAAAAAATACATTCATGTATTTCTTGGCCATTATGGATATTATAGGAAATTTACAAGGAGTTATGCAAAGATTATTCCACTTATAGAAGAACTCTTTCACAAGTATGGACCATTTTATTGGGGCACAATGTAAGAGGATGTATTTGAAACATTGAAGCTCAAATTGGCTAGTGCACCTATTCTACAATTTCTCAATTGGACAACCCTATTTCATAGACACGTTGATGCATCTAGTTCCATAATTGGCACCATCATGGTGTAACCAAGTGAAGTAAAAAATTGATTATCCCATCTCCTTCATAATTAAAAAATTGACCAAGGTAGAGGAAAATTATGTAACTATAAAGCATGTGGCACTAAAAATGGTCTATGCCCTACAAAAATTTAGATATATCTATTGGTAGCCCTGTTCATGTTTTTAACTAATCATGAGGCATTCAAGTACCTTATGAACAAGCATATTTTACATGGGCACATTTGTAAATGAATAGTTTTATTCTAAGAATTCTAGTTATCAATTGTTGTCAAACCTAAAAAATAGAACTTAAGGCTAGATCATTTGTCCTGCATTGATTTTGGTGATGCATCAGTGCCTATTGAGGATGACATGATAGATGTGTAATTGTATAGAGTCTAACATTTCCTTAAGGATCTGGTAGATATTGAAAATTTCTTAACATCTAGAGTTTCACCCTAGACTATGGTAGATAAAGAAAAGAAACAACTCATAGTTTTCATTTCCACCTTTTAGATCATTAGTGAGGAACTATATAAACTAAGATGAGATGAAGTGTTGTAATGATGTGTTTTAGATCATGAAATGTAATCAATATTGTGAGAGGCACATGAGGGAATATAAAGAGGCCATTGTGCCAGAGATATAAAGGCATACAAGGTGTTATAGTTAGGCTTGTGATGGTCAAGCTTGTTCCAAGATTTAAAGGATTGCACCAAGGCATGTAATATATTATAGTATATAGGGAGGCTAAACCACCTAAATGAAATACCCCTCATACCAATTATTTCTTAGGATCCATTTGAAAAATGGGCCATTAATTTTTTTGGGCCAATCACTCCAGTAGCTAGGTGTATAAGCATAAGATATATTATGGTAGCCACTGATTATTTCACCAAGTGGGCCAAGGCTATATAGATAAAATACTACATAGCTACCATAGCCACATGATTCATTTGGGATAACATAATAATTCATTATGGGTGCCCACTTAGTTTGAATAGTGATAGAGGCATGCACTTCATCAATGAGATGGTGCATATCCTATTAATTGAATATATGGTGGCACACCACAAGACTATGCCATATCATCCAAAAGTAAATGGCATAGCTACGGCATTCAAAAAAATACTAGGGATGTGCCTCAAGAATATATGTGACTCTGGTCACAAATATTAGGATGATCAAGTATCTGTGTTGTTATGGTCATATCACATAATGTATAAGTGCTTGAATAAGGATAGACCATTCCAAATAGTTTTTAGCACTGAGGTAGTTCTATCAATGGAGTTTATGGTGCCATCAATGCATATTGAATGAATTGATCACTTAGAAAACCAAGAATATTTGAGCACAAGGCTAGAAGACTTGAAGTGCTTGGATGAGAAGCACACCCAAGCAAGGTGGAATTAGTAGATCAAGAAGGCATGCCATAAAAATTGGCATGAACAGCATATAAAGTGCAAAGAACTGACTAAAAAAACATTGGTCTTGATCTATGACTCTAAGTACCTCAAACACCCTAGTAAACTACAAATAAGGTAGATGGGTCCATATGTCATCCAAAATATATTGAAAATAGGTGCTTGAAAGTTGCACACATTTTTTGGTGAAATATTCCCTTGGAATTTCAATGACAACTAGCTAAAGCCTTACTAGAGATAAGATGGTACTTGCACCACTAGAATTTGACTTCTTGGTCATAAGTCAATTATTTTGTGTTGACCAAATTAAATTTTGGTGTAAGATAAATAGTTTCTCATGTTTTTTTATTAATTATGCTATAATGGTGTTGAGTAAATGAGAAACACTTTGAGGCCTATTGGTAAAATATTCTATCCCCTTCATGCATAATTACAGCTAGGTGAGTCAAGAATAGATGCTTTCTAAGTGCCTAAGGCTAGGCACATAAGTTATGGGTGCATGAATTTTTTTAGACTTAGAAAATAGGTGCACAATACCCTCATGCATAAGATCTTATAGGTAGGGTGATTTCAGGCCCAAGAAAAAATCTTATGGAACTTCATGCATAATTACAGTTGGGTGGTTAAGTATAGATGCATCCTAAGTGTCTAAGGCCAGACACCTAAGTTATGGGCATGTGAATATTTATATCTTTAGAAGAAATGGGTTCACAAGATACTAATGCATAAGATTCAATAGGTAGGGTTCTTTGATAAAAAACTTTTAGCCCTTTCATGTATAATTCCAATTGGGTGAGTTGATCATAGATGCTTTCTAAGCCCCTGAGGTTAGATATCTAAGTTGTGGGTGTGTGAAAATTTCTAGACTTAGGGGATGGATGTACAAGCCCCACATGTGTAAGATTCAAGTTATAGGGTAGTTTTATGCCCATAAGAGAAATATTATTGTGCCTCAAACCATAATACTAGTCAAGTGAGTTGAGACAAGATGCTTTCTAAACAACTATGAATTGAGCCGAGATACTTTCTAAGCAACTAACTCTAGACATCTAAGTTTTTAGGTGCAAGGAGGGTACAAATATTTGAATATATTAGAACCATGAAATGAAGTGAGGTGCACAAAATATAAGTGCACAAGAGGCAAAGTGAAGATACAACACATAATCATGTGCAAGAGATAAATGAAGAGATTTAAGTGCTAGAAGCCCAATGTAAGGGATTTGTATGGGGTAGGATAGGAAAAATTAAGAGATGAGAGCATAGAGAAATAAAAAAATAGGAAAGTTCACTTGAAATAAAATCACAACATGAAGAGGAAATGGAATCATGGAGGTCAAATCATGCACATGTGAAACACTATGCCCAAGCTACTAAAAGGAAGGTGAAGGTCACATCAGGTTGAACAAATCATAGGAGAGAGATCATTGAAATGAGCTAGTAACCACCCAATGGTAGGTGATAAGTGATAATTTTAAGTACATGTCACTTCACCAAAAAATCCACTAAAAAAATCAATGTGATGATGTTAGAGGCACAAATATTCAAATTTAATGTGAAGGTGGTAGCAAATTTTCATAGATTTTATGGATTCTAATGGATTCTAAGAAACTTAGGTATCATCACACCATTAATCACCCATATTAATGAAGGTAGCTGAAATAAGAGTATAAATTAGTGAAATTCTAAAAGGTTTAGGTTACAAACTTTGAAGTAATTTATACCTAGAATGCATAGCAAACTAGAGCTGAAGTAAACAAACACTACACTAGTAAAATCCTGAGCACTTATAGATGAAAAAGGATAAAAATTGCATAGAAAAAGAAAGTGTGTTCTCTAAGAGGTTGGCATAGAGAGGTGTAGAGAAATAATTATAAAAAAACTAGGTAACAAGAAAGTGGAGTGACATAGAGGCCACCGTTAATAAAAATCAAAGCTCAAAAGCCAAAGACATAGTCACAAACCTCACAACTATGAAAAGTCCTAATGAAAATTGAAGGCTTCAGTAAGATAAATAGATCATGCTTCAATACTAACTAGTTATAGATGGGGAAGAAACACATGATCTTTAGTTTGAAGTAGGCATAAAAAGATGCTAAATTGGCATAGATAGTAGAATACATGGTTACTACAAAGACAAAGGGAAAACCCATTATAGCAATAAACATAATAGAAGTAGACACATAAGTGATTGCAAAGATGTCTTACCAAGTGATGTAGTTTCTATAGGAGGTCTTGGTAGGGGATAATTTGACATCATTCATGCACACCTAATGATTAAAGGAATATAACCACCAAACTTCAAGCCATACACAAGATCTAACATAAGACTAGATGGTGGACATGGGGGCCAATTCAAAATAGGGCATGACCTTATTTGATGTCTCTATTCAAGATAGATTTGTGAGCTCTAGTGAAACTCAACTCTATGAATTACTATGCTTTGTAAATCCAGAGGAAATCATGAAGTTACTCCTCTCACACATCCATGAATATTCATATATTTTATGGGAAGCCATATTTAGATATTGGTGTGCTTGATAGGCAGAATCACTAGGCTTCCAGACTCTAGCAAAGACATTCACTAGATAATGGGTGATGACGTAGAGGTGGAATAGGTTGTGAAACACTAGGTAATTATAAGGGAAGTTTTTCATTCCAAATCAAAGACATCAAGGACCCCATCATGAGGTCATTGACATACATTTTAATCTCAAAAAATTTCCCTAATGGTCAATGGATAGACATCAAAAAGGCCTACTTGTGCATTGCCTATAACATGGCATAAGGGATAAAGTTTAACATTGTAAAATTTATATCTAAAGATTTATTGAAGAATGCACTACAGTGTCACATAGTGTGGGATACCTTTAGGTAGTGGTTAGTATTTATTTTGATATTTATGAAGGGCATTGGCATTCTTTATGGTAATGAAGATGATCTCTAGCTCTTCTTAGAGCATAAATACTCCCCAATGTAGAAGTACCAATACTTCACTTTCCCCCTTTCTTTATCTATACAGTACAAATCTTGAGAGATGGGGTGATACACACAATAAATTGAGGCATTTAGGATATAATGGTACATCCCATTGGATCTTCCCCAAAACATGTTTGGTATGGTGACTTTTTCCATTATAAATCACTTCTATGTAGTGCACTTAACGCTAACAAATGGTAACTATTCAGGCTAGATCAAGCCCCCTTATGTATTCTCCATGAAATAATTTAGGAAGGAACTGAGAAGGAACCCAAATTCATAATAGATAGACCTTCTCATGAAGGAATTATATTTGGAGAGAAGTAGATTGTAGTACATGTTTGTGCACCCAAGGGGAAAAACAACCAAGGATGAGGAGGATAACTTAGATCACACTGACATTCATCCCTTCTATAAAGAAGTAATCTTGGGGCATATCCACATGTTATACTATGAGATGAAACCTAGGAATGAGGGTAGAGACCCTAAGAAGGTTAATGAAACCCCACTCCAGATTGATGATGAAGGAAATCCAACTCCAATACCACAATAAAAGTATCCTGAAAAACAAAATGGAGAAATACTTGAGGAGATGTAAGATAACATCAAGTTGAAAATCACCTCTAGTGATGAAGACATTCCTTTATCCCCTTAGGATAAGCATGTAACCTTCTCACCAAATACTTTCCTAGAAATAAGGAGAATAAGAAGTCATCTGAAGGGCCCTATGCAATGCCAAAAATAAACTTAATAGAAATGGAGGTGTAAGAAAAGAATGAAAAAAATGAGGTGTAATAGTCACATGAAGAGATGGAAATTGAAGAAGAGGAATAAGTAGGGAAAAAACTCTACATCATCTTAAAATAAGAAATGGAAGAAGGGACTAGTGCTAAGAAACTACAAGAAGAGCTAGTTAGCTCCTCATCTAGTGAGAGAACTCCCTCACCACATCTACACTCAAAGGTGAAGAAAATATAGATGTGGAAGAAGATGGTTTTAAGTGATGTTGACATTCTAAAGGTAATGGAGCTGGAGAAGAAAAGGGATACCATGAGGGAGAAGGGCATGACCAAGGAAGATATTTAGGAAGTTGAGTCCAAGGAGAAGAAGGCTAAAGAATAAGGGCCTTAGCAATATTGAAATAGAGAAAGGTAGAAAAGAATAAGGTTGAGGAATAAAGGGCCTAAAAAGAGGATGAAAAAGATGTTAACACAAGTGCATAACCAATGGATAAAGCACCAAAAGAGGTGTCAATACCCCCACTAGCACAATAAAGAAATGTGGACCACAATCATGCCTAAGTAGTGAAGGTTATGTTGGTTCCTTGAAGGAAAAAATGGAGAGTGAAATGAAGATTTGATAGAGGCAGTAAAAATGAAAAGTTGGTGCTGAGAAGACACCCATGGAATTTAGTGTCGAAGAGCCATAATAAAAAGAAGTGAACAAAAAGAACAAGTTTGAATAAGAACCCATAAAAAAATAGGATGGAAAAGCTAGCATTGAGGAGCAAGAAGAAGTGAAAAAAGGGGAAAATTTTAAAGAAGAACCCCTATAGGTGTAAAAGGGAAAAACCTTAGAAGAATGTGTTGAAGAGAATAGTAGTGCTACAGAAGATGAACAAGAGTAAATGGAGTTGGACATCACTAAAGAGAGTGTTAAGCTAAACAAAAGAGAAAAGGCATAGATTGGGTTTACCTATGAATATTATTATATGTTTGAGTACATGCCTTTTGGAGATGCCACAATAAGAATTTGTTAATAACTATATTTTGCCTTTGATAGTTATATGGATGAACCTCATTTGAGGTGCCATAAAAGACCATACTAGGCATATAGAAAATAGAACAAGGGAAATATTCCTTTCTTATAATCCCTTGTGTAATGAACCCAGTCAGGTTAGCCAATGCACTCATATTGATGGCCTCTAAAGTAGCACAAAATAACACCATGAATGATGTTAGAGCTAAAAGATGGAAGAAGATTGTGCTAGAAGTAGAGGAGGAGATAATGGATCTGAAGTGTATATTATAACAACTGGTTAAGCATGTATATGAATTTGAACCATCCATTTTCGATGGAATTAACACTTAAATTTTTTTTAGAGGTTGACAACGTATGCACAGTAGTGGAGAAAATACTCCCAAGGTTGAAAATAGAATCAATGTAGGAAAAAGAGGAAGAAGACCCTTACACCATATTACATAAAGAGATGGAAGCTAAGCTCAAAGAGGTAGAAGACATATTTAATCAACTAGAATAAGGTACATAAGTAGCCAATTCCATCTTCATTAACTTCTCCAACCAAGCATCTATCATCGATGCATGCCTCAAGTAGGTGAAAGTGAAGAGGGAAGAGATAATGGCAAAGGTGTACACTATTAGTAGGACTAAGTGCACATAGCTCATTGTGTAGGTCAATAACTTAAGCACCTAGTAAATAAAAAGGAGTAAAATATGAAATAACTCTTCCTCTTATTGCAAACAAAGGCTAGAAAACAAGGGGTTATCCTAGATGGAGGAGTGATGAGGGTAAAGGAAAGGCTAGAGGCCTTCAAAAAAGAGTTATAAAAAACTGATGAGGTTGTCCTTAGTGCAATCTAAACAAAGATATATAGCACCACAAAATAAATCAAACTCACCATCAAAGATTTTGAGGACTTTAGCACTGAACTAGAAGAGAATGTGTCAGAGTTCTATGTGACTAAGGCACTGAAAGACCAGTCTAATGATAGACTAGCAATTTTGTATGGGGAAACATTGGGCACCTTTTTATCTATCTATGGACCCACACCAAATCATTAGGTATCTCAGTATGAGGAAATCACCTAAATGATTTCTTTTTTGATACCTTTTGTGCTAGTTTGAGGAATCTTCATTGATCTTGTGCTAGCTAGTAGGTAGTTACTTGGTGCCCAGTTTTTAAGGGCATCTCATGAGTGGCTTCATATGGTGACTTGAGTGAAAATGATGTAGGTTAGTGGAGCCACTATAATTATCACCTAAGGCTACAACTCATCACCCAATGTGTGCCCTCCACCCTGGCATGAAGATGTTTACCTATGGTATAAAGTTGAGCCCCGTCCAGTTAGCAAAGGTATGAGATATTAAAGTAGTGAAGTTATGTAGAGTTAGTTTTGGAAATATTGTTATGAATGCTAATGGTTTAAGTTTTAGTATGGATGACTTTGAGGATCCACATTATATCTCCCAAGCTCACTAGTGAGCCACTAGACCTTTAATATCTTTAAGATGAGAATTTACTCTATTTTTATTGATATGAACTTTGTATATTTAAATTCTAGCTAATAAAAATTGGTGTTGCTCATATCTAATTTTTGATCTAGTTTATATAGTTATGGAAATATTTAATGAATTTAATAGTTATAATATAATAAATTTGATATATTAATATGTTCCTAAGTTAAGGTCTATTCCAGGTTATTAATGGCATCTTTATGCCATATAACAACATCAATATAAAATTCAAATTAGCCTAAGTGTAGGAAAATGCCTATGCCCAAACTTTAATACCTACACCAAAAGCTCTAGATTAAGCATGAACCCCTTAATATAAGAAATTCCACTGACCCCCCAAAGCACCTAGATGATTCTTAGCTTAGAAATAGCCTAATAGAGACTTGTGCCCCTATGACCAAAAGCAACTACCTAAATAAGCTTTGTGCCTAGAGATAGTTAAAATCTACCCAGAATAGCTTTCAACAATGAAACTACCAATGCTATGGTTCAAATGAATAAGTCCCATACAAAATCAGTTATGCCATGGCACAATTATCCCAATACAATCCTTTGTTCTTTCTTTACTATACTTTGAGTGAGCACATAAGGCTTGCACCTTATGTGATTTGATGCCGATGTAGTAGTGTGATAAATTTTATGTGATATATGATTATGATACATTGATGCCTAGTTTTAATAGGTCTAAATATAAGTTAGAGATCCAAATAAGCACCTAAAAAATTAAATGGATTAACAACTAAATTTTCTACAACATAACCCAAACCAATTCTTTGTATGGATTAGACTATCCAGGGGTATAATGACTATGCGAAACTAAATTGGTTCCCATATCTAGGCTTATAGTGGCTTCAAAGACATGGAAAAATTTAATACCTTTTTTCAAATCCTTCCAATACTCATACAACTATTTCCTCTTGTTTCCAAGTATATCTCTCTAAATAGAGCTATAAGTCTATGACTACCTATATATGTACATATGAGAATGGTCTACCAAATGGTGTTGTAGGAGTCTTACCTAAATCATGAAAACTCCTCAAGATCTTGTTTTATAATTAAATAGATCAATAACCTATTTTAAACTTTAAAACTCCATACTTTAATTACCAGTACTATGTAAGATGGTCTTGTTAGCTGTAGGTGGTTATTTGAGGGGAGTTGACTGTGTTTAGGGCCTTTTGGTCTAATACCCCTATTCTACAACATAGTGCCTTAAGGTCCTTTATTGAATTTTGAAATTATTAAAAATTTATCAATTTGAATAATTGAGTGACCTTATCAACACATTAATTTATGTGTCCTATTCAACTCACTGTTTAAGACCAAATTAATCTAGGTTGGTTGTAGGTATTGTTATGAAAAGGTCTAACTATGTTATCATTTTGTTTGAGAGTCTCCATGCCAACCTAGTAACTATATCCATATATATACCCTTATCTTGATTATATGAAATATTTTTAGTGTTTTAAACTCAATTATCATCTATAAGCTATCTCAAACACCTTCAAACTTTGTACTTCACTATTCATATAGCCAATTTTCCTATAGGCCTATAGATGACTGTCTACAATTTTGAGTTTGAAGTTTTAAAAAAGTTTAACATGAATATTTGAATTAAAATACCATTTTAATATTTTTATCAAAATTATATATAAATAAACATAACCGTTCAATTCCTTTGAAAACATATTCAAACTCATTCACATCAGTCTAATACGCAAGCACAAAACATAGTCCAAGATAAGATAAAGATATGACCATATTTGAAAATTGAAAAAAATTACTAATAATAAGGATCATAATGGATTAAAAGGATATTATAGGTCAATAAATAATCATTTTAATTCATTTTACCACCTAAAAAACTCAGAAATAGAGAAAAAGACCAATCACTTCAAATAATGCACAAAAGAGGAATTGCTTACCAAAAAGACCTCCACACATGACACCATGAGGAATTAATGTATGGGATTCATATAAAAACATATTATAACATTTTAAAACTATTTTAAAGTATCCATGAATTCAAAATTTCCACTTGAGTTATGTCAAATGTGGCATATGGGGTTTTGAGCTCTCAAAAAGCAATCTGGGCTCTTAGTAATTGTTCATAAATCTAAGATAACCAATAAAATTACCAATGAAAAAAATATTAATCTCATAGGTTTACCAAATTTTTGAAAAAAAATTATCCCCCAAATCTACCTATACGACCTATACCATCTACTTGAAGTTGGCCTTCACTAGTTTATGAAAGGGATGATGAGAGAGAGAAGGATATGTATGAAAATTTTGAACTCAAAACTTATTCAAATGATTTTTAATAAAATTTATAATACCAAAGGATACTCTTCAACTATTTTCAGTTGCATATGACTTCCAAAAGTCTATATAACTTCCTTTAACTCCTTATAGAAGTGTTGAAAATAAAGAATTTAACTTTTTTTTATCCCTCTAACAGGTATGACAGCTAGGAAACTAATCCAAAGACATTTTAATGTGTGTGTTATGGAGTTTTAAGTTAGTTATATTTATCACATATAAATTTTATCCAAAAATCTACTTTTTATTTCAACATCTTAGAGTTATCAAATGGTTTTCAAAGTTTAAAAAACTTCATGAAATGTTATGAAAATATGTTTATGACATAAAATGACTTTGATGAACCTTAATAACATATGAAACAACTTGTCCATGACTTATTTCCTGATGTCACTCCTAGATCATTATATGACCAAAATATGCCCTTACCTTAATCTTTCCAAATGTATTTTGTACTCAACTAGGATCTCCTAAATCACCAAAGGTTTAAATTTTTTTACTATAGGGATCCTATTTTGACCTAGGGGTCAAAATTGGATAACAATTACATAATTATATTGCTTCCAAAAGGGACAACCTACTTTATTAGCATCAAGAGATGTGATCCTTAGTCCAAAAATTTTTAAACCAAGAAAGGGAAGCTATATCTATCCTAACAGACTTAAGAGTTATTCAATTGAGCACTCCATAGGGTAAATTAGTGCCTAGATTCATTTTTGATAACCTTTTATGAGTAACACTAGATAATTTTAGATTAGATATTGAGGCCACTATCTATATAACTAGTGATGAAATAATACAACTAGTCAATTTTGCAAGGGACAAAATTATAGGGACTAAAACACTACATGCTAAGGTTAGATTCGTATTGGGCATTAATAATAAATTGATGGAAAAGCTTCCTCAATTGTTCAAAAGAGCTATGTTTGATTTTAAAAACCATAGATATTAATCTCCAATCAAGTCATTCACTTTACCATAGATGGAATCCACCAAAAAATAACCTCTAGTAGTAGGGGTTATGATTAATCCACCTTAGAGTGCTCATCATCCCAAGTACACACTAGTACATACTAAAAATATGCTTATCTATGTGCCAATTCTAATTATTATATCCACAACTACATTGGAAACTAATTTAGGCTTCACTACAATTCTAGTATTTATTCTAGTTATAACATAAGTTATAACTTCAATTTCATCTACTTTGGCTATGAAATGATTTTATTATTTTAGAAGTGTTACATTAGCACTTTATAAATATACATATGTATTTGCATATTTCAATTGTGATGAAACTGCTAGTTCCTAATCTATTTAGCATGTATATATTGTATTTTAGATGAAGGATTCTATTTGGAGCAATCATTATTGTACATGCATATTTTACATGAGATTATCATACAATGCTATTTTTGGATATGTATTTTTATAATTTACTTGAGAGACGAGGCCTTCTCCATCCAAATATTATTTATACTTGTATCCTCCCTATCCCAAGGGAAGGAGAATTTTGGTTGTTAAGATTAATATGAAAATTTGAGAAGTTTTGCAATTTAGTCTTGATATGAAAATTTTGATTCTTTTCTAGCTTGTGGATTATTTAATAAGTTTTATCATTTAGGTTTCTCAGTCATTTGGTTATGCTTGAGTTATTTCTATAATATATAGTTATTCATATTAATGTATTGCTGATCTTAATGTATTTTACATATGAGTCATGATCCCCTTTATAGATTTGTTATTATACTCTTAGAAATATGAAAAACATTAATTTTATGTGTTTTAGTATGTTGTATTTTGGTTCCATTTAAATCCCAACCATGTTTTATTATTGGTGTGTTATAGTATCTTATAATAAATATTGGTCTCTAATTCCTTATCCAACCCTATTTCAAGTGTTGGTCTAGAAAAGTTTCATCCAGTGTGGCCCACAAGCCTCATTTTATACACTAACATTCCCTATTTTTATAAATTTATCTTGGTCCTACCCACTTTAGGCTAGATCCATCATCAATTCACCCATCTAAATTAGATTTAGGTTCATTGATATTTGAGCCATCCATGGTAAACGAACTTCTTCACTCATCACCATTCCACCAATAAGTTTTTTAAAAAATAACTACCCAATAATTAATGCCTTGGAGTAAATACTCTTCAATGATCCTAAAATGGTAGAGGATATCTCATAAAGGTTTCTTGGGTGTGTAAAAAACCCACATAAATAGGTAACTTAATCTAGAACTAGAGGGAGGGGTGTACCTCTACCTCTATTATTTTTAAAAAGAACCACTTGAGTTGCACTCAAAGCACTCTAAATGTTAACAAGGTCAATCTCATCTACTAACTTACTATTCTCACCTTTATAGATACATATAAAGGTTAGGTGTAAAAAATGATTTAAGAAAGGACCTAGGGCTCAATAATTTTCTCTGGTAGACAACTTCATCTTCCACTATTCCCATTAGCCTTACCCTAAACTCTATCCCCAACCTAGCTACTAGATCTACAATCAACATCATTGGGGAGATCCATGACCTACCTAAAATTCCTAAGAAATATCATCCTTCCTTATCTCCATTGGGAGGAAGGACTACTAAATAAAATATTAATCCCTTTAAACATACTTTAAGGATATTGAATGTAACCCACAAAGATGTGACGTGAAAACTATTTACACTCACATTATAAGATAAAACCTATGATTGGTTTCTTAATGTCCTATAAGGTTTAATAACCTCTTGGTAATAATGTCAAAACACATTTTTGGCATAATTTATCTAGGTGTCTAATACAAGTGTTGTTTATAGACACTTTTAAAGTATGCAAAGAGAGCCAAATGATCCAATTTGAGCCTTTAATGCTAGATTCTAGAACATGTATATCAGACTTCACACTACCTATAAACCCAATGAGGCATTGACTCTAGAAAAGTAAAAACAATACTATGGACCCTGTGGTTACTATCTTTATATGTAGGGTTGTTACTATTGATACACTAACTTTGGTTTATGTCAAACCTATCAGCATAAATAAATAATTTAACGCTTAAATACAATATTTGGCCCCACTTAGTCTTGGTCATATTTTTTTTATATTTTAATCCAATTCCAAATGTAAATCAAAACAATATGTCCCAAAATTATAACTATGTGTATATCCATTTTCCTTTAACCCATGTTCTACCTAATCAACATCTCAACTTAAACAATTATATGCATAACTAGTAAAACTAGATTTAATCCATGATATTAGTCAATACCACTACTACACAAAGTACTAATTCTCATTCCACAAAAATAGAATTAGAATTAATCCAAAGGATGTTTTATAAATGCATGGGTAACACTAGAGGATAAAATAAAAATTAAATATTTAGATTCTAGAGCTACAAAAGACCTTTCAATAGGTCTGGGAATAATATGGAATAATAGTCCCCTAATATGATGTTAGAGATCAACATCATGGAATTAAACCTTCAAAATTGGTTCCAAGTCCATAACACTACAAAATATGTTGAGTTAGACTACATCAAGTTTTGCACAACCTTAAATATGTTTTAGAAGGAGATGGATAGACAGGAAGGTTATACACATCAAACATAAACATCTTCATCTATTGATCTAGATGATTCCAGTATAGTAATGGTCTTTGGGATGTATGATCTCCCATTCATAATTGAGGATGATAATGAACTAGAGGATAATATGAGAATGAGATCCATGCATTTCAATAATTCCATAGGAATATTTAAAATTTAACATGCAAGAAACGTATTGCTACTTCAACACCTCAAAATAATAATGATAATACTCCTCTAGATTTTTGGGCCAACAATAATCCACCTCCTCTAAGAGAGATAAGTAGTTTTAAACTACAAAACCATAAGGAAAATCTAGGTAAGACATTGATGAAGACATGAAAAATATCAAGGCCAATATTACCCTACATGAACTAGCTCAAATCACTAAACATAGGGAACTATTATTTAAAGCCCTAAATAGGATATCATCTACACCAAAAAAATCTAAAAATATGCACGCAAACATGATGGTATTTAAATATAAGACTGAAGTACCATCATTTATACCAATTACCTAAATGATCATAAATAACATGCAAAATTATTTGTTTGACTCGAGTTTCTCAGCCAATGTGATGTTGACAGCTATCTAAGAAGTTGGGTTTGACTCTAGATAAGTCAAGTAGGGTGGTCCTAAAATACATTTTTTCTATCCAATTTGTTGGATAATTAACAAATGTGTGCATTTATTTGACATTTAAACCACATGTAAAACATACCATTGACATCTTGGTCATCGACATTCTAAAAACATATGAATTGTTACTGAGCTAGGATTGGTCTAAGATACCAAATAGATATATAGACACCAAATTTTCACACATGTAATTTCTCTAAAAAGGAGTAGCCAATCAATCATATCTATGTAGAAATAGAACCAAATATTAATTAAATTCATTTCTAAGTACAATTCCACTAAAGATAAATTGGACTTCTTATATTCACATGCATGAGTTTATACATTCATTGCCAATAAGAGATGCCTGCACAAGAATTTTAAGGTCCATCTTAGCTAGGGACTCTTCATTTTAATGGAGCTAGATCAAAATAATGTTTTGGTGTTGGAATAGGCCTGATGGATCTAGATCAAAAGTAATACCTTGATACTTATAGGTTTTATTTCCCCACACTAATAAAAAATCAAAATATGAATTTTTGATCCTCAGTTTGTAGTTTTCACTCAATCATAATGTTAACCAATTATATATATTTTTAAATTTTTAATTGGTGGTTAATTGAATTATGAATAAGTAAAAATGCAAGCTCACGTATCTAGATAAATACAAACACTAATCTTCAGACTTGATCAAATATTTAAAAACATTTGACATCAAGGTTGTCATGAAAGAGTATAACCATATAACTAACTTAATATTAGATTTGGTTACTACTATAACACACTATAGGAGTCTAATATGTATAAGTTTTTAGTAGATATGGTCCCTTACCCATCTATCCCAAATAATGTAGACAACTTCTAGGTTTTTGAACATGATCAATAGATTGTGCAATTAATAAATAACACTAGAGATTTTGAGGCTCAAATAATAGATGAAAAAGATGTCTAACCCATGCATGGTGAATACCTAGGAGAAGATGGAATTTTAAAATTTAAAGAGAACTACATCCTTTTGGGCATGGTCTCCTTGGAACATGTTTTTGATTTATATCCCCAAACTCAGATGTAGAAACCACCTAGGGAAAATGAATTATCTTTTGTCAAAGAAAATTTGGGTACTAATAAATACCCTCAACATGTGAATGTTAGCCTAAGTTACACTTAAATTTAGAAACAAAATCTGGAATAATTATTTGCAAAATAATAATATCTGATACTCTAGACATATAAATACTTGAAAGTCTTTGACCCTAGAGTCATTACACACACTATCTAAATCAAACTAGAGTAGAAGACTTATAGGTATAGATAGAGGATAGTTAATCCAAATTTGGATCCCATCATTTGGATATAATTATAGAAGCTAATAGTGGCCAAAAATGTCTTCATAATTAGGCACTCTACTTAGGTAGCGAATTTGGTATGAGTCAAGAAAAAGAATGGAGGAATAAAAATCTATGTTCATTTTAGGAACATGAATAAAATATTAAAAAAAGTAAATTAACCCTAACTTCACTAGATGAGGTAATTAAAATGGTGAGTGGATCAAAGATGATGTCCTTGTTGTACATATTTCTAGTTACAATTAGGTACTTGTAATGGTATAAGATCATATGAAAACTATCTTCATAACAAAGTGGGGTACTTTTACAAATAAGAGGATGTTTTTTGGCCTAATTAATATGAGATTAAATTTATATATAACCATGGACTTTGATTTCCAAGTGGTGGTTGGTAATTTCATCATCATATACATGGATGACCTCAATGTCTACTCCAAAGACATAGTTGATCATGGACACCATCTCTGAAAGGTGTTGGATAGGTGTAGAAAGTACATAGTATCACTAAACCCAAAGAAGAACATATTTTGAGTTAATGAAGGTAATATGATGGGACACATCATTACCAAATATGTGATATCCATTGATCTAGATCAAGTTTAGGCCATATCTAAGCTAACACCTAACAACAATAAGGAACTGATGTCCTTCTTTGGTAAGATAATTTTTTTGAGATAATTCATTTTTATATTTTTAGATATTGTCAAACCATTAAATTCTATGTTGAGGAAATATGCTAAGATAGAATATATGATAAAATATTGAAGAAATTTCCAAGACATCAATACTACTATTGCTCAAGCCCTAATTATGATTAGTCCAGACTTCAATAAATATTTATATCTTTATTTTTTTCACTTTAAAACATATTATATATGTTGTAATAACATAAAAGGTGGATGATAATGAACATCCCATTTTATTCATGACCACTAATTTAGAAGATGCATAGTTAAATTAATCTATGATAGAGACATATATTTATACCTTAATTAAAGATGTGAAAAAATTTAGGCACTATATTATATGAAACAAAACATATGCCATTATTACAAATCCTATTGTCAATATCACACTTGGCCATAATAAACTAGATTAAAGAAGAGGAAAATGGATGGGAAAACTTTAAGAGTTTAACCTCAAAATTTAACCAGCCAATATGGTAAGAGGTCAAAGAATCATCCAGTTGATGATCAAGATTGATCTGCACATTAGTATTGAATAAACTAATGAGACTCAAGTAACTAGTGGCGAATGGTTCACTCAAATAATCCATTACTTTCTCATAGGTACATGTCCTTATGAGATAAATAGAGAGTAGAGATGAGTACTCAAGCCCAAATTAGCTCATTATATGATCAAGAATGAAGTCCTATATATAAATAAATATGAAGGCATATACCTAATATGTGTTTAAAAATAGGAAGATATAAATATATTAGATAACCTACATCATAATATAGCTAATGGGAATACATCAGGGAATAAAAAACTCAAAAAAATTTGAGGTTGGGATATTATTGGCTCATGATATTCAAATATGCACACAATCATGTCAAGACTTTCCATAATTGCTAAGTATTTGGGAAATGATAAGTGAATGTTATCATGCCTTTGTATCCAGTCATTGAAGGACATCCATTTACCTAATTGGGCCTTGATTTTATTGGGATGATGAACCCAAACTCTTTAGTAGGGCATAATTTTATCCTTATATCTATTAATTATTGCATCATATGGATCAAAGTTATAGCTACCAATAATTTTAAAGCAATTGATGTCATCAAGTTTCTAGAAGAAAATATATTAACCAAGTTTAGTACTCCCATTTCCTTAGTTTATGCTAATGATCTAGAATTTCAGTCTACTAGGTTTATAGAATGGGTTTATGATAATAAAATCACCATCAAGTTCTTTTAAAACTAATATCTACAAGAGAATGGAGTAGATGATTCTATCAATAAAAAATGATGGATGCCATTAAGAAATCAGCACAAGATAAACCAAGAGAATGCCATAGCTGATTGAAATATGCACTATGGGAAGATAGAATAAGGTAAAAAAATTCCCTCAAGGCTTCACATTTTATACTAGTGTATGGGAAACAACCATTATTCCCCATTACTCTTAAGATACCAACATATCAGTTCATGCAAGAGTACATGGGGTAAGCTGAAAGAATACAATCTAGACTACTTGACATAGCCTAGGTGGAGGATGTAAAAATTGAAGCACTACACAACTTTAGTAAACATCAGGTTATTATCATAATATGGTTTGAAAAATTATCCAAGATCATAGCCTTTAAGATTTTAGAACTAGTGTTTTTATGGAATAAATCACATGAGAAGAAAGGAAAATATGATAAGTTAACTCCTTTATGGATTGGACCATATCAGATATTAGATATCCTAGGTAAAAATGTCTTGTAATTGAAAGACCTTTGAGGTAATGACCTCACCTTTCCAATCAATGGATATTTTTTGAATAACTACTTCATGGCTTCTCCAATTGGAGAGGCCTCAAAAGGACTATAAGTGGAAATGGAGATGTAGGATTAGAGTATATTAATTTATTTATAGGTTAAATTTATTGATTTCAATATAATTTTTGTTATGATTTCTAAGATCTATCTTTCCTATTTTCTACATTTACTTTTAGTAGATTAGTTGTTATGATTTATATATTAGTTTTATAAAACTAAAAAATGGACTAACTAATTTTCTACATTGAGATTACAAAATAAATTCCAAAACAAGGGGATGATTCATAAGGATGCATCATTGGTCCTCATAAAGATTTATTTTGGTAGTAATAGAGATTTTGGCATTGAGGTATGTGTTTTGAAAAAATTAATTTTTGATTTGATTGAATGAGTTTACTAGACTTATTAGATTTACATTGATATAATCATGAAAATTTTGGAAATAAATTACATTTCCAAGGATTCACTGCACTATAATATTCTAAAAACATGAATGAGAGATAATAAACATAGAACTAGGTATACATTGATAGGGACATATTGATTGAAATAATTTTTCAATTTTTTTTTGATAAGGTGAATGTCATGTTTTATGGGAACCTAAAACCATAAGTTTAAATAAGAAGTATAGCTAAGCAAAAAGTAACAAAATAGAACCAGGCTAAATAGGTCAACTAAACACTAAACTTTCATAAAATTTCAGCAAAACAAAAAAACTAGATAACATAATAGGACAAAAAAATTAGGACACATACGAAATTTATTCAGAGGGTACAACAGAGCCATGCTTTTTACCATTAAGCAATGAATCCTTCTTGTTGTTTCTAAATTTTTTCTTTATACCACTAGACTTTCCTATGGTTTGGATGTTAGGGCATTCCACTATACCTTTTTATTATATGCAGTCCCCTTGTACTTCTCAGGTCTTATCTTCTTTTTCTTTTTGATGCTTGTTAGGGATCTCATAGGGGTGATAGCTATGATTTCCTTGCCTCTTTATTTAGGGGTGTCTTCATACCTATGCCTACTACCTTTTTAAATATTTGGATTCCCATAACTTCCCTTAGTCTATCCAACTCCACTTTTAGGGTATTCTACTATTTCATAAGTGGGACAAATTGTCATCCCACACTCTACAAATTCTCATGGAATTCCAATAGCTTATACCTAATTCCTTTAAGGAGGTTTACCATTTCTATATCATCAAATAATCTCATAAATTTCAAAGTTAGGGTTTTTAATACCCTAGGGGACCTCCAGACTTATGTTAACCTTCTTATTATTTTTATTCTCTTGGGAGGGAGAGTCACAGATTTTTATTTTTCCCTTCTTATTAGTAGCTTTTGGGAGGGGAAGGGAGATAGAATGGGGGGAAGGTGAGGATAAATATTCCTCCTAGTCTTTGTAAAAAAACTATAAGGGATCCCCCTAGCTTTTCACCATACTACTTCCTCCTAAAGTGATCTCAATGTCCCTCAATAGTTTCTATTTTTTGGAAATGAGGAATATTAAACCTTAGTGTATTAGGCTAGAAGAGGGTTTTTCTTGAAATGTAAATATTGAACATTTAAGGGACATGAGTAGGTCATAAGGGAGAATAATATAGTATCCATTGAAGTGATTTAGTTATAAAAAGTGATGGGAAAATATGTGAGTAAATTTTTCCTTTAAATTTAAATATTTCATTACCTAAAGACAAATGTCTGGCCAACACCTTGGAAGATTGGATCTGGGGTACCCCTTCTTATTAGTTTTGAAGGTCAATTCTATCTTGAGGAATTTTTTCATGAGCTCCTATTTTATCCTCTTATCCTTAAAGGCTTTGGTGAACTCATAATACATACCTATAATTTTTTTAACCAACTCCTCAATGATATCAACTATGATGCCACTGAACATGGCTTTCCTCTATTTCTACACCATGGTAAAATCCTTAGCCAACATTTAGTCATGGCCTTTAATGCAAAGCATAATTTTTTTAATAATCCCCTTTATTATATTCTTCCATACCCTATGATTAATTTAGACTTTGGCACATAATATTGGATCACACCTATCTGTATCACCTCTCATGACTATGTTCCTCCTATTTAAGTAGTGAAAAATGTAGAGAGTGGAATGGAAGTTCAAGCTATTTCAGTTTATTTTTATCCAATTGATATAACCTTGGTGATTTTCAAGATGATGTATACCATCTTAAAATTTCAAATGAGTATCATAATCATGAAAATTAGTATGGAGAAATTTAGGCTTAGGTGTGATCTCCATTCACATGTGTACCTTCAACCCTTAGCTAAATGGGGGAGTTTTACAAACCATGAATTATCAAAAGAGATATAAGGGGGTGGTGGGAATGCTATTAGGGCCAATCTATGTGATTAAATTAGATCTAGTGACACTAATGTTTTCTAGACCATCTATTATGACATTGCCCTCTTTATAAATGTGGGAGAATGAACATTCACTAGTGGATTATAGTAGACAAGTGGAATCAACAATGAGTTTACTAATAGTATGGGAGGGATTTATTTTTCCCAAAATAGAATTAAAGATGTTTAGTAAATATCCTTAAATTTATAACTTGGATGTGTTGAGTTATAATGCCAACTATATACCCAAGAGGGTAGCTTTGGCCTTGGCCACATGGTTAGTTTAAACCCCCATAGGGATCGTATAGGCTACTATAGTCACCCTAAAATCATATTTATTAACTCTACCACCTATCACACTACTTAGATTTGCCTTGAATGTTCCATAAAAGTTTATATTTAAAAAACCTAATGGGGACACAACCATTTCATGAGGCTTATGAACACATTAATCTTGGGAAAGGGGTAAGGTTCCACTTGCTGATGATGACTGCTTCACCTTAGAGGAAACTATTTTATCATTGGCAATTTATAATCTCTAATTCTCAATAATAAAAGCTCTTAACTAGTGGAAATAACTCAATGGATTGTATCTTTTGTAATTAAAGACATGGGCATTCCTAAAAGTCTATATTTTCTAGAAGAAGTGGGGAAGGACCAAGGACCATAGAAAGGATAAGGAGGGAATCTTCAAAGGGGGTTTCCATTAGATGATGAGATCAAGAATGGAGTTGTGCTTAACCTAAGACATATTAAAGAGATTAAGGAGGAAGTTATAGATTATTGACCTAAAGGAGTATCCAATGAAATTTTGGGCCATATATTTTAGGGTATATTTGTAAAAATGCACCTATTAGGGATGGTCATTCCATGCTTGGCCATATTGTTAGTTTTAAATATTTTATCCTAGGTCATATTCTAGGGTAGTTTTGAAGGTATCACTTAGGTTGTTCTAGAGGGGAGATGAGGCAAGAGTATAAAATGTTAACCATGGATCTTCCTATAAGTCTACATTTTCACCATTTTTTACCTACCATCTGCTTCCATTATTGAGTAGAAATTTTAAGCTAGAGATGGATTTCTTGTAGGTAGATCCATCTAAGGGGCCCTTTTCATAAAAGAGGCTATCTTCTTCCCTACCCTATAGACATTTTTCTTTGATGATCCTAATCTAATGGTTTTATTATTTCATTACTCTCCAACCAAATTTGGATGTGAGAGCTTGGTTCATGCTTTTGACTCATTTTAGCCTGAGTCCTCTAAAGGCCTTCAAAAGATAGGATTTTACCTAAGAAACCAATGAGAATATGAATTTATATTCAATGCCTCTCCATAGGAATATTTTTAAAACTTGATTGATTATCTTTGTGATATTTATAAGGATGTAAAACAAGGTCATTAAGTAGATAGGTATGATTTGTGAAGAAATTTTCAGAATTTGGAGCTCGCCCACCTATGTAATTAGTGCTTCTTTATAAATGACCAATTTATTCTAGATTTTATCCACCAACAGGTTCCATAATTCCATTTTCATTTTACCCTCAAATAAAGAAATGAAAAGATAGGATGATGGGATGTTTTTTATCTTGAAACCCATTATACCCGATTGTCTTTTTTGAGGGAAGGTGGGGTATTTAGTAAAATGTATAACTTTTATTAAATTTGATGCATTAACCTAATGCTTGTTCATAGTCTAAGAGGATGTTTTTGAGGGATTTTAATTCTATCAAAGGTTCCTCTCTAAGGAGGAAATTTTCATATATAAATTGATCATGAGTAATTGGGATAGTGTTTTGGGCTATCTTTAGCCCCTTGATAATGTTTTAATCCTTTGCCACTTACAAACTTCTACCTAGAGTTTTTGTCATCATGATGAATAAAAATGGTGACAAGGGGTCACCTTGCTTGATACCTTGTGTAGTAGATAAAAACCCATTAGGGACTCCATTAATCAAGATTAAGTACATGAGGGTAGATATGAAACTATGAATCATGCCCCTAAGATCCACTTTATATCCATACTTTCTCAGTACCTTGTCTAAGAATCTTTAAGACACTCTGTTATAGGATTTTTTCATTAAAAGTTTGAGGAACATGCCTACCCTATTAGATTTTTCCACTGAGTGAAGGGTTTCATGAATGATTATGATGCCATTTGTGATCTTACTAGCCACCATGAATATGCCTTATTGTTCAAAAATGATTCCCTTGAGCATAGGTTAGAGGTGAGTGTTCAAGGTTTTTATAAAAATCTTTTAAATAGTGGAGCATAAACTTATGGGTTTGAAATCCTTTAATTTATTTGCTCCTAGTTTATTAGGGATGAGGACCAATAATGTATTATTGATTTCTTTAGAATGGTTTCAACCTTGAATAATTCACATAATGTAGCCTTAACTTATAAGTTTATGATTCCCTAAAACCTTTTGAATAATATATGGGGGAACCATCTATGCCTAGTGCCTTATTTCCCTCCATCAAGAAGAATGAATTTCTAACCTCCTCTAGGGAAGAGGATTTATAGAGTTCTTGGTTATTATCTTGAGAGAGATAAGGGAAAGTTTTGAAGGAGACTAGCCTTCTTATGAGAGTCACCAGAGCCTATTTCCTTTAGGAGGATTCTGAAGTGTAGAATGATATGTTTGTTGATTAATTTTTCATCTCTACTTTTAGTACCATCTTTAAGGAGTAGTTTATAAATTATATTAAAAATTCTATTTATATAGGTTGCTTGATGTAATAATTTTGTGTTCATATCTGCTTCCTTCAACTAGGTGCATATAGATTTATGATTCTAGAATGATTCTTCTTTATCTTAAAGGTTATATTAGTATCCTATAAGTTCCTTCTTATAATTAGTAAGATTTTCATCTGATCTATGGATTACCATTTATTCCTCCAAGATATAAAGTTCATCCAACAGGGCATTTTTTTGGGTGAAGATATTCTCAAAAAATTCTTTGTTCCACACTTTAAGTTTGGATTTGATATGATTGAGTTTTTTAGGCTAGGATGAACATGTTTATGCCATTAATAGGCTCCCTACATGAGTATTTTATCGATTTATGTAGTTTTAGATGGTGAAGCCACATGCTCTCAAATTTGAAAGTATATTTTTGGGGTTGGAAGTCCTTTATTCTTCAAATACTATTGGGTTATGGTTTGACCTAATTCTTGGCAAGGATGAGAGGGAGATGCATATATAGATCCCAATTTAAGGATACTATAAATTGGTCTAACCATACCTAAATGAGATCCTCTCCCATTCTTCTATTGGTCCAAGTGAAGGGGTTTCCTTTGAGGTCAACATCCTCTTGTCCAATTCTATTAATGAATTAATATAGGTCAACCATAATTTTTATGAAGTATTAAATCCCACATTTCATTTCCAATGTGTTTATGGGTGAATTGAATTGCCCCACCATAATTCATTTCTAGTTCCCATAGAGATTCATGAAAATTAGTAGTTTTTCTCAAATTTTTTTGACACTTGTTTGGTGTTGGGTGCATAGATGTTGAAAAGGATCCACTCTTCCTTGCTATTTTTATCTTTGAACAAGATAAATATGTGGTTAGTGATATTAATTCAAAATTCTCCATTGAGGCACTGGGAATTATATAGAACCATTATCCCTCTTGATGCCCCATACGATCTCACATATATAGTCATAACTTATCAATAGTGTTGTTAATAATAATCTTAGATATTTTTGTTTATAGTAACATAACTACAAGAGGGTTTCATTTCTTCATCATGTTTTTGACTAGCCTCTATTTACTAGGGTTTTTTAACCCCCTTATATTCCATGATGTGAGTTTCAATATTGAATTTAGTGAAATCTACCTTAAGGGTTTTTTGATTCCATTTTGATATTTCATTGGTAGATTCATTTTTTTTGGATAAGAGGTTGAACACTCTCCCTAAATATCTAGGTAATTTTCCCACCTCAATTTTATTTCTTCCCTTTTTTGATTTAATCTATGTTCACTAGTCTTCTTATAACTTGGTAACCATCTTGGGGATAGAGGAAGTAGAGCATTTTCCCTATTCTTTGGTTCTCTTCTTGTTTGTTGAGTCTTTAGGGATTAGAGATAGGAGTCCCCATCAAGGAGGGGATAGGTTGGCCGACCAAAATAATTTATTCATCTTTCACAAAGGGAACTGATTGATCATGGGTAAACTACTATGATCCTAACCACCACATTTTTTAATGGGATTAGGGTTGAGAAATTCAAGGCTACCCTGGTTGAAAGATAATAATGAGCCATAAAGAGGGGTGAGTGTAACTAGAAATCTTTATACTAAGTTATAACCCATGTCACCAAGGTTAATAAGATTATCTTATGCCTTGCCAATGGGGGGAAAATGGGGTAAAAATAGGTCAACTAGTGGGGGTTCTATGGGGCCAACCTAAAAAGGGTATGAAAGGGGTGAGAGGGGATATTAAACTCTACTAGGAATATTGATGTCTAGTTGAAAGTAGAGCAAGACTTTGAGTATAATTATAGGTATCTTTGTTGGGGATATGGACACTTAACTGGTAGTAGAGTAATACCTAGGGTTTATTTATTATTTGGTTATAAAATTTGAGATCAAAATGAAACCTATCGTGTTTATCTAGGAATTTTTCAAAAGTCTCATAACAAAGTAAAATTTAACTCAAAATATCACACACCCAAATCCAATAAATGGAAAGGGTTGGTATGTTACATGAGTAAGTAGGATTATTTTTCAAAGACTAGTTTATTTATTGTTTTCTAAAAGGGTTGAAGTTTTATTATGTTGCATTATTGAGATAATGGGTTTTCAAAATACCAAGAATATTTACCCTACTTATTCACCATATTTTGTACCCTAACACACACAACCCAATTTAAAAATTCAAATAAGGACCCATTTTTGATTGAATATCACAATCTGGGGTCTTCTAAACCATATGTCTATGACATAGAGTTTGAAAGAGAAAATTTAAGTAGACTCAATCTAAAGCTAAAATGAATTTGTTTGCCTTTCTTAATCTTTGTTATTTTCTCAATTCAGTCAATGGGATTTACTTTAATGTTTTCAAAGTGTCTCAAATTTATGGATAAAATCAAATCTATGTTTAAGCTATATTACATGTTTTATTTTTTCCTTCGATTTTATTTAACTCAATGCTAATGTATCTTAATGTATGATTAAAGGCTAAGTGAGATGTGTTTTGATTTTAGTCATGTCTTTGCCTATATTATGTATTAAGAAGGTTATTTCATGATTAGGTGTCTCTTGAGCCATCCTAGAGTTCTTTTGATCTTTCAAATTGGCATCAATTCACTAAATTGAAACCTAATTAAAGAACACAAGTCACTCAGGGGTGATGCAAAATCTTATGTATATATAGTCATAGGCATGTGGATCATAGAGATCATGCCAAGTGTTACCATTACACCATCCTAGAGGTGATGTCAATGTAATATTTTGTATGGAAAGTCTTGGACAAGTGGTATAGTGAGAGTTTTCCATGTGTCATCATCCCACTAGCCTAGATGTGATATCAACATGAACCTTTATATGGAAATTCCCAGGTAGTTAGATTAATGAGATCCATCCATGTGTCATGATATTACTAGCCTAGAGGTAACATCAACATGGACCTTTACAAATAAAGTATTAGGCAAACAAATAAGTGAGATTAATCCATGTGTCGTCATCAAGACATCCCATAGGTGATGTTAGTATTGACATTTATACAAACAATCACTACTAAATAGATCACTAGGCATGTGTCATCATCCCGCTAAACCATAGCCAAAGAAACCAAACATGGAAAACCAAAACTCACCTAGGAGTGGAACAAATGACACACAAACACATGTCCTCTATATCCATGTAAGAAAGTAATGAACACATCAAAACTAGGATTGAGAGAGTAGAAAAGGGGAATCTATCATATTAAGGTGACTAAGCACCTAAAAGAATGTACAACAAGTTACATGGTATTAAAAGGCATGGAATTAAGTATTATGAAATTCAAATACAAATAATTAATAGGGAAAATAGTGAATGCCATTATTTCACTTATTTCACATGAATTAAGGAATTAATGCATTCAATTATTGAAGCTAACATAGATAAATAAATACATATTAAATTTCCATTTATAGTCTAATTACATTACCTCTAAACTATCAAGATTATTATGAATTTTGACCTCAATTTCAAACTATGAATTCATAAATACATTATTACTAGGATTTTATAAAATTTTCATACCATAAAACATTATTTAGGATATAGTATAAATGGCTTCCTCATCTCAAATCCCAATTACCTTTACATACTCAATTTTAGGCCCAACCAAATACATAGATACAACATTTCATTCAGTGGATCTAAACCATGAGTTCAAACACTATTATTCATTTGGGATATATTTGATGGAGTCTAGCCATATAAAGGCAAGGTATAATTATCCATTTTCATAAATAGGTAGAAGGATGACCTCCCATCTATCAAAGTACTTGGTATTATAATACACCAACTAATCCAAAGGTAATGTCATATATTGACCTAATGTTTGATTTATTCATGAATGGAAAGGTTACTATCAAGATAAAACACTTTAGGCTTAGAAAAACACAAATTGCAAACATTAGTGGAAATGCATTTGATAAGTATTATAGGTTACCTTTTATATACATGTCATACAAGCAAGACATGGTGAAATCATGGCTTCTCAACAATAACATTAGTACCAAGTTGTAAAAGTGGGATAACAACACAAGTAATTTTGTAGTTTAGGGACCTACCTTGACTATCCCCATTTTGGTCTTTAGACCAAGAGAAAGAATCACCATGGCATTGCTGAATATAATATATGGTTTTTCAACCATCACTTATGTCAATGAGGTATCCATCCCTTTGATTGATATGATTTTAAATTATAAGAGAATCATTTCCTTAAGGGAGATTATCATTTCTAATTTGAATTTGAAATTCACAAATCCTAGAAGTTCCCAAAATTGTAATTTCTGCATGATGTCCTATGTAGTAGATGTAGTGACTATAATTATGTAGTCATCTTATGAGAAACCATGGTAACCATCTCATGATTACCCTAAGTATAGGATATGTGATGGTTCAATATTATTCATATACATAGATTCATGAAGAACATAAAAAGGCTCATAAAGACCTTCTATCCCATTATGTATCAAATAATCTATGGTAAGAATATGCCAAGGATCTCTGAACCTATTAATAAAAATATCAAAAATATATTTGATTATATTCTCTACCTTGAGTTCACAATAATTAAAATTTAAGGCATAAAGGCACACCATTTTTACCTACCAAGGATTATGCCTAATAAAATAGATGAACAAGAGATTGTTGCCAAACTAGTAGACACTATATATACTAACTTAAGGAAGGCCCAAAAAATAGTCATACATCAAATCCCTCTTAGTTTTATAATGATGTAGTATATAAGGTAGAAGCACCTCTAATTGGTTGGGAAGATTAGGTCACATTATGGGTTTAAATTGGTACCTTTTAGACACTAGTACCCTATAAGGAATGTCAGAGGACACATTAGAAAACATGAAATAAAAGTAAGGATTAATTATGAGAAATAGTATTACGACCAAAATAACATATTTATGAATGTTGAAGATGATTCTAAAGTGGATATAAGTATGCATAGGGCCAACATGTCTATTATTGTGGTGAAAAGGATCTAGTATGATCCTACCATCACCAAAGACGATGCCAAGAGGATTCAGAAGTTAGAATGGGTTTCCAAACTTGTCCATGGAATACCTCCATAGGAAGAAGAAAAAATGTAGAAACAAGTTGGCACATATAGGGAAACATTCATTAGAGAAGGAGATTCAACACCTCTAAGCTCCCTTATACATTCATCTCTAAGCTCATATATACATATAATTGTTAATTCTTATCCACAATATATTATGGAGGGAACTTAATGCAAGACTAAATATAAAGGACTTGGAAGTCCCATCACATAATCTAGGATTTTATCCATGTTTCCTTTAACCATTTAACAATTAAGTCTTCCTACCTTTCTATCTCAAGTTCATGTTAATTTTGTTCCTTTATCTCTACCAATAGTGATGCCACATTCCATTGGGTAACTATCTTTATCACCACTTCCCATGATAAGTAAACCACCATTGATGGTGACTTATTTCACTTGATTACTATCTCCACCACCTATAATTCCTCTAGAGGTTACCACTCCTCCATCTCCCTAACCATATCTACCACTACAATCCCTCCATTTCCCATTCTACCTTTAAATTGGCCATCCTATATTGTTATAAAACTAATAATGACATATACAAGGAAGTCTAAGACCCCTTCCATTTCACCTCAAAATTTTGAATTAGAGGAGAAGGAAGAACTTTATCCTAAGGAAAATAATAAGAAAGAGTGATTTGGGGTCAAATTCTATGTAAATTTATGATATTGAGGAGGAAGATAAAAAATTGGGGTGATGAATATGAGTGGGTATCAAGGACTGAAATAGAAGAGATATAAAAATTTGATGAGACCACTCAAAAAAATAAGATGAAAATAGATGATTGAGGGAAGCACCTAGTTAAGAGGGACAAAATTACTTCAATAAACTAAGGAAGTCAATCATGGAGATGGTAACTCTTGAGATATTAAACATCTATCAAATAGAGAAAGAGATTCAAACGAGAAGTATAATCAAACCTATATATTAAAACATAAATACCATCCCTAGAAACACCTCCAAACTATCCACCTTAGATCATTGTAGTGGAAAATATAAAAATTGGTACCTCAATTATCTCTGCCTTGGCTATAAGTCCTCTAAGTTCATATTCCTTAGAATCTCACTCAATTATTGAAACTACTAGTTATGTAGTAGATTATTTATATTATTTGCATTCTTTAAGCCAAATAAACTAGCCATAGGTAGGTTTTTAGAATCAAAATCACTAATATGTATGGGGGTAACTCAATGTTTGAAAACATTCTTTCACATGTACTTTAACATTCCGTGAACCATAAAATCAATACAATAATATAACAATGCATAAAGTGTCATTCACATGAGCATACCACAATAAAACACACATATGAGTGGAAAAAATCAAGGGGAATAAAACCCACTATGATTTCAACAAATTTACTATATTCCTATAAAATAAATTATCAAGTTATATTGAGCACCAACTCAACTTAGAGCACCAACCCTAATGAAGACAAACACCCACTTGACTAGGCTTTAAAAAATGCCTACTTTCAAGAGAGCACCAACTCAAACACCTCATGAATTTTTAACACCACACCTCTACTCTAATTTTATGGTCTAATTTCAATACCTCCTTTTACTCTACTAATAAATATTTTTTCTCTTTAATTGCTTACTTCAAATAGTCCTAAAATACCTTGTATATATACTATACTCATGGTTACACACCACTTAGTTGGCCACACACCTTAAAAATATTTGTTCATACATATAATAAGTCTTAAAAAATATTATAAACATTATTAAAAATAACTTTGGACCCTTTTGGTCTAAAACAACTCAATTAGGCCTTATTTCTATTTTAGGTCTCATGGAGACCTAATTGCATTAGGTCTATCTTTTTAGTGTCAAATATTGATCCTTGTAGGCACATATGGCCTTATTAAACAATAAAAACCATTAAATAATTTATTTAATGACCTATACTTACCTTCTCCATTCTTTTTTAGACCCGTCTCCTTCACTCATACCATGAAAGCTCTTTTAGGATAAATTGCCCCATTAGGCTTGTATACCTCAAAAGTTTGTCTTATAAAAATGAAGCTTAAACATTGTTAATATATTATAATATGATAAATGAAACAAGTATATAACTTATCCATGACCTTAGGGTCATTAAAAAATGCTTGTAAAACTTTCACTCAAGATATAAATGCTCAAGAACATTTATGTAACTCACTCAAAACTACCAATTTACCTCAACAACTAGTCATGGTGACTTAGACCTCCAACACCTGTGTAGATACTTGTAATGAATTATATGAATGTAACTAATCCTTATATATATATATATATATATATATATATCATATGGTCTAATGGAAAATATTGATCTTGTAGACCAGTTTCTTGACCTTATATCACATAGTCTTATCTGAACTAGATATGTAATTTTTTAAGTAGCTTTTCCACCATATTCATTGACCTAAAAAACATATTTCAAGAATTAACATGACCTAAAATTCATAAATTAAATATTCATGCACTTGGTTACATCCATTAAATATGCTTAGACCATCAAATTCATCTTGTCATCTCTGCTTGGGTTTTGCACTATTTGCACCATTAGGTCTATCTATGATGGCTAAATTGGATTACCAATTTATAAAATTTGAACGATAGAACCTATCTAGAAATAATCATGGAAATTAAAAATGAGTCTCTATATTCTTCTACCATCTATTTGATTTTCATGACTTATACAAATTTTGAGAGATACAATAATTTATTGACAAAAAAACCTATATATATATATATATATATATATATATATATATATATGTACGTATGTGTGTGTGTGTGTGTGTGTGTGTGTGTGTACGTATATATATGCATTTACTCTCATATCTGAATAACCACCAAAACTTTGAGGTACTTGGGAAAGTTTAATACATGATCCAATAACTTGTCTAGGAATTTCAATCCACTTTTAGCTAATTTGAATAATATAGTTCACATTGGGTCTTCTTTAGGGTTTAGGGAGGCTTAACATAGGTTTTGGTGTTAATAATTGTTCACAAAAGACTACCCATTAAATATAAAACCAACCTTGGAGATATTATATAAGACCATTACACATATCTAATTAATATATAAATTTCACATGTAGAGGTTACACATGCCAAATAATGTCTGAAAGTGCTTCTCAGGTCTTGAGACCTCATTTTATCAACTTGAGAAGGCCTAAAATTGTGTTTCATGTAATTTTTATTCAAGTATTGACCTCAAAATTTGTGAAAATTCATTAAAAAAACTTATATTGCCTTTCTCCATGCTCATTTATGCATACTTTCCTTAAAATCTGGTTTTCATTCCTTATTAGGCTAGGTAGGGTCTAAGATAGGTCTAGGTGTAGGCTTAGTCTGAAGTTACTACCCCTATAGGTTCACCTTAAAACTCTCATGAATTATTAAATGCATTTATTACATGCTTAAAAATTTCCATACAACGTTCACATGCCTATCTTCATTCATTTTCCTACATATACCTCTTCATGTCATGACTAGGCTCATGACCAGCTTCCTATGCAACTTTGACATCAGTGACCTTTACCTTTATGCAACCATAAGGAATTAGTTTCCTTTAAATTCACTCTTTTTATTTATCTCATGACAACACTCTCTCAATTACCTCAATGAAAATGCTCTCTCAATGCACATAGTCACATCACATACTACCAACTAGGCTTAGTCACCTTTGACACCAACCTCCTTAAGATACACCTTTGACATAAATGATAATAATAAAAAATATCACCATTTGTCATTGATGGAAACCACTCACAAAAATTTATATCAACAGACCATAACTCCCTCACTATGATTTTTTTCCTCCTTTGACATAAATGATAAAGAGATGTCTGCAACTTCTTGGATCACACCTCTTGCAACCAGAACACTCAACACACATGATTATGAGTTTATGAAGAAACATATAAATATTATCCTCATATCATCATGCATAATTTATCACACTACTTACCTAATTTTGGAGCTAATGAACCACTTTATTATCTCTCCCTAAGAACTTGGCTTCTTTAATGACTGCTAGGGGTATGAACTAGACCCAATTCCTGTATTAGATGTTTAAAATTTGCCTTTGGAAGTGGCTTGGTCAAAATGTCTAAAATCTGATCCTTTGTAGAAACATATTCAAGTTTAACACTTTTTTCACTTACCTAATCTCTTAGGAAATGATACCTAATGGGAATGTGCTTAGTCTTTGAGTACATGATAGGGTCCTTTGAGGTTCTTATAGTACTTGTATTATCACAAGAGATAGGGATATGACTATCATAATCTAGCTTGTAGTATTTTAAGGTCTATGTCATCCATAGTACCTAAGTGAAACATGAAGTTTCTATAATTTATTCAACCTCATAAGTAGATAATGCCATAGATGGTTGCTTCTTGCTTATCCATGATACTAGGAATTATCCTAGGAAGAAGTTTCCTCTACTAATGTTCTTCATATCATATAGACTCCCAACCCAATCCAAATCTATATAGGATATCAAGTTAAAATCCTTGCTCCCAATATACTGTAAGCCAAATTCCATAGTGCCCTTTGGACACATAACTATCCTTTTGACTACTTGTAGATGATTTACCTTTGGGTCTACTTGAAATCTTCCCACAAGACCTACTAGTTGCATGATGTCAGGTCTAGAGGTAGTAGTATATAACAGAATTCTAATCATTGACCTATATCATGTATGATTGACCTTTAGAGATGCATATTCCTTTCTTATCTTACACCTTGTGATCATAGGTGTTCTAACAAACATGTAATATTCCATATCAAATTTCTTCAACATCTCTCTTATTTACTTTTCTTATGACTTGAATATACCTTTTTTAGATTGAATGATTTTTAACCCAATAAATAATTATAGGTATCCTATCATGGACATCTCAAACTCCTTATTCATCACATCTACAAAGGTTTTAGTCATACTCTCACTATTTCTACCATAGATGATGCCATCCACATAGACAACTACTATCAACTAATGTTCATCTTTTATCTTTATGTATAAATTACTATTTTCAAATCCTCTTTTGAATCCTTTATCTAATATATACCTATCCAATCTATCATACCAAGCTCTAAGAACTTGATTTAGACAATAAAGATATTTTTTCAATCTAGAAACCTAGTCCTTGTAACTTAATAATAATAAACCCTTAGGTTTCTCTATGTACACTTCCTCTTCCATGTTCCCATTCAAAAAAATTGATTTGACATTCATCTAGTACACTTTGAATCCTTGAGTCTTGCATATGCTATAAATAATTTTATGGTTTCCAATCTTGCTACTAGATCAAATATCTCCTCAAATTCTACTGCTTCTATTTGGGCATACCCCTTGCATACCAATCTAGCCTTATTCCTAGTGACTTCACCATCTTAATTCAACTTTTTTCTAAACACCCATTTTGTGCCAATGACATTCTTGTCTTTAGGCCTAGGAACTAGGTCCTAAGTCTCATTCTTATCCATTTGGTTTAACTCCTCATTAATAGAACCTATCCAAAACTTCTATTTTCTTTATTCTACAATATTATTAGGTTCAATCTTACATAATAGAGAAACATTCTCTTGATTTAGTTTACTTACCAGTCTTCTCCTTGTTTTCATAAATACATCCTTTTTTCCAATGATTTATGATTTAGGATGATCTATTTGAATCTATCTTAAGGGACCTTTTGAGTCTTATCTTTCCTTAACTTCTTCTTCCTTATCAATATCTATTGTTTCCTCTTCATTTTTTAAGTCTAGATTCTCTGATATATCTTCTGACTATGAGTGTGATTTCTTAGTCTCATGAATAATTACATTAGTGATTTTCACTATCTTATGCAACCTCTTGTTATGGAATCTATAGTCTAAGCTAACTGATGAGTATCCCAAGAATATACCTTCATCCAATCTAGAATCAAACTTACCTAAGTATTTCTCATATCTTATGATGAAACATTTTCTCTCAAACACTCTAAAGTTTTCCACATTAGCAGGTCTGCCTTTCCATAATTCATAAGGAGTATTAATGTCATTAGTCCTTATATGTCCTCTATTCAAAATATAGACTGTAGTGTTCACTTCCTTTTCATAGTATCCATTAGATAATCTAGACTCATTTAACATAGTTCTTGACATCTCTTAAACTATCCTATTCTTTCTTTCCACTACCCCATTCTATTGAGGTGTCCTAGCTTATGAGAATTTTACAATTATTCTATGGACCTCAAGGAAGTCATCAAAATCATTAGACCAAAACTCTCCTCCTCTATCAAATATAAATAATTTGATATTTCCATTCTTCTGATTCTTAATAAGAGCCTTGAATTCCTTGAACTTATCAAGATCTTATGACTTTTATTTCAAGAATGCTACCCAAGTCATTCTTCTGTAGTAATTTATTAGTAACATGAAGTAATTATCTCCTTGAATACTTTAGATTATTATAGGCCCATAGAGATCAATTTTTATTAATTATTAAGTTATTTTAGTAATTACTCCTTGGACTTGAACCTTCTTCTAGTCTTCTTACCATATTAGCATTCCTTACAAAGTGTTCTTGTAGGTTTGGTGATTTGTTTAGTCATGTTCTTCAAAAAATTATTAAAGGTTATCTTCACTATATTGTTAAAGTTTAGGTGGCCTAAAATTATATTACATATCCAAATTTCATCCATCTTAGTTATAAATCATCTCCTTTTTGATCTCATTTAAGACAAATAGATTGTTCTTAGTCATCTTAGCATTGGTGATTAGCCTTCCTGATTTGGCTCTCCTTATATCACACCTTATATCATGAAAGGTTAACATGTGTCCTTGGTTGAAAATTTGACTTAGAATAAGAAGTTTATGTTTCAAACCTTCCACATACAACACATTATCTATCTTGATATTACCATTCTCCAAACTCAAGATACACTTGATAACTATATTGGTAGTTATGTTATTTCCAAATCTCACTGTTCCTACAAAAAATTTCTTCAATGAAATTAAATTTATCTTGTCCCATATCATGTGGCTTGATAAAACACTATCTATGTACCATTTTATGCCTTCATCTTGTATGTGAAATATAGTCTGAGCTAGCATAGATTATTTTCCTTTAGTCTTTTTGTTCCTCCTTCACCTTGTCTATAGGGTCTAACTTCTTGATCCACTTCTTAGTGGTATTAATATATAACCTATTATTTTTACTAATCTTCCTCATATGCCTCATATTTAAATCACTTAAAATATGTCCTCTCTAAGCACAATTATAACACAATATGCTTATTCAAATATTAAAATGGACATTCACTTTATTCCTCCATAAGGAATTGATTCTTGCATAATGTCTACAATCCATAGTTCTATGTCCATATTGATTACATGAGAAACATTAACCATGGAAATAATTTACATACCCTATCTATTTAATTTTTAATGATACACCTCTACCTTTGTTGTCTCTTGAATAAGTTACAATCTTCTTGAATTGTTGATGATCAATTTGATTCTTAGATTTGAGAATTTCCTCATGGGTCTTTGAGGTCTGACTCTCCTTGTTTTTATTTTGGTCTTCTTTGAACCAAATCCCTATCTTATCATGTGGAGACCTATGAATATTGAAAATATCATCAAGGACTTCAGAAATCTTTTTAAATTTTTAATGTGGCTTCAACTTGACTATTTTTTGATCCAATTCTACCTTCAAGGACTCCATTTCTATTCCAAACTTGATGCATTCTTCCTCCTTGGTCTTAAGACTTGCAGTGACAATTTCAATATGAGTTTCCAATTATTTTATGATCTCCTCATGTTCTTTGGTTTTATTTCTTAGTCTCTCTTCAAAGAGATTGATTTATTCCGCAAAACTCTTAACAAATGGCCTTAGTTTATGATTATACCTTCTTTGGGACTTCAACTCCTCTAGAGCACTCACTAATTATGCCTCAAAGTTCACTTCAACCTCTTCTTCATCTAATTATTCATCATCCATAAGATTTTTTATTTTTGAAAAAACCTCATTATCTATTTATATAGTCATGAATAAGGTTTCATTATGATCATGATCATTACTATCATTATCACTATCAGATCTAATTGTGTCACTTACATTAGATGAGTTACTATCTTATTTGGTAAAAAAAATTCTCTTTTTCTTGAGTGACACTTTCTTGCCTTCATACTTCCTAAATCCCTTTTTACTCTTGTTATGATTATATAACCTCTTATCATCACCATGATGTTCATCATGTTCTCCATCATGCTCATTCTTATACTTGTTAAGATATTTAGATATAAAATGACCAATCTTACCATAATTAAAGCACTTGAATGGAAACTTGACCTTATATTTACATTATCCTTTCCTTAGTTTTCTAAAAAAATGGTTTATATCTTGTCATAATCAATGTGTGTATCAAATTCATCATTGACCATTTTACCTTGTGCCCTTTTTCTCAAGTTTGAATGCATCTTCCTTCTTGGAAGGTCTTCCATCACTTATTCTCATTTCATAGTCAGTCAAGATTCTATTAAGCTCATCCATCTATAGTATGTTAAGATATTTGATCTCTTCCACAATAGACCCCTTTGAATCAAACTTAGATGTCAGTGATCTCAATACCTTTTATACTATTATTGATTTTTCCAACTTCTCTCCTAGACCTCTGATGACATTTACCACTTCATCTACTCTTAAAAGATAACATGCAATGTTTTCATCTTCATTCATTCTCAAACTTTCAAACTACCTTTGGTGAGTCTAAAAATTTACCAACTTGGCATTGGTGTCTCCTTCATAGATGGTCTAAATTTTTTCCCAAATCCCTTTGGATATATCACAATGCATGGCCTTTATAAATTCTACCTCTAAAAGACCACATATGATGGCATTCATTACTGCAGAGTTATTATCACTTTCCTTCTTGGTTGATGCATCAATTTGTGGTGTAGAAGGTGGAGTGAATCCATAAAAAATAGATTGCCATATGTCATAGCCTAAATAAATTAGGTAGGTCTTTATTCTAATTCTCCAAAATGCATAGTTAGTCCCATTAAAGAGATGAGCCTTACTAGATGAGAAACCTCTTTGTACTTGATGACTAAACATGTTTGTGCTTATAGGATCTCCTTTAAGTTGTTAGGCCTACTTCAAAGGACTAAGATCCAACACCAATTATTGGAAGCACAAACATTAAGAGTTGGGAGGATGACACATTGTTTTAAAACTTTCTTTCACATGTACTTTAACATTCCTTGAATTATAAAATTAATTCATAAAGAGTCATTCACATGGGCATAACATAATAAAAAACACATATGAGTGGAAAAAATTTAAGGGGAATAAAACCCACTATGATATTATAAAATGGAATATAGTCCTATAAAACAAAATATCAATTTTTTTTAGCAGCAACTCAACTTGGAGCACCAACCCTAATGAAGTCAATCACCCACTTGATTAGGCTTTAGTAAGCACCTACTTCCAAGGAAACATCAAATACCTAAATGACTCAACACTAACTCATCCACATCATTAATGTTTATAACCACACCTATTCTATACTATTATGGTCCCATTTCAAGACCTCCTTATGATCTACCAAGAAATATTTTTTTCACTTCAATTACTTACTTCAAATAGGCCTAAATTGCCTTGTATATATACTATACTCATGGTTACACACCACTTAGTCAGTTACACACCTTCAAAATCTTAGGTAAACCATATATTAGGTATTTTAAATTCATATGAACATGATTCAAATTAACTTTGGACCCCTTTTTGTCTGCAACAACTCAATTAGGCCTTATTTATCTTTTAGGTCTCATGGATACCTAATTACATTAGGTTTATCTTCTTGGCATCAAAGCTTGATCCTCTTGGTTCCAAATGGAATTATAAAATAATAAAAAAACATTAAATAACTTATTTAATGAAATTTAATATCCTTATCCATTATTGGTTATAATTTTATTCTATACTCATACCGTGAAAGCTTTTTTAGGATAAACTACCCTATTAAAATTGTGTACCTCAAAAGTCTATCTTGAAAAAGTGAAGCCTAAACACACTTAATATATAAAAATCTAAGAAAAAAAATTAATCATGTTCTCCATGACCTCAGGATCATCAAAAAAAAATTGTAACACTTTCACTCATTAGATAAATGCTCAAGAACATTTATTTAACTCACTCACTCTGAACTGCCAATTTACCTCAAAAACTAGTCATGGTGACTTAGACCGAAAACACATTTTTAGACACTTGTAATGAATCCTAATTAATGTAAATTATCCTATGATATATACATACCATCCTTAGATAAAAATATCATATTTTCTAATGGAAAATATTGGTCTTATAGAACAATTTCTTAACCTTATATCACATAGTCATATCTAAACTAGACAAGTCATTTTGTGATCAACTTTTTCACCATATTCATTGACCTAAAAAACTTATTACAAGAGTTAAAATTACTTAAAAATAATAAATAAACTCTTCATGGAATTTTTTCATCAATCTAATATGCACAAACCCTCAAATCTATCTTCTCATCTCTGCCTAGGTTTTACACTATTTACACCATTAGGTTTGTTTATGACTGGCTAACATAGATGACAAATTTAGAAAATTTTAAGGCTATAAACTATCCATAAAATAATAATGGACATGATAAATGAGTCTCTATATTATTATACCATCCATTTTATTTTCTTGACTAATATAACTTTTGAGAGCTACAATAATTTCTTGACAAACAAGCTTGTATCTATGCATTTTCTTTCTCATCTGACTAAGCACCACCACATAGAGGGACCTGGGAGATTTGAATACATGACACCATATATTTTATAGGAATTTGAGTCTATTTTGAGCTGATTTGAATAATATTTTTCACATCAGGTCCTTATTAGGGTTTTAGGAAGGCTTAACTATAGTTTTGGTGTTAACATTTTTTTATAAATGACTACCCCTTAAATTCAAAACCAATACCTAGATATATTAGGTAGGAACTTTACCCATATATCGTTAACATCTAAAGTTCACATATAAAGGTTACACATGTAAAAAATGTCTAAAATTGCTTTTTGGGTCTTGAGACCTCATTTTATGAACTCGATAAGGTCTAAAAGTATGTTTCACGCACCTTTTCATCAAGTCTTGACCTCAAACTTTGTGAAAATTCCTAATAAAACTTATCTTACCTATGTAAATGATCACATATGCATACTTAACTTGAAAGCTAATATTCATGCTTCATTAGGCTAGACACAGTCTAAAAAGGATCTAGTTGTAGGCTTAGTCTGAAGGTTCTACCCCTATAGGCTCACCCTAATTATCACATAAATGATTCAATGACTTGATTAAATTTTTAAATAGTTCCATACAATTTTCATATGTATGTGTTCATTAATTTTATTTCACATACCTCTTCATGTCATGAGTAGGCTCATGACTAGGCTTCCTATGCAAATTTGACATCAATGACTTGTACCTTTATGCAACCATAAGGCATTAGTTATCTTAAAATTAACTCTTTATATTTTTATCATGAAAACACTATCTAAATTACCTCAATGAAAATTTTATCTCAATGCACATTATCACATCACATACTTCCAATTAGGCTTAGTCACCTTTGACATCAACCTTCTTAAGATGCACTTCTGACATTAATGACAATACTCAACATAAATTTAATGCCAATTTTTATTAACACATAAAAATTTAATATTTTGATTGATAAAATCACTATTATGTCCATTAGAAATACATATACTTATGTTACTGACTATTTGCAAAATCTATTGAGAACCCTAGTGACCTACTCATTCTTAAGTGGAACTAGTCCACAATCCCCTTAGCAAATTAAAAAGGTATATTTTTAAAAACTAGTTTCCACTTTAATTTTTACTACATTGTCTACCCCTCCTAGGATAATTACATAATTGGAGATGCCTATTAGTCAAGCACCCTACGTAGACTCACCTACAGTCTCATTCCATAAAGCAGAAGGGAAGGTTAAGTATGTAATTGACACATCAATATAGAAGTAGGTTAATAGATGGAGGAAGGTTATTCCTCATTTTAATATAATAGGTACATCCTCTTTGAAGGCCATTATACATCCAAGATAATCCCCCTTAACCACTTTTATAACACACACACAACAAACAAAGAAATAGTTTACACTGGGCATTCCTTCATGGATTTATAAGTTATAAAATGAAGAATTATGTAGATAGTATTTATTATTAACTAATAAAACTATATTAAAGTTACATTTTTATATAAATACATACACCTTGAGAAAGATGAAGAGGAAAAATGTGGTTGTTCAGTGTTAATAGGTTGAGGTGGAACAAATAAAAGACATATTCTATTTAACAACATGAAGGAAAATAAATCCTTTAGAGTGGATAGATATAGGGAGGACCCCTATACTTTTATATATGATGTTGGGGGAGTCATAAAATATATTTTCAAAAGTTTTTATCAGCTTATATAGATGTAACTAGAGGTGAGTACTATCCAGGATCCCAAAGAGAGAGTGGACAGTTTATAGAGCATAGATAGGAAGATATTTGACACCATTGGTTCAATAAGGTTTGTAAAGGACACCTCGTAAACTAGATCAGGAGATATTTTACATTTTTTCAAAAAAAAAATGTTGATGGAAAATTATGTTTTATAATCCAAGAAATAAGTAATAAAGCTTATGCCCACCTGAATTTAATAAAATCATCTTAAGTTGTTGTTGACTATTTTTACCATAAGTCAAAATAGTTAAACCCCATATAGTATATAAATTGATATATGGGTCTATTAGGATGTTATAAGGTGTGTCATGGTTATTTTAATTTCATTTAGTATGTCATTAACCTTGGTCATAGTCAAATACTTTCCTAAGTCATTCTATGTCACCTAAAGGTCATATTTGAGTCATTTATGAATATGGTATAGTTTTCATTAGTGGAAAAATGTTTAAAAATAATTAACAACATCCATAATGTCAGTCCTTATCAGATATTCTATTTCATAACTAAAAAAACATTCAAGTGTTAACTAAAATCAAGAAAATAATTGAAAAAGGGAGGTTTTAGAAATTGTATGGCCTATAAAAGAGTGTGGCATGTGGGAAAAGATTTTATAATGACCCTTAAACTTATTTGATTCAATTTCAACACTTTATCAGATTTGGAATCATAAAAATATAGTAAAACCTTTCTAATTCTCCATCACTCCACTAGACATGTAAAACTAGTTAAAATGTCTTCTGATCGTACAACCATTGGAGAGGTTTTAGGTCAAATTATCTTGGTGGTAGAAATTAAGATTTGTATAATTAATTTTAATGGTAGTATTTATAATAATTGTTGTCTATGATTTATAATCCATTATTAGGAAGTTGAGTGTCTCATTTTAGTTGCTAATCCCTATACCTTGTAGGTTTTACTTCTGATTGAGCTGGTTCGTACAATCCAATTGATGTAATTATTTCCATAGGATGTTAAAATATATATCTCATGTTTTATATCCTTTTTTTCATGTTTGGAGGTGAGTGGAGTTAAACATCCCAAATTATAAGTTAAGGTCACCATTAACAAGTTACATAGATGATCATCAATTACAGAGGTTATCATTTTCTATAGTGGTCCCAAATGAATGTAAAATTATGAAACTTATTATTTTCATGTCATTATAATCACTCTCTCATTATAATATCACTCTCCAATTATTAAATCAAATAAGTTGAAATCAAGGATGTGACACACAATCAACTCTCTATAAGTATCTAGGCGAGTCATGGTGTATGAAAGTCTTGAACACATCATTGGAGATGTAATAAGGAGTTTTAATAGGTTTAAAACCTTATTATAATAAGATAAATCAAATTAACATCTCTAAATGACACATAATTGACTAATACAACTAATGCATACCATATGTACAGTCTTATACCATTGAATGTGCATCCATAGGTTCCCCATGGAAAGCCAAGCATGTTGAAATGAAGCATTTGAAATGGTTTGAGACCTTTCATGGTGGAATCAATACATTTGAAGACCTTGAGAAGTTCTACAGTAAATGTTAAGTCTATGCACACTATGCATGTTACTCATATCCATACTCACTACCTTGTATACTAAAATGTCCACCTATAGGTGGCTCTCACAGAGATCTAAATGTATTACATAGATATTTGGATCATATTATATATCTTCATTAGGTTTGAAAATTTTAAAATGTCATGAGAATCATGTTTGAATCTTTTTAGTAGTAGGCAGACTAGAATAGTCATGGTCAACATGGAGAAACTGAAGTCAAGGATAAGTTTCCTTAAAATCTCTAAAATAAAACCTAGGTGACTTTTGTTACTATCATGGAATAACATAATAAGAGGTCTAGATAGATATTAAGAATTCCATCATGAATCCCTCATATATAGTAACACCTTTCAAAATAGAGTGAGTGGTTTGGCTGATAGGGTTTCATTCTATAAGGCTTCAAATCTATGCATTTGTTCACTATTTAAAGTCAGTGTTCTCTACATTGTTTAAACTCTAAATGACCTTTTAATCCTCATTCTAGAAATAAGGATCATACATTCATATCAAATGGTCTTAAGGAGCTATTAAATAAATTTGTGGTTAAAAGGTCATCAATAATTATTTAAATGGAAGGTATTGACCTATATAAACAACTTTAGGTGCACCCTTGCCTTCAAAAGGTTAACCTATAGCTTGATTGTAGGTACCTATAGTCTCAAAATATGAATCTTGGTGATTAAACATAAAAACATTAAACACTAGTATATGGATTTGGTTCCAAGATATAAAAATTGTCATAGGGTGTGAACCATATGTTTCTAATAGATGAAATTCAACTTAAAAAACCTTTGTTACCCCAACAATGGTTAACTATAGTTGACTGTAGCTAACAGTGCTCTAAGGTATGACTGCCTTGATGATTGGCTTAGCATGGATATGGTGTGAAGAGAAAAAAATGACTAGAGGATGGTTTTAATGACTTAAAAAATATGGTGAATCAATAAAACAATTTATAAATATACAATATGCACATGCAGGTATACTATTATCTTAAGCAAACAACATAGTCATATAACTTGTAGTCTAGACTAATCAAAGTAAGAGGTATTCACTGAAGATTGATTGAAGGTCTTGATGATGAA
Organism: Torreya grandis; assembly: GCA_037957365.1. Classification (NCBI taxonomy): domain Eukaryota; kingdom Viridiplantae; phylum Streptophyta; class Pinopsida; order Cupressales; family Taxaceae; genus Torreya; species Torreya grandis. Next base: position 1,098,729 of record JARHVA010002192.1, on the reverse strand, counting down.
AATGTTTGGATATCATTAAAAATTATAATAATCATATTAATATTGTTATATCATATGGAAATAGGGAAAAATGAGGTTTATAACATGCAATATATAGTACATATGCCAATCATGCACACAATAAGTCCTCTAAAAGTCTATCTTAGATTTTGAGATGTTTTGAATACCTATTGAGGTAACCAAGCTCTAAAAATTTATAAAAATGGTCCCTAATACCTAATTAATCCCCTATGTAATCATTTAGTTTGAGGTAGTAGGGGAGATGCCCTTTGTTATATCTCAGAAAGAGGGCACTCCTAGAGAAGTGTAACCTATATGTTTAGCAATCAAAGGGCAAGGAAATGGGTTAGAGACTAATATAACATTTAAAGGAGATATATAATGTTTTTTTAGGTATATAATAACATGAAATATAATTAATAGGTGTTATAAGCTCAACATAATGGTCCAAACTCACAAAGATGTAGTCAGACCTACTAACACTTGGACTAGTGCTTAAAAGGGGTCAATACCATTTATAAGGTTAGAGGAACATTGAAATGAATTTGGAAATGTTCATAAGGAGTTAAAAGGTTTTTTAGAGCCTCTATTTTGTAGAACAGACCATAGATAGGCCATTTCTTGGCTTAAGGACATGATTGGGTATGTATAAAGCTAAAAAGAGCTCGAGTAAGAAACTTTGGGAGCTCACAACTGTACAAAGGCTTAACATGGGAACCTAAGGAGATAGGATATGTTATATAAGGTCTTTAATAAGGTTTTAGTGAAATTTTTTTAGGTTTTGGATGTCACAATTTCATGAAGAATCCTTAAGGGGTAGAATTACCTAAAACCCTCCAAAACCCTAGATAATGATCTAATGGAGAAAATAGGGAAGTAGAGGCATACTGATGAGATATTTTAGGTAGGAAAGTGACTTGTACTTATATATGACTCTTTAGTTATTTTTCCCATCAAATTTATTTCCAACCTACTTGTATGAACATGGTATAAAATGGATTTTCTTGATGGATTTGTGTGTTTTGAAGGTACATAGGAGTTTAAAAAGATGAAAATAACTTTGGGAGTTAATATGTGACCTAATATAACCCATAATACTCATTTTTTACTTCATCAAAGCTCAAAATTACCTCTATTATCACATTCATCTTAGCTAGTCTAAACTATCATAGTGAATAAAGAATGATCACCAAGTGAGAAGGTGAAAAATTCAAGTGGGAGACATTTTAAGGTATAAATGATGAACACAGAGACATGAGGAACCTTGAAAAGTTTCATACACTCCCTTGTATGGACTGGTTTGAGAAACTAATCACATCTTGGTGACAAGTGTGAAGGTTAAGTGAAAGAGGATTGATTATGACTATAGGTAGTGATAAACCATGTCTAGAAGAAAAGTGATTAGGGACATAACCAATAAATTTTGAGGCCTATTTATAAATCCCCCTTCATATTAAAATCATCTCATCTATCCATAGTCTACTATGGATAACTCAAATAAGGCCAAATGATGAAGACAATTTTCAAGGAGCAAGTTGAAGAGTCCTACACCACATTTGAGGACGTTCATGTCTTTGAGGGACATGTGTCCAAGTATACCTTGCATGGTATATTCCATACTCATTTATCCTATAGGTGTAACTCCTTCTCTCAACTTGACAAGTGTTTTTGTGAATCTTGGAATTTATTCTCTTCTCTCCTCTCTCAAATTTTATTAGTAGCCATTTATTAGGAATATCAAACACATAGCAATATTAATGAAATAAAGATAGAAATAAAATGTAGAAAACACCACACAATAGAGACAAAAATTTAAAATGTTTCACCCAATATGAGCTAAGTCCACATAGAAACACCCAAATCTCTCTTATTCAGTCGAATAAGTGAAGGAAAAAACTTACAATATACCTACTATAATATCCTCTTCATTCACATACAATGTGCCACCATGATTACAATGCCCTAATATCCAAGGAGGGTTAAATATTAGGTAAAAACAACACCAAAATAATTTATATCATTATATCTATGACCTAATATTGAATATTCTAGATTTATTACAAAATTACAATATTTTATAATGCATTTTTAAAAAAAAATTTCTTTGGGGGTGCTACCCTCAAACCCCTGGTATGGGGATACAATTATGGTTTATACCCTCTAGAACCCCATAGTAACCCTAGTGGGGGGGGGGGGGAATTCCACCCCCCCCCCCCCAACACCCCTTATTGGGAACTGGGCATTATAATAAGATTAGGCTCCACCATCCAACAATCTTCCACTTAGAGACTGATTGTTGTAACTCCATCGCTACAACTCTTCCATGGATTTTATTTGAAATTTGAACCTAGAATGTTTCTCATATTCCTTGTTATCCTTGAAGACATATTAAAGCTAAACAACTCTCCATCTTCTCTTTTATGACTACCTTTGTTAGCATATCTATAGGATTCTAACTTGTATGGATATTTTCCAACTTTAGTTGACCATCCTCCAAAATTGAATGAATGAAGTGATACATTAGTTGTATATTCTTGTTTCTTTAGTGAAATTTTGAGTTATTTGATAAATGAATTATACTATGGATATCACTATATAACCTAAAATATTGTTGATTTTGTCTTAACTCTTCCATGAACAATTTCATCCATATCATCTCCTTGATTGCTTTTGTAGCTACAACATATTCTACCTTTGTATTTGATAAAGAAACTATCTTCTATAATTTTTAAATCCAATTAACTTATGTGTCACTAATAGTGAATTCATAACCTATGGTTCTCCTCCTACCATCTCAATCTCCAGCCATGTTTGCATAAATATATCATTTTAAGGTAACATCTAGCCCTTCATAACACAACTATATATCAGTGGTCCCTCTTAAGTATCTGATAATCCACTTGACTACATCCCAATGTTATTTTCTTGTATTATTCATAAACATACTAAGAACTCCCACTACATGAGCAATGTCTGGTCTGGTGCACACCATAACATACATTAAACTTCCAATTGCTAAAGCATAGGGCACTTTGGACATGCAATTAATTTCTTTCTACATTTTAGGACATTGTTCCTTGCTTAATTTGAAGTTCTCTCCCAAAGGTTTACTTACTAGTTTTGTATCTTTCATATTGAACCTAACTAACACCTTCTTAATGTATTCTTCTTGAGACAATGCCAATTTTATATTTTTCTTGTCTCTTGTTATTCTCATATCAAGGATTTACTTTGTAGCACCCAAAACCTTCATTAAAAATGAATTTACTAGTTTTCTTTTTAGCTCATTTATATCATGCATGTTAAACCCTAAAACAAGCATGTCGTCTACATATAATAACAAGATAATATATCTACCAATATCTAATCTCTTATAGTAAACACAGTGGTCAAAATGACATCTACTATAACCTTGTTCTATCATAAACATGTAAAATTTAAAATGCCACTATCTTAGAGCTTGATTTAGGCCATACAAACTATTTTCCAACTTTCACACCATTTTTTCCTTATGTTTGACTTTGTATCCCTATGGTGTTCCATATATATTTCTTCCTCCAAGTCACCATGAAGGAAATCCATCTTCACATCTAACTATTCAAGGTGAAAATATTTTACTACTACGAAACTTAAAAAAGTTATTATAGAATTCATTTAACTATTGAAGAAAATATTTCATCAAAATACATATCATTATTTTTTGTAAACCCATTTACAACAAGTCTAACATTATTCCTATTTTTTCCTCCATCTTCTTTCTTCAACCCATAAACCCATTTATTTTGTAATGCTATTTTACCTTAAGGAAACTGAACCAAATCCAAGTTTGTTTATGTAGCAATCAGTTCATATCATCTTTCATACCTTGCTCCCACTTATTTTTGGTTTCCACCTATATTTCTTCTTCATAGAGTTTTGGCTCACCACCATTAGTCAATAATAAATAATAAAGTGAAGGAGGTATCATTCAGGGAGTCTACTTAATCTAGTGTATATTCTAACTAAATTTACAGTAGTTTGAGGTACTTATTTCTATATTTATTATACATTTTTATTTTATAGCACTTTTGGAATTTCATTTCTAGTGATTTTATCAAGTATTACATATTTAATATTTGGCGTTTCTTATTTCTTTCCCTGCAACTGATATTTGTACATGACCTTCTCATTAAAGATCACAACTCTACTCCTAATGATTTTGTGATTTTCAAAATCCCATAAATGGTAATGGAAATCATTAACTCCATATCTAATAAAAGTACATTTCTTGGATTTTAATTCAATCTTGGTTCTATTTTCTTTATCAATATGGACAAATGCTTCAAAAGCAAAAGTCTTTAAAAATGAATAATATACCTTTTTACCTATCCATGCTTCTTTTGGAATGCTACCATCCAAAGGAATTGAAGGCCCTTTATTTATTAAGTAAATAGTAGTATCCACAGTATCTACCCAAAACTATAAGGACAACCTAACATGTAATCTCATGCTCCTTGCACGCTCCATTATTGCCATGTTCATCCTTTTTGACACCATTTTATTGTCATGTTCTTGAAACCATATTCTCTCTATGAATCCCATGGGATGAAAAATAATTATCAAATTAATTACTATAGTATTCACCTCCATTATCTGATCTAACACACTTTGACTTATATCTTATCTTATTCTCAACCAAATCTTTTCATTTCTTAAAAATGTCAAAAACATTAGATTTTTTTTTATAAAATAAATGCAAGTTTTTATAGTTACATCATCATAAAAGTAACATAATATGAAGAGCCACCAAGAGATGATACCTAACTCAGTCCCCATACATATGCATACACAAGATCTAACTTTTCATACTTCTTTATCTTCCCAACTCTAAGAAATATGACTCTCTTATATTTTACATACACACAATGCTCACAAAAATCCAAACCCACCTTCTTCAAATATGGAAACAAATTACTTGAGTGGAGAACTTGCATCCCCTTCTCATTCATGTGCCCAAGTATTTGGTGCCATAATTTTATATCTGCATATTTTTTTATCTACTTTCATAGAAGCTAAAGTAATAGAAGAGTCAACATTACCATTAGAAAAATATAATGTACTTACCTTATCTCCTTTTGTTATTACCAGTGATCCTTTAGTGACCTTCCATGAATTTTTTACAAATATAACTATGTATCCCTCACTTTCCAACTACCTTGTTGAAATTAGATTTCTTCTAAATTAAGAAACATGCCTCACCTCTTTCAACAACCATTTTTTTCCATTTTATAATTTTATCTATATCTTACCCTTTCCTAAAATTTTTTAGGGTTCACCATCAACCAAATAAAATTGTCCAAAATAACCTTGAACATAGTCTTCAAAAGATTTATTATGGGGTGTAGCATGAAATCAAGCCCTTGAATCTAACACCCAATAGTAATTAATATTATCTTAATAAATTATTAAATTATCTTGTAACACATCACCTGCTACATTTGCTTTCTAATTTTTATCTTGTTGTCCATCTCCTTGTTTTATTTTTTAAAACAAACAATCTTTCTTTAGGTGTCCTTTATCTCCAAAAATCCATCACACCAATGATCCTTTAGATTTGAATCTACCCTTCTTAGACTTACCATGATTCCTTGGGACCTTTCCTCTATCCTTTTATCTTCCCTTATTATCCATAGTTAAATCATTACCAGATGTCTCACTTGTTCTTTTTCATCACATTTCCTCACTAAGAATAACACCAATAACATCATAAAACTTTAAAGTGTTTGAACTAGAGATAGAATTACTCACAACCATGAACCAACCATTCTAGATTTTTAGTAATAAGTATAAAATCAAAAGATACCTAACCTAATCATCAAAATTTACTCTTATAGAGCTTAACTGATATATGACCATGTTAAATTCATTTAGATGATCATCAATAGACCCACATTCTGACATTTATAGATTAAATAAAGACTTCATAATATACCTTGTTAAAAGCTAAGGGTTTTTCATACACTCTATCTAATGCATTTATCACATCCACTATTTTATTTTATTTTGAAATATTTAAGGCCATTGACACTGCCAAACATAGTTGTATTATTTCTAGTGCCTTTTGTCAAGAACCTCCTAGTCTTTATCCTTCATAGTCATCATCTTCTTTACTATTCTACCCAATAGTAGGAAAATATCCTTTTGATATAGATAGTCCTCCATTTTCATCTTCTATAGCTAGTAGTTTTGGCCATTAAAATTTTTGACCTTAAACTTTCCTTCTTTCACCATTACTCCCACTTGAACTAGGAACCCTCTTTTCATATGAATTTATTTACCAAATAAACCTTCAGATCTGATACTAGTTATTAGGAATATCAAACATAGAGAAATATTAATAAAATAAAGATAGAAATAAAATTCAAAATAAATAACAAAATAGAGGCATATATTTAATGTGGTTCACCCAATATGGGTTACATCCACATAGAAATAGCAAAATATTTGCTTATCCAATCTAACAAATGAAAATAAAAACCTACAATACATACACTACAATATCATCCTCACTCAAATATAGTGTACCACCATTATTAAAATGACCTATTATCAATAGAGGGTTACATATTAGGTCAAAAATGCACCAACATAATTTCTACCATTAGATCTATGACCTAATAGTGAATGGTCTAGATTTATTACAAAATTACAATATTTTATAGTGTATTTTTAACAAAAATTTATTTTAAGGTTGTTTCCCTCAAAAACCCACCAAGCAGGATAAAATTATGGTATTTACCCCATGAACCCCCATTGTGACCCTAATATGGGGGTATTGCCCCCCATACCCCCAATCAGGAACTTGACATTGTAATAAGATCAAGCTCCACCATCCAACACCATTTTAGCTTTTATGGGGTAATTACACACCATGTATGGTGAATCCATATTGGTTTGATGTTTTAATTTACCTTTGAAAAATAAATTAAATCTTGTTGAGTTCATATATCATCTTGTCAAATTGTGTGAAGAGATGTATAGTAAATAGTTAAGTGATATTCATCTATCCTTATTTTCTCTCAATCCTTCCATGCTTGATGCAAGTTGTTTCACTTTATTAGGTCATATGAAGTGTTTCAAAGTGTATGGGTCTATTTTTAAGTGTAAATTTAGCCTTATTGTCTTTAATTGATCTATGTTTCACTTACTTTGGATATTCCTCATGCATATCACCTCCATATTGAAATACTAATGATAGAGCATTATAGGACTTTGAAGCTAGTGGTGTAGGTCTTGTTTCTTAGTGAAATAAGTATTATAACACTATGTAAATATTAATAGTGTATCATACCCTTAGAGTATATTTATTTCATTCATAATTATATATCTTTTCACATAAGAAATTAGTAGTATAGGTGATAAGTATGTCAAGACAAATTCAGGGAGCTAGCCTTTAAACCTAGAGGTCTACTTATACCATAGGTAAGCCCACATACTTATAATTATTCCAATTTTGACCAAATATTAGATTAAGATTTAACAACCTCCTCTAGGGTTAAATATTTAGTGACAACACTTCTAGCACACCTAGTGGGACCTATTATCTTAATGACAACTTGTCAAGGTGAATTTTGGTCTTGATAACATCAACTACATATTGGTCTACTAATCAAAATTTGGTGACTCCATTCAAGGTGAAATATGGTTTTAAACCATTTATTTATCATATATTCTCTCTCATAATTTTATGTCCTAATTATTTCCTCATATATAATCTCTCATAATTTTATGTCCTAATTATTTTATCATATATTTTCTCTCATAATTTTATGTCCTAATTATTTTCTCATATATTTTATCTCATAATTATTAGGTCATATTCTACTAGATTTTTCAATCTTATCAATCCACATATTTAGTCTAAACTTCCTGTTGAAGTCCAATACCATCAACCTATTCTGCCCTTTGAAGAGAAAGAGGATTTTACTAGCCAAAAAAGTGGAGAGATTAAAGAAATAATGGCTAGAAAACATGCCTTCCCTACCTTTAATACTAAAAAACTAATCCATCTTGATGCATATGATGCAATTCCCCTTAATACTATAAAGAGCATGCTCCAATTCAATGGTGAAGGTCATATCACACCTAGTGATCACATCAAGGATATCTCCAATTTTTATAGTTCCCATAATGTCACTAAGGAAAATATTTCCATTAGACTCATTAAAATGTTCCTTATAGGAAATTAACTTGACTACTATAAGACTTTTCTTGATCTATGCATCACAACATGGGGTGACTTTGGAGTGTTGTTAGCTTCAAAATTTTAAGATGAAAGTGACCACACTTGACTCATACATCATCTTAATGTAATCTAAATATCCCCCAAGGAAATAATGCATTAATTAAATGAGAGGATTAAAAATACTTGGTATATATTACCTCCTCCCATGACACCACCTATTAGCTTTGTCTTCCCTACATAATTGAGATCTATTGGTACTGATATTTCCACCATGCTACAATCCATGGGTGGTTCCACTATTCCTTAATAATATGAACTTGACATTGGAGATGAGAATATCCTCATTCAAGATAGAAAGATACCTTATAAAGTGTTTATGAATTTGCCTCCCAATGTTATAGATATTATTCTAAACATTACCCAAGTTCTTAAGTAATTGTTAACCCTATGACTACTCCTAAGAAGGTAGATGATTCCATGGATAAATATGCAAAAATTTAAATATTTAGAGCTTAGTTTAGGAAATAAAATCTACAACTAGGTGTTAATCAAAACCCATATCTCTATCAACAACAATATGTCCAACAATATGTGAGAAGAAGAGGTCAAGGGTAGCCCTTTTTCAATAGGCTTGCCAATCCCTACAATCTAAATTCCACATCCAACATAAGACAGATGGTAATAGTGAATAGAAATTTAGAGCAAGGATAAAATTAGAAACAAGGTCAATTTATAGATGAAAATTAAGGAGGAGAAGAATCTCTAGTTTCTCAAGGAGGAGTCACTCTTCTAATATCAACTAAATATGAAGTCATGATGTAAGAAAGTGATGGTTGGTAGCCTCAAGGAGAAAGCTTCACCAACTTCCTATTTGAAGATAGCTTTGTGATCAACCAATAAAATTATGTTGAATATAACACAAGATATAAGAGGAATATTTAAGAGGTGATAATAATGTTCCTACAAGTTCATCTAATAATCCTATAAAGTAGAAAGGCATGAATATTAACATGATAGTCCCAAACACTCTTGCACCTATTCTAAATAAGAATGTGGTAAGGTTTTCTCAAAGTGTTTCAATTCCTAAATTTTAAAAAACTTCCTTACCTATAAGGACTCAAGATAAACTAGGTGTCTTCTCTAAACATTGTGAACTCATTGAAGAATTCCAAGGCATCCATTTCACTTTGGGTTATCCTTCATATTCCTAGTCAAAAAGAGATCTTACAAAAATAGTTGTCCACTATCCCTAATAGTCCTCCATATTCAAGTCAAATTCGTGGTCATGTTTGTATAAATAATGCAACTAGTAACATTTTTTAACCATCTAATAAAGTTGAGAAGCCTCCAACTTTTTATCTCACTCTCATTGTGGGTGATAAACTAGTCCATAATTGCATAGTTTATAGTGAAGCTTCTACATCAATCATGCCCAAAGTTGTAGCTGATAAATTAGGACTAAAGTATGAACCACATAGAAAATGAATGATTTAGTTATATGGTACACCTACCAAGAGAATAGGGTTGATAATTTTTTTAAGGTTTTCTTACATTATTGTCCTAGTTTCCTTATCCTCTAAGACATTATTGTGGTGGAACTACTTGCTCATTTTACAATCTAACTTTCAATGGATTTTATAACTAAGATAGGTGTATACCTCTCAGCTAACTAGTCCTTATTGGTCTTTAGGACAAGGTATGGAACCAATGTTACCATAAGAACTTATCCACCTAAAATTTTTCACATTGAGCCTTATGTTAAATAAAGCTCTAACTTAAATATGTTATTAATGAGAAGGAGGAGTCAAATGTGGATGATTGTGATTCTTCTACACTTGAGGGAATAACTATTTTTTTTATAAATGAGTATGGTGTAGATGATTATGATCATGATACTTATTCTTAATTTGAACAACCTCCTGTAGGGTGTAATATTTGGTGACAAAAGTTGCTTGGGCATAAAATTATATTACTACCAAAAAGAAAAACTTACATGAGTAGCATCAAAAGATGTGAGCCTTAGTCCTAAAATATTCAAACCAAGAAATTAAAGCTATCTCTATATTGATAAAATTAAGAGTTACTAAAATGATCACTCTATAAGGGCAATTCGTGCCTAGAACCATTTTTTAAAATATTCTACAAGAAACACTGGATAGTTCCAAAGTAGAGATTTAGTGAAATATTTATAGAACTAGTGATGAGATAAAGTAACTGATCAATTTTTCAAGGAAAAAAATTATAAGGACCAAATCACTACATGGTGAGGTTATAGTTTCATCCAACATACATAATAAATTGATGGATAAGCTTCCTTAATTATTAAAAGGAGCTATGTTTAATATTGAGACCATAGATATTGACTTCCAAGAAATTCATGCACTTTAATTATAAATGGAAGCCACCAAAGAAGAATATCCAATAATATGGGTTATGCCTATTCTACCTTAGAGTGATTAGATTCTCAAGTACACACTATTACATACTAGAACTGGCCATGTCCATGTGCCACTTCTAGTGACAACATCGATAGCTACATTAGAAACTAATTTAGGCTTAACAAAACTTCCAATGTCTACTCTAGTTGCAACACAAGTTACAAATTTAGTTTTATCTACTTCAACTATGTAATGGTTTTCTTCTTTAAGAATTTTTATATTAGAACTTTATAAATATACATGTGTATTTTCATGTTCCAGTTTTGATGGGACTACTAGTTCCTAATCCATTTATCATGTATATATTACATTTTAGATTAAGGATTCTATTTTGAGCAATCATTATTATACATGCATAATTTTTCATCATATTAGTATACAATTCTATTTTTGGATATGTAATTTTAAAATTTTCTTGAGATATGAGGCCTTCCCCATCCCAAGATTATTTATAATTTTATCCTCCTAGTCCCAAAATGAGGATAATTTTGGTTGTTAATATTAATAATAAATTTTGAGAATTTATGTAATTTGGTTTTGATGTGCAAAATATGATTCTTCTCCATCTTGTGGATTGTGTAAGAAGTTATATGATTTTAGATTATTATTATTTTGGTTATTCATGAGTTATCTCTATAATATACAATTATTCATATTAAGCTATTGATGATTTAAATGGATTTTGCATATGAATCATATTCACCCCTTCTATATGTGTTATTGAAATTTTAAAAATGTGACAACATTTAATTTTTTATGTTTAAGCATGTTGTATTTTGGTTCCCTTTGAATCCTAAATATGTTTTATTGGTAGTGTAATACAATATCCTACACCAAATATTGGTCTTTGATTCCTTTCCAAACCTTTAGTTCAAGTGTTTTATATAAAACTTCCATATGGTGTGGTTTAAAAGTCTCCTTTTATGCCCTACCTTTCCCTCTTTTTTGAGTTTATATTTGTCCTACCCACTTTAAGTTATATAACCCATCAATATACCCATCTTAAGTAGATTCAAGTTCATCCATAGCCAAACCATACATGGTAAACAAACTACTTTGTTAAGGTGTGGAGCCTAAAAGCTTCACCAAGGAGCGCATTACCAAAGTTGCAGGTTTACACAGTCACTGGCATCGTTCAGGAGTGACCAACATTAGTCAAGAGTAGTTGAAGAGATGCCAGCATCGGCAGGGATCGATCAACATCGGTCAGGTGCAAGCAGGTAGGAACTGGTGTCGGTTACCTGTGCATCCAGAAAGCAATTTCCAAGGACAGAACCGAGTGTTTGCATGATGAGATTAAGTTGTAGTCTTAAGTCTACGTCTCTATTATTAGTAAGACTATTTTTAGAGCCCTTGTTCAAGAGGCTTAACTGTTGGTTGTAAGTTCATGCTCAAGTTTCCTAATTCTATATGTAGGAAAGATCTTCTTAGCTTATTGTAGTAGAACATTGTGAATGTTGAAGAATAGTACAGAATTGTATAGGTGAATCAATCCAGGTTGTTGGAGTTGATTATACTTGAGAGAGAGAGCTCTTGAGGGAAAGGGATCTAGAGAGAGATCTTGTACATCTGAGAGAGGTGTGGAAGAAAGAAGTTTCTTTAATTGTATTCCTTCTGTAAAGAGTTTAATATAAGTTTTTAGGGTGGTTTCTTGTATCTCTTGTTCTTTGCTATTTATCATTCTAGTTACTTATCTATCTGATTTAATTCTACGGTTTATTGATTTCATAAGTGTAATCATATTGTTTGTTGATCCTGGATCTATTGTATTAAGAAGAAATCTAATGTATTTGAGACTTTTAAGATTTGGAAAGCTATGGTTGAGAATGAAATAGGCAGAAGATTGAAGTGCCTGAGATCTGACAATGGTGGTGAGTTTTGCAGCTTTAAGTTCAATTGGTATTGTTATATGCATGGAATTTGCAGGCAAAGGACGGTTCCAAGGACACCTCAGCAAAATGGTATTGCTAAAAGGATGAACAGAACAATAATGGAGCATGCAAGGTGTATGAGATTGCATGCTAGTTTGCCCTTAGAGTTTTGGGCAGAAGCTGTTGACACTGTAGTGTACCTAATTAATAGAGGACCCTCTACAACTCTGATACCACTTGTTGGGATATGAATAACCAGAAGCACACAATTGATTACCAAGCAACTTAATATGTAGAAATAAACCAGAATACACAAGTAACTAGAATTCAGAAATAACACATGATATGAGAGACAATACACAACTTGTATTAAAACTCTTTCAGAAGGAAATACAATAAAGAAGGCTGCCATAGTTCTTCTTCCTTACACACCTCTAGGGCTCCCACACCTCTAGGGAATAAATAGTAAATCTTCCCTCAAAGCTCTCTCTTAGGTCTCAACACCCAACTCAAACACAGAGTTGGTGTTTACCTTACACCTGTGCTCCACGCACTCCACAAGTGCTCCACACACTCCACAAGTACACAAACTTACTTCAAGTAGATCTCCCCTGAACCTACAACAACTTGCACCTCAATAGACCTTACTTATGGAAGGATCTTCCTTGCCTTCCTCTTAGCTCTGAGTACACACCTATACTCTAAGTAGATCTCTCCTGATACTGCTCCCTATTGTGTTGTTTTCCTCTCTGATCTTGCACACCTACAAATCAAACTGGTTCTGCACACCTGTGAACCTTGACCTTACACACACATACACCTACATATCAATGATCTTACTTACCATGTAGATCTCCTATAGAAGCCATGCTCACCTGATGACCAAGATCATACATACATGAAGAACCCTGTTGATTCTCCAATCCAACACCCACACTTGGTACTGTGGCACTAGGAGGAACACACCATTGCTCACCTCACACACAGAAGGAGCTTATAATATTGTTCTCTTACTCTCTAGCACAAGTTTATAATACAACCATGAGTCTATTATATAGATCTCATCCAAACAATAATTAGACATTTAATACAATAATTAGATCCATAGATCTCAGTCTAAAATTAGCTCTAAACATGCAAACACTTGGTTCATCAACCAACTGCCCGTAATATACTCGCAGCTCGAACCACAGGTGACCGATGTCGGTCCCTATCTGCCTGGGGGTCACTGACGCCGGCTGACTTCTGACTGACGTCAACTGCTTCCTGTCTCCTACCTGTCGACGTCAGTTGGCCTGACTGATGCCGGTGTCTATGACACTCCATAACTCTTCTGTAACCTCCTCCATGTCTGCATCAGTGAAGCTTTTAGCTCCACAACCTAACATACTTTGCTCGCCACTATTCCACCAACATGTTGTTTACAAAAATGAATACCCAATAACTCATGCCTTGGAGTGAATACTTTTCACTGATCATAAAAAATTAGAGAATACCCCATAAAGTCTTTTGGGGTGTTCATAAAATACACATCAATAGGTGACTAAATTTGGTGCTAAATGGAGGGGTGTACCTCCACCTCTATTCTTTTTGAAATAACCACTTAGTTGTAGTCAAAACACTGAAAATATTAATAAGGTCAACCTCAAACATTAAATTACTATTCTCACCTTTGGAAATCCATAGAAAAGTTAGTTCTGATAAAGGAGTTAGGAAGGACCCTAGGCTCAATCATTTTTTCCAAGTAGAAGACCTCATCTTTCACTATTCCCAATGGCCCTACCACAAGCCCTGGCCCCAACCTAGATATTTGAATTTGTCATGAATGTCATTGGGATGGTATTGACCTACCTAGAAACCCTAAGAAATATTATCCTTCCTTCTTTCCCTCAATAGGAAGGACCACTGAAGAACATGTTAAGGCATTTAAAAATGATTTAGGGATATTGAATGTAACTCATGAAGATGTGTCATGCATACTATTTCCATTCACATTTAAATATGTAACTTATGATTAGTTTTTTAATGTCATAGAAGGTTTAATCACCTCTTGGGAAGAATGTCAAAACACCTTTTTGGCATAGTTTGGCTAGGTCACCAGTTTAAGTGTTGTTTATCAACACTTTAAAATTATGAAAAGATATCCAAACAAACCAATTCAAACCTACACCACTAGATTAAAAAATATGTATAATATAATTGATACTACCTACAAACCCAATGAGGTGTTGGCCCTAAAAATCTATAATAATTATCTAGACCCTATGAATGATGTCTTTATACACAAGACTATCGATGTTGATACACTAGCTTTTGTTTATGATAAAGATATCAACATAGATAAATAATTGAACCCTGAAATGAAATATTTGGCCCAACTTAGTCTTTTTCCTATTTTTACATCTTTCAATCCAATTCCAAATTTAAATCATAACACCATGGCCCAATACTAAAAACAAGTGTATAACTAATTTCCTTTATTCCATGCTCCACCTACTCAACATCTCAACTTCCTCAATAATTATATGCCTAAATAAAATACAACCAGTCCCTATTAATGGTGATATTATTACTACATAGGGTACTAATTCCAATTCCATAAAAATAGAATTGGAATCAATCCATAGGATGGTGTATAAATTAAGTAATGAGATTATAAACATGCAAAAATGCATGGGTAACATTGGAGGATAGAATACCAATCAAATCTTTAGATTATATAGGTAAAATATGCCTTTAAATAGGTATAGGAAATATAAAACAAAAATAACCTAATAGGATTATAGAGATCAACATCATGGAAGAAACCCTTCCAAATTAGTGTTGAGTCCATAACACTTCATAACATAGTGAGATAGGCTGCATCAATTTCTACACAACCTTTGAGATATTTTATAAGGATATGGACAAATAGGAAGGTTTTGCACATCAAATAGAACCATTCTTATATTAATATAGGACATTACAATAATATAATGGTCTTAAGGAACTATGATATCCCATTCCTAGTTTAGGATGAGAATGAACTAGAGGATAATATGGATGAGATCCATACATTCCAATAGTTTGAGAGGAATAATTACAATTTAAGGAGAAAATATACTATTACTA
Organism: Torreya grandis; assembly: GCA_037957365.1. Classification (NCBI taxonomy): domain Eukaryota; kingdom Viridiplantae; phylum Streptophyta; class Pinopsida; order Cupressales; family Taxaceae; genus Torreya; species Torreya grandis. The sequence continues at coordinate 1,083,085 of JARHVA010002192.1, read as the reverse complement.
CTTTAACAATTCTAAATAATAATTCTACTAATACTCCATATTATTGGGCCAACAATAATCTACCATCTTAGGAGAGATGAGTAGTTGTAAACTGCATAATAGAAAGGGAAAGATAGGTACAACATTGTTGAAGACATGAAAAATATCAACTAAAATATCACCCTACATAAATTATCCTAGATCACTAAATAGAGGGAGATATTTATCAAATCCCTAACCAAGATATCTTCTACACCTAAAAAATAAAATGTTGTGTGTTTAAACATGATGGTATTTCAAGATAACATAATGTATAATAATTTATACTAATTTTCTATATGTTCAAAACTAATGTGCACAATTATTTGGTTGACTTAGGGACCTCAATCAATGTGATTCCCACAACTGTGTAAAAGATGTTGGGTTTGAATCTAGATAAGTTAAAGAGGGTGGTCTTGTGATTGGACAAGTATTCTACCCCATGTGTTAAAAAAAAAAAAAAAAAAATTGCATTGAGTTGAAATCTAAACCACATGCAAAATAGACCATTGACATCTTGGTCATAGACATTACAGAAGCATACAACTTATTACTAAATTGGGATTGGTCTAAGATACTGAATGGATACATGCCCATAAACTTTTCAAATATGTGGTTTCTCTAAAAAGGAGTATCTAGTTAGATCCAAATGGATATAGAATAAAAGATGAAGTACTTGATTATAGATTACAACACCACTAATGAGAAAGTGGACTTCATGTCTTCACATGTAGGAGTTTATACATTCACTACCAAGCAAGAGATGCTTGAAAAGAATTTTAAGGTCCATCTCAGTTATGGACTCTCCATTTTGATTAATCCATATCAAAATAAGGTTATAATATTGGAATATCCCTCACATATCTAGATGGAAAGTAATATATTATTTCTTATAGGTTATAATTTACCTACACTAATAATAAAGAAAATTATGAAGCTATGATCCTCATCTTATAATTTTTTATTAATCATAATGTTAACCAATTGAATATCTTTGAAAAATAATAATTAATGGTCAATCAAATATATAATAATTACTAATGCAAGCTTACTTATCTAAATAAGTACAAGCTTTGAGCTTAGGAACTGATCTAGTCTTTCAAAGAATTTGACATTAAGGTTGTCCCAAGAGAGCATAACCAGACATTGAAATCACTAGAATATTCATTTTCTAATCTAGTACCACTCTAAGATTCCAATATGTGGAAGTTATTAATAGAGATAGTGTTGAGGTCAACATACCCACTTTTTTTTGAAAAATTGGGACACTTGAGATGTTTTTTGAAGCTCAATCCTGTAAACATAGCCTATTTTGGATATTATTTATAATTTTAAGATCATCCAATATGTTAAACTTGGGTATTAATTTATGGTTTATTTTAATCTTACCTAACCATTACTAATAATTATTCTTCATTTCTATAATTCATAGGTTCCCTTGCATCCTTGCTCATGGATTCATTTTCTAAAACCATAGTATAAACCCTAGGTTCAAATTTGAATTTGGTGGGAATTATTTTGTGGGAGAATTTTAAATTTATTTTATACTTAAAAACAATTTTCATGTTTAAATATTAGTCATGTTTTTTAACATAACTAAAAGTTTAGCCTAAAAATGTTTGGTCCCTTTTATTATCTTTCTCGTTAGTTTCTTATTGTTTCAAATAAAGTCTCATATTCTATTTTGTAGGGTACCTTTTATTTTTTAGCATGGTCCCTTCATTATCCTTTTAGACTAAATTTTTAATCCTAAGTCCCTAACATATCTATTAATATGAATGAGACCTTAACCTTAACACTTTATCCTAAGACTTTACCATGGGTCCTAACTTAATTTCCTTGCATCTTTTCAAATTTGACAATCCACACTTCATCATAGGGATTAATCCAATGGAACAAGGAAGGCCTAGGTATTAAATTAAGAAATGTGCAACTCAAAAGATCCAATTATCTATGCTTTCTCACTACCTCTTGATTTGACAATGCAAATAATCCTAACAAAGTTGAGCACTTGGTCCTTTGAACCAATCACAAGTGAGCACTTAGATCCTAATCAATGGTTCTCACTTCATCGTAACCAAAAGTTAAATGAAGTGAATAAATCATTGAAAATTCAAAATCCTAGGATCTCTATGGAGATACCACATGGCACTCCCAAATTCAAAGATTAAAAGCAAAGGGGCCTATATGATAGAAGGGACCAATCATGAATAAGCTCCTAGATCATTATCAAATGACTCTCACTTCATCACGATTCTTGATCCAATAGAGTTAATTAGGCACAAAATCTTAGAAAACTCATATAGGTGTCAAATGGTACTCTTTTATTATAACATAGAAATTTTATGAGCTTAAATTTGAAATTCATGTGACCATGATTTGACATCTATGAGGATATATTTGACATCTGCATAAATGTCAACTTTAATCCCATCAAAGCCAAAAACTTCATGTGTTTAAAAATGACATTCTCATGATTATCATTTGATGTTCATGATGATGTATTTGACATCCAAAAGACCATAAAATTTAAGATAATGAACTATTTTTCTTAGGACTAAGGTGCATTCCAAAATGTTGCTAGAAAGCTCATAAACTGCCTTGCAGACTAATGGAAGGCCTCAGAGGATGCTCAAATGATATAAATATTTGAATTGTAAATATTGAAATGGTTTTATGGTATAAGTATATACAAAATTAACCTAGTATAAGTATATAGATTAAGGTATCCATTGCATTTTATTTAAATACCATGAACCTTAGGCTATAGACTTATACTAAGTCTTATTTTAAAGTCTTTGCAATGTAGAACATAGACTAAATGCTTCTAACTAAAGGTTTTAGTGTGTTTATTAATGTAATAAAATTCTATTTGGCACTATATAATTATATAATTTTGACCCCTTTGAGCATGTTCTATAGGATTGACATGAATATTTTAGCCCAAAATATATGTTGTATTATTTAAACACAGCATAAACTTTAGCTTAAAATAATTAGCCATGGTCCCATTTTGTATAAATATAGGAGACTTAGGTATAATAACTTTATCCTAAAGTTCATTATGTGTTTAATAAACACAAAATTAACCTTAGCCTAAGGTATTTAAAACCTAAGTCCCTGCCTAGCTCTTTGACATAAAACTTAGCATAAAATGCTTTAACCTAAGTCTATCTGTGTTTATTAATATGAGATAGACTTAGGTAAAAACATTTTATCCTAAGTTCTTTTATGTCTATATGTAAATGTAAAACTCATACATATTTTCAAATCAATGGCTCATGTTTTATCATAGAAGGATGATCTAATGACGTGAAGACATTGTAGACTTTTCAATGGAGCTCTAAGAGCCCACAGAGTTAACACATGGTGAGAGCATGTTCCAAAGTGACTGATGAAGGATATAATAATTTGTGTTTCATCACAATCCTTAATCCAATGGTGAAAAAGCACCAATGAATTTTAAAAATATCTTATAAGTCCCATGAAGGTACCAAGTGGCACAACCATGGGGCACTGGTACCAAAGAGTTAATAACAAATGAGAGCCTAGACCACAATAAATAGTTCAAAATCACTCATAGGATCTTGATCTGATGGTTTGAATAAAATGGGGTATTTTTAAAATTTTAAATTTTTAAATGCCAATGGATAGTGCTCAAAATTTATTTATGAAAAATGCCATGAAAAGTTCTAGATTGATGCCACATAAGCACTATACAAGTAAAAAATGACAAAAGAAGAGATCTTTTGTGCCTCAAGATGCAAAATTATAAAGGCTAAGGTCCAAATCAAATCCAAAGCATGTATGAGGCAAAATACAATTTATCTATTGCCATTAAATCTTCAAAGCCCTATAATTTCATAAAAGGACCCAATGTAAACTTGGATTGATTACCTATGAATTGAAAGGAAGCTTAAGTGTTTCTTTAAGCATGAAAGAGCTAACCAAAGACAATTTTTAATCCAATCATGAAGAATTTACAAACATAGAATCCATGGAAACTCAAAGACAATAATTATGAGATGAGATAGATTTGTACCTATCTATAAACAATGAAGGAAAGGTTTTCAAGGATGTAGGGCTAGATGTAGTGGCCCTGAATAATAGAAATAGGAATTGGTCTAAACTCTTCTTCACCATAGAGGAACTAAAACCCATCACCAAGGAGGAGTAAATTATTGTTTTGGTATAAAAAAAAGTACTATGATTTGGCTATGATTCCAATGGCTAGCCTCCACTATGCAACTACCAAGCTAGAGGTAATTCACTACATTGATGTCGTCACTCCAATTTTGATTGATTATAGAATTGATGGTGATTGTATCATCCATGAGGGAAGATATAGGAGAGTATCATACATTTCCCAACAGCCTTTGAAAGTTACTATAATCTCCCAAAACTCCATGTGGATCTACTCACAATAAAAGGATTGACCTCTGAGCATGACCTAGATACCATCTTTAGACCATGGTTGCTCCAAGGAAACCATGTCTTTTATGATTTTGAGGGAAATATACCTATTGCCTAGTTCAAGGAAGGGATTAGGGATATCATGACCATATTAAATGGAGTATATAGATCCTCTATCACCACTTATGTCAAAAAAACTTTGGTGTCCTATATTTACTTTATGGTGGAGAAAGAACTTGTCCCTCTAATTAGGGATATGAGTAGTATCTTCCTAGGAAAATAATTCATTACAATCAAAATGAAGACAAGTAAGCAATTTTACATGATGTCTTACTTTCTATATGCCCTACTATCTTCCACCAAGATCCCTAGAATCAAGAATTCATCTCTTGAAGGCAAAACCAACATCTCCCACCACTACTCAAAACTACACATCTTCAAATAGAGGCACTACATGTATTTAATATGTGACTATCTATCTTACATTGGTGGAGGCCATCATAGGTATTCCCATGATTAGGTTTCCCCCTTTGATTAAGAAGTACATAGAGTTGATGGGTGATATCTAGTTTTATCTAGATTGTACAGTTATTAGAATTGAGGGAATTTTAACCCAACCCTATAGATTGCCTATCCATATTCCTCTTAAGTTGGTAGAATAGGAAATTACATCTCAACTCATTCATAGATTTGATAGAGTTTTTAAAGAGAAAATAAATGGTCTTCTCCATCCCTTTTTTTTGATAATAGGAAGAATAGTTTTACAAGATTGGAAGTAGGTGGACACCATGTCCAGGCATAAGAACTCTTTTACATTTCAATCGGATGATCTTAAATAGTGGGCTACTAATAATGTGGTGGTCATGTATTTGAATAATAAATAACTACCCAAAATAATATATGAGCATGAACTGGGCCCTCATGACACCTTGTATATAAAGGCCAACAACTTTGAGGAAGTATTGTCTAGGTTTAAGGGAACCAACCTCAAGCTTATACAGAAGCTGACCAATGATAATAAGCTATTAGGGAACATATTTAAAATGCATCCCCTTCAGTACCATTTGTTTCTTAAACCCTCTAGGCCACCCCAAAAATAATCTCAATTGGAGAAATCATAACATCAAGGACAAACCATATAAGGAATTGGTAAGGAAAATATAGAAGATAGACCTAGAGAGGGACCCTCATCTTTAGCTCCCCCTCAAAGACCACCATACCTAGTTGAAAACTTAGATCTAATTTCCCTTGAGCCTAATGAAATAGTAGAATGTGTCCTAAAAGACCTTACAGAAGCATATAGATCTAAGGAAGAAGAAGCATAGGCTGAATAATCTCAATTTCAAGTAGAGGATGATGAGTAATAAAAATGGAAGGAAATATACCTTGATATAGTCCCAATGGCACAGCCAAAAAAGATGAAGGTAGAGTTGGCATTGGTCCCTATTGGATCAAGGAAGAGGCCTAGGTTAACTCTCACTCATCCCATAAGTGAGATAAACTTTTTTAATTAAGAGTTCCTTATATATGGACCAATCATCCCTGACTGGTTCATGTATGTAAAGATACAAAATATCCCTTCCCACTCCCACTCTTGGGCCTTGACCTAATCTATCAATTTGGATGTTCATGAATAAATCAAGCCATGGATCAATGGTTTAATGAAGGAATAGGAAGAAAAAATAATTATGGCCAAATTAGGGACATAGATAATGAAAATGGATGTTGTAAGATCATCAAGAAACATAAGAGTATAAGTCTTAGAGTCCTTAAAATTCATAGAGACATCCACCACTATGCAGTTAAATCTAGAGATAGCTAGATTAGAAAGGGTCACTCTAAGGAAGGCCATGGTAGGAGTTGAGGAGTTTACCTTCTAGAATATTGACCCCTTTGTAGGATTAACCCCTATTAAAGGGTAAAAAATTGGTGAGGATCTTATCCATGAGGAGGATATTGAAAGCCTAACATAGGTTAACAATGCTTAAGTTAGAGTTAGTATCTAAGGAATGAAGCAAAAAATTCAAAACTCGGAGAAAAAGGAAAATTTAGAGACATAGGCCATATTGTTAGTGCCTAATGACATAATAAACATGCTTGAGGCTTCATTATTTGATATGTTTGATTCTTTGAAATCAATAAATTTGAGGTAGGATGCCTTAAGCCAACAAGGTGAGGTAGTTAAGGGGTTAATAACAAAATGGTGGGAGGTAGAGACTAAGATAAGGGACCTCATTAGCATTGCGATTAGGAATAAGATTATTAAATTTAAATATATTATCTTGGCTCACCTAAATGCCATACTTGGAATAGTAGTATACAAAATCTAAGTTCTAAGTGCATGGACAAATAATTTAGACATACTCCTAGCTGATGATAAGAAATTAATCACTAGGATTGAGCATCTCTTGGGCACTATGCTGGCAAATCCTACCAAGACTACAACCCTAGAGATTATTTATGATATAGAGTACAAGCATAGAGTCACTTTAGTGATGAATGAAGTAAAGGGAAAGATCTAGGGAATATTAGGAAATGACAATGGCAAGATTCTATGCATGATCTTCACAGTAAAGGAGAAGTTTATAAAAGCTAGGAGCATAAAAAAATCTATGGATAGAGATGATAGGTACTTGGATGACCTAGTTGATCAAGAATAGGTTTTCTTCTTAAATGCAACTATAGACATAGAGCTTATCAAAGAACAACACTAGAGGGCCTTGGAACTTCTACAGGAGCAATAAGGGAGTCCCTCGATAATGGGCCCACTGAGCTGATTGATATTCCTTATTTGTAAAAGCATTTTAATCTTTGAAATAGGGAATATTGTTTTATAAGGAATATGATAGTTTATTAGCATATTTCCTCTTGGTAAATCAAAATTTGAGGAACAAGTGTATTCTAGAGCTTTCTAAAGAAGGGTAGTTGTCCTTATCTTTTGTACAGTTGTATCTTGTAACTAACCAATGTACTACCTTTTATTTCTATAAGAGGCATGTATTACCATCTTGTAGGGGAGATAATTTTGAGAAAAATTTATACACTTGGAGAAATTAATACAATTAAGGAATTCTACAAAGATTGTCTATATTGATGTGTCAATTGATAATATAATTTTTATCTTAATTACAAGTTTGATGTCTTAAATTTGAATAGTTTCTTTGAATTCTAGGTTGCATCTTCAATCACATGGTTTCTAATTTGTGCATATGCTAGATTAGTTGAAGGATATTGGATTTTCTTCACTTCATTTTTCTCTATATTTAGATGTGCAAATGTTATTTGATTATAGTAGTAAATATTTAAGGTTAACCTAGTTCTTATGATTCTCTACATTATTCCTTTGAAGTTTGTCTGGTATATAGTGAAATTTTATCTTAGGATATTTTATACTTTATATTGGATTAAATACATACTCAGTTGCAATTGATGCTTTGCCATAATGTTTAAGGCTAAAACAAGCAATCACTTGTCTTCTTTCTTCCTTAATCTCCTCATTTTTTTTAACCAAATCACTTTATTTTAAGCTTCATTATAAATATCCATCTAAATTAGTCTATAGATTAATTTTTTATCATAATTAACTAAGCATTAGCATAGATACAAACAATTTATAGAGAGTTGGACTAGGATGGATCCCGACCATCCATTAACATAAATTTTTGGGAATAAATAAACATTTTCCATTATTTCACCATAGGTAACATCAAGTTTACACAACCTACTACTCATGCTTTGAATTCCTAAAATTTTAAAATGAGAAGTGTTCTTTAATACTAAGGGCGTTTGTTGTGTACATAGAGACATCAACAGGTCCCACTAGTGATAGGAAGCGGGAAATCTTCATAAATTTGTTGGATCTTTCTTATCTTAGATTTTTTCCATCATATATGGATGATATATTTGTGATTTTAAGTAATCCTTTACTTATAAGGGTAAATATCATTGGTCTTTGTGGTCTTTGGCGTATCTTTGTGATTCCTTAGACAAAGATCAAAGGTTTTTGAGATTTGATGCTTGGTCTTGGCAAATTTAGCTCAAGCTTTAAAAATCCATAGTATTTAAGGTTAGGATAGCTTATTTTGATCGGTGATTGGCATATCTTTCATAGATATGAGTTTATTTTGGCTTAGACTTATAAAGATAGGTCATAGTATAATAATTGGGCATGTCTTTGAGATATATTAGATAAGATCAACATCCTTTATTGTTATTTACACAATATTTGAAAAATAATCTTAATACATAGGTTTAATCTTAGTTATTTATAAATATTAGATTGATACATCATATTTTAAATAGGATCTTCAACCTTTAAGCTGGAATTGCAAGGATTAAAACTAGGTCACACTCAGAGACAAGGGAACCTTTGCTTGATCTTAAGGTACATATAAGAGCCAAAAATGATAAAGGTAGATGTAGGAGATCTAAATATATTCCAAATTCACCCCTTCAAGGTACCTTTTCTTTCAACTTTCATCTTGGTATGGCTTGGTGGAGAAACCCTTTAATCCATGTGCTAGGTGTGGTGCATGATCTTCTATAAAACCCTAAAAAGTATTTGCCTACATTTAATACAATTGGTATAGTGACTGTTGAAAATCATATCAAGTATTTAAAGCTAATTTGAGGTTACTAAATGTTGTACATGATGATTTAGCTTACAAGTGATTTCCCTTTACCTTTAAAGATGCTACTTATGAATGGGTTTTGAACTTGATTGATAATTATATCACTATTTTGGATGGTTTTAATAATGTTTTCATAGATTAATTTGGTAAAATTGTCAGTCCATGTGTGATTTACCATCAATTTACCACCATTAAGAGGGATTCAATTGAGCCCATAATGTCCTTTAATGCTATATTTTAGAAAATGTATAATAGGACCATAAAACCCAATAATCATGATGATGCTTTAGCTTTATAAATATACAAGGATGTATTAGATCCCATGACCTCTATATTTTTGAAGAGATCTATTCTAGCTATAACTTCATTAGCCAATGCTTTTTCTAAGGTAGTGACCATCAATGATCAAAGACAACCCCAGAGACAAATGACCTATTATGTTCCAAACATCAACCCACATATTCCCATTCTAAAAATATTCCCAAAAAATAACTAGAATATTTTGTCCTTGAACCAACTTCCAAATCTAAATCAATTGCCCTTAAGTCATGCTACTCCCAATTAAAATCTAGGATTCTTGAATCATCCTACTAATGGATTAAATCCAAATGATCAAAGAGATTTAATACCATCTACTAACAATAACTAGGTACATAATTTTGAAACTCCCAAGAATGAGAATGAGTCTATCTTAAAAATGGTTGAAAAATTAAGCATTGATTTCCTTCAGTTGTAGAAACAAATAGGCAATACTAGAGATAACTTTAGTAGGAACTTCTCATTTCAAATGTTTAATAGGGCAAGAAATAGATGTTAGAATGATATTTTTCATAATAATAAGAATAATGAACCATATTCCAGTAATAAGACTATGTAAATTAATCATACTAATATTAAATTACCTAATTATTTTAGTGTACATTGCACAACCAAGCATGGAAAGATTGATTGTATATAATTTTACAAGGATTTTTAGGAATAATTAGACATATTTGAAGTGTTCCCTAATAAATATAGTGGTACAAGTGCCTCAAGATCCAAATTATCTAATCAATCCTTTATTGTGGAGACCTTCAATTTCCCCTTTCAAGAGGAAAATGAACCTAATAAGATCCCTGAGGAAATCCAGACACTCCAAAAATTCTTAAAGAAGACCTATCCCTTGAGGAATAAAGAGTAGAGACAACCCTTGACTACCTCAACAACTCTAAATAACTTTGGAAATCCTTCTGACACTTATTCAATAAATAATATAGAGCCACCTAAAAGGAGTAACTCTAAGCCTAATATTGATATTCCTAGTTATTCTAATAAAATTGGATATAACATTTTTAAGGATATGAAGATGATAAATGCTAACATCACTTTGCATGAAATGACATAGTTTACAGAGTAAACGGACCTCTTTCTAGAATCACTATTAAAGAAATCCAACAAGCCACCCAAGGCTAACCATACTATCATGACTATACATAAAGATAAGGTAGAGTCTCCTCCTTTCCTTCTCACTATCAGGATGTTCAATAAGAACTTGTACAATTGCTTATTAGATTCTAGAGAATCTACCAATATCATGCTAGTAGGCATTTGTAAACAACCTCACTTGACCCCTATTAATTTTAATAGATTTGTAGTTTAGTTAGACAAATCAAGAGTCAAGGTAGTTGGGGAGTTATTAAATGTTCATATGAAATTAGCTTCTGAGCCTAGGATACAACCATTTTTTGATATTTAGGTTGTGGATATTCTTGATTTTTATGGGATCTTGTTAAGTAGGGAATGGACCAAGGCTTTGAATGGATACATGTCCATAGATTTATCACATTTATGGCTACCTTGGAAGGGACTTCCTAATTAGATCAGGGTTGAGAGAGAGCTAAGGATGAAACACATGACCACTAAGTACAATTCCATCAATGAAAGCGTCAACATAATTGACTCAAACTTAGGGTTTTTCACCCTAGAGGCTACCAAGGTATGTGATCATAAAATTACTCATGTTGTTCTTGGAATATGGAAGTGACACTTTGATGGTGTTAGGTGTAATGTTGGATCTAGAGTTGGTGTTGTCTTAATTTATCCTAGTGGAAAGGAATATCATGCATCTTATAGAATCCAATTCCCTTTTACTAATAATCTTGCTAAGTATGAGGTCCTTATCCTAGGTTTTCAATTTACTTTAAAGAATATTGTTAAATAACTACTAGTCTATGGGGATTCATAACTAGTGGTCAACCAAGTAAGAATCAAATATCAATGCAATATATCATACCTTAAGAGTTATAAGTTTAGGGTTTAGGATCTAATTGAGTCCTTTGATATTTTTAGCATTACCTCCATCCTAAGGGAAGAGAACTAAGTTGTTGATGAGTTGGCATCTACTACATCCAATCTGATGCCAAACTAAGATTCCCCCAACTTTAGCTTTGAGTTTATCCCTTGTCCTTTGGTGCATGACAATGTTAATCATTTTCAAGTCTTCAGTGATGATCAGTAGATATTGGATTTAATGACCAATTATAGAGCATTTGATTCTCATATTATTTATGAGATTGATTAAAATGCATCTAAGGAGGATAAATTTGATGGTAAAGTCATTTAGCTAAATGACAAAAATATCCCTAAATGGATGATTTCTTTAAATAAACTATTTGATTAAGATGAACTGGTTGAAGTTCCTAAGATTCCTAAGGTAATTGGGAAAGACTAAAATGCAATGGATCTTGGTCCTTGAGATCAACCCTAGCTAGTGAATGTGGAAAAATCCTTCACCAATATTGAGAATAAGAAGGCTAAAGAGTTGTTAACCATGTATAAGGATGTCATAGCTTGGTCTCATGATGACCTAATTATCGTTAATTCAAGGGTCATTACCCATACTATACCCCTTAAGGAAAGTTGTAAGCCCTTAAAAAAAATAAACACCAGTGAATCCTATCCTAGAACTAATGATCTTTAAGGATATAAAGAGATTACTAGATGTTATAATTGTGTTTCCCATCAGGCATTCTACCTAAGTGGCTAATTCGGTGCCAGTCAGGAAGAAGAATGGTGAGATTAGACTATGCATTGACTTTAAGAATTTGAACAAAGTATTTGAAAAGGATAACTATCCTCTTCCTTATTATTACCAAGTAATTCAAGTTATTTCAAGTTTATCTATGATATCTTTAATTGATGGATTTTTAGGTTAAAACTAGGTGTTGGTTGATAGGGAAGATAGAATGAAATCAATGTTCACAACCAAGTGGCAGACCTTTACTTACAAAAGGATGCCTTTTGGACTAATCAATGCAGGAGATAATTTTCAAAGGGATATGGACCATGCCTTCCAAGGCCTAATTGGTAAGTTTATTATCATATATATGGACGATCTAACATTTTTTTTTAAAATAGGGAGGATCACTTTATGCATTTACAATCATTTTTTGAAAGATGCAGAAGGTATGGAATCTCCTTAAACCCCAAGAAGAGTATATTTTGTGTCACTGAAAGAAATTTTTTGGGTAATGTTATAAATAATGATGGGATCTCTATAAAACCTAAAAGAGTGGAGGCTATCTCTAGGATAGAGTGTCCAAATAGTAAAAAAGAGCTAAAGTCATTTTTTGGCAAGATAAACTTTGTAAGAAAGTTCAATTTTAGCTTTGCAGAGATTGTCAAGCAATTAAATGATATGATAAATAAGGATACCAGGGTCACATGGAATGAGGAATATATGAAGTCATTCAATGATATCAAAAAATCCATTAGCCAAGCTCTTGTCTTGGTAAGTCCTAAATTTTCAAGAGACTTCTATCTCTACTCTTTTACATCTAACCATATTATGGCTATAATTTTAACTCAAACGATTGATGGGTGTGATCACCCAATTAATTTTATGAGTAATAACTTTAAGAATGTTGTGTTAAACTATTCATTAATTAATAATCATGTATATTCATTAGTTAAGGTAGTAAAAAAATTTAGGCACTATATACTTAGAAATAAGGTGCATGTTATTTTACCTGACCCTACCATAAAGCTTATGTTGAGCCAAAATGAGCTTGGAGAATGTAGAGGTAAGTGGATGTCAGTTTTATAGAAATATGACATATAAATTAAGATAAAAAACTAGCAAGGTGTCAAGGATTGGTCTAAATTATTGTTAATACTAGCCCTAAGCTGAGTATTATGCAAGTTGATCAATAGATTTTCAAATCTAGTGAGTGGTATGATTTTATAATACATTTACTAATCAATGGTACTTGTCCTATATGACTATCTAGGGATAAAAAGAGGGCATTAAGTCTTAAATAAACCCATTATATTATCAAGAATTGAATCTTATATAGGAAAAACTTTGAGGGAGTCTACCAAAGGTGTGTCTTAAGAGAGTAAGTTGCTCAAATCACGAGTACCTTTCATGAGAAATTTGACAATGGATACCCATTAGGGAAGACCACTAAACATAATATTCTTAGAGATGGATATTATTAGCTAGAAGTCTTTAAGGATGCTCACAAGCATGTGAGGGAATGCAGTTTATGCCATATTTTTAGCACCAAGGAGCTTAAGGTAGCAATACCTTTGCAACTAGTCATGGTTGACAAAAAATTTACATAATGGGGGTTAGAATTTGTAAGATTAATCAACCCCAATTCATCTAAAGATCATAAATTCATCTTGAGTACCATAAATTATTATACAAGGTGGGCTAAAGCTATAGCCACAAAACAATGTAGGATGCAGGAAGTGATCAATTTATTGGAAGTGAACATTTATACCAAATTTGGAACTCCAGTCTCTCTAGTGTGAGATAATGGGTCTGAATTTTCATCAATATAAATGATTGAATGGGCTTATGGTAATGGCATCTATCTGTATTTTTCATCTAGTCATTATCCCCAATGAAATGGAGTCTATAATTCTACTAATAATAATTTGATGAAAATAATCAAAAAGTTTACTACAAACAAGCCCAAGACTTGTCACAAACTTCTCAAATATGCCTTATGGGTTGATAGGATAAGGATTAAGCAAGTTTTGAAGTCATCACCTTTTCTATTGATGTATGGCTAGAAACCAATATTTCTTATCACTCTTAAGTTTCCCACATACAAATTAATGTAGGAATATATAGAAGAGGGCTAGGAGCTTAAAAATTCAAGATTTTTGGACATCATTTAGATTGAAGATGCAAGGGAGAAAGCCTTTGCTAATTTTAGCAGACATCATACTATAGTGAAAAGATCATTTGATGAAAGGTTAAAGATTACAATATTTAAACAAGGGGACCTAGTTTTCCTTTGAGATAAAAAATATGAGCCTAAGGGCAAATGTGAAAAGTTCACACCTTTGTGTATTGGTCCATATCATATTGAAGAAACACTAAGGAACAACACCTTCAAACTCAAATATATAAAAGGAGCAGAGCTCACACTACCTAGTAATGGGTAGTACCTCAAGAATTACTTCTCTAATACTCCACCTAAAGTCTTTATGGATTAAAAAATATAATATGGTTAGGTTTAGTGTAGGTAGGCTAGTTAGTTTCTTTCAATTTTTTCCTTCCTATCCCTTATTTTTATATAAGCATGTGTATATTTGATTGTTTCCCTTTGTGTCTTACTTTGATACTTTTTTTTTGTGTGTTTGATTTTGTTTCCTTATTCCTTGATTCCAATAAATACTTTTGGATAAGCTTGATCTCAAACTTTATTTAGTTAATTGAAGTCACATAAATTAGAAATGAAGGTATAAACCTAATACATATGCTGAACATGGTTCTGAAATGTGAGCCTCATGTTATTATTTGAAGAAAATGGTAAAGATGAATGGATAAGTTAATTTTTTTATGAGAACATAAATATTTTCTTGACCTTAATTTGGTTTTAAGAAGATTTTCACTTATAATATGAAAGGTTAATTTGTTGAAGCATAATCATGCTTGCACTTAACAAACATCCTTACCAGGGAAATGGTTGAAATCATAGGTGATTTTCTAAGGATCAAACACTTAACCAAATCTTTAAACTAGGATATCCTAGATCCCAACCTTGATAAAATCATAAAAAGTATATAAGGATTCAATGCAAAATCAAAAAATTTCAAGCATAGGTGATTATAGTAATCTCCATTAGGGATATGGATGCTTGGATAGCAATGAAACAAGGCCTTAAGAGGAGCCAAAGGTATCTCTATCAGGGCTATGGATGTTTGGATAGTAGTAGAGAAATGTCTAAGCCTTATTTAAACTAGAATCATGGTTCTTAATGAATATCTAAGCATGCTCTAAGTCAGTGTTAATGATTAAAGATATCAAACTTGGAAGTTGTCTCCTAAAGCCCATAAAAAATAGAAAGTGTAATCAAAGCACACACATAATATGGCTATGTTTTAATGTTTGATCTCAATTATATAAGTTCAAGGTTTGTTTTAACCATAAAATAATTTAGATAATGGCATAGATCAAATAAAGTGGATGACTTAGTTGTTTGTCTAAACCAGAGTCTCTAGGTTCTAACATATTACTATGTTTCCCTTAGAAGTCAACATTTATTGAGGTCAACATACCCCTTTTTGTTTGAAAACTTGGGACCCTTGAGATGTTTTTTGAAGCTTAACCCTAAAATAATGGAAGTTTTTGGATATTATTTATAATTTGAATATCATCCACTATGTCAAACTTGGGTATTGATTTATGGTTTGTTTTAAGCTCACCTAACCATTACTAATAATTGGTCTTCATGTCTTTAAGTCATAATTTCCATTGTTGCATCCTTGCTCATGGATTCATGTTATAAAACCCTGGTAGAAACCCTCATTTCAAATTTGAATTTGGTAGGAATTAATTTGTGGGAGGATTTTAAATTTATTTTGGACTTAAGCACAAGTTTCATGTTTAAAGCTTAGTCATGCTTTTTAACAGAATTGAAACTTTAGCCTAAAAATGTTTGGTTCCCTTTATTATCTTCCCAATTATTTAATTATTATTTTTAACTGAGTCTCATATTCAATTTTGTAGGGTCCCTTTTATTTTCTAACATGGTCCCTTTATTAGCATTTTAGTCTAAAGTTTTAATCTGAAGGCCCCAAGATATTTATTAATATGAATGAGACTTTAGGATTAACACATTAGCCTAAGACTTTACTTTAACATGGGTCCTAACTTAATTTACTTACATATTTATAGATCTAATGATCTATGCTTCATCATGGAGCTTGATCTAATAAAGAGAGGAAGGCCTATGTCTTAACTTAAAAAACATGCAACTCACAAGATTTGATGATTCATGCTTTATCACTGCCTCTCGATCAAATGATGAGCAAAATACCAATAAATCTAAGCACTTGGTCCTTTGAACCAATCATGAGCTGGCACTTAGATTCTGATCAATAATTATCACTTCATCATGGCTAAAGATCAGATAGAGTGAGGACATCATTAAAAAGTTAAAAGCCCAAGAACTTTATGAAGTTACCATAGACACCCCCACATTTGAAGATTAAAATAAAAGGGGCCCACATAAGAAATATCCTAAGAATGGTAATCACTTCATCATAATTCTTGATACAATGGAGTAAATTGGGCCTAAAATCTTAGGAAGCCTCATAGAGGTGCCAGGTGGTAGTCTCACATTGAAACATAGGAGTTTGACAAGTTTAAATTTGATGTTCATGTGAACATAATTTAATGTCCATGAGGATGTATTTAATGTCCATGTGACCATCAACTTTAATCCCATCAAAGCCAAGAACTTCATGAGTTTAAAATTTATGTTCTCACTACCATCATTTGGCATCCATAAGGATGTATTTGACATCCACACGACTATAAAATTTTAGCTAATGAATTATTTTTCTTAAGACTAAGGTGCATTCCAAAATGTTTCTATAAATCTCATGAACTACATTTCAAACTAATGGAAGCCCTCAGAGGATGCTCAAACACTAGAAATATTAGAACTACAAATATTTAAATGGTCTTATGGTCTAAGTATATGCAAAATGAACTTATTCTAAGTCTATACTTTACGGTCCCTATTGAATTTTATTTAAATACCATGAACCTTAGGCTATAAACTTATACAAAGTATTATTTTAAATATTCTTTGTGATGTATAACTTAGACCAAATGCATCTAACTAAAGGTTTTAGTGTGTTTATAAATGCAATATAACTCTATTTGGCACTGGATAATTATATCATTTTAACCCCTTTAAGCATGTTCTTAGGCTTTACATGAATATTTTAGCCCAAAATATATGTTGTAATATTTAAACACAGTGTAAAATTTGGTTTAAAATATTTAGCCATAGTCTCATTTTGTATAAATCTAAGAGACTTAGGTATAAACACTTTAGCCTAAAGTTCATTTCATGTTTAATAAACACAAAAAGAACCTTAGCCTAAGGTTTTTAAAACCTAGGTCCTCTCCTATCTCTTTGACTTAAAATTTAGCATGAAATTCTTTAACCTAAGTACATTTGTGTCTATTAATATGAGATAGACTTACGTAAAAACATTTTAGCTTATGTTATTTTATGTCCATGCACTAAATTAAAACTCGTACATCTTTGTAGATCAATGGCTCATGTTTTATCATGAAATGATGATCCAATGGCATGAAGATGTTGTAGCCTTTTGAATGGAACTCCAAAATCTCATGAGATTGATGCATGGTGAAATAATGTTTAAAGGTGACTGACAAATGATCTAATGGTTCATGCTTCATCATGTTCCTTGATCCAATGGTGTAAAACCACCAATGACTTTTTAAAAGAGGTCAGAAGGCCCATGGGGGTGCTAAGTGGTGCAACCATAGGGCACTACTACCAAATAACCAATAATGAATAATAACCTAGATCATAATTGATGGTTCATGGTCACTCACAAGATCTTGATCTGATGATGCATAGTAAATGGGGCATTTTTAAGTGCCAATGACTAGTTATCAAAAGGTATTTATGAAAAATTCCATGGAAATTCCTAGATTGATGCCACATAAGTGTCATGCAAGCATAAAATGATAAAAGAAGAGATCTTATGTGTCCCAAAATACAAAAGTATAAATAAAAAGGTTGAAATCAAATCTAAAGCACATATGAGTTAAACTCCAAACAAGATACCACAATTAAAGCTTCTAAGCATTAGAATTGAATAAAAGGACCCAAAGTAAACTTGGATTAATTACCAATGAATTCAAAGGAAGTTTAAGTGTGTTTTAAAGCATAAAAAAGTTAACTAGAGACCATTTTTAATCCAACTATGATGAATTTTCAAGCATAAAAGCTATGAAAGTTTGAATATAACAATTTCAAGATGAGACAGAGCTTTACCTATCTATAGACAACAAAGGAAAGGTTTTCAAGGATACAGAGCTAGATTTTTTATCCCTAAACAATAGAAATAGGAATTGGTCCAAAATATTCTTCACCATAGAAGAGCTAAAACCCATCACCAAGGAGGAATAGAGGATTGCCATGGTAAGTAGAAAGTACTATGACCTAGTTTTAGTTTAAATGGATAACCTTCACCATGTAGATGACAAACTAGAGATATTTCATTGCATTGATGTCCTCACTCCAATTTTTATTTATTGTAGAATTGATGGTGATTGGATTATCCATGAGGGAAGCTCTAAGAGATTTTCCTACATTGCCCCATTAGCATTTGAAAGTTACATAAAGCTCCCAAAACCCCATGTGGATCTACCAACAATTAAATGATAGACCACTAAGCATGACCTAAACACCATCCTCAGACCATGGTTTCTGTAAGGAAACCATGTCTTTCAATACCTTTAGGGAAAGATCCCCATTATTTAGTTCATGGAAGGGATTAAAGTTATCATGAACCTAATAAATAGAGTATCTAGAACCCTATCACCATTTATGTCAACAAGACCTAGGTATCTTATTTTTTAATTATGGTGGAGAAATAACTTGTCCTTCCAATTGGGGATATGATTAGTGACTTCCTAGGAAAATAATTTACTACAATCAAAAGGAAGACAAGTAAGTAGTTTTACATGATGTCTTAGTTGATGGATGCCCTACTGGTTTCCACTAAGATCCCTAGTATCAAGAACTAGTCTCCTAAAGATAAAACCACCATCTGTTACCACTTATCAAAATTGCACATCTTCAAATATAGGCACCACATGAAATTCATATGTGATTGTGTCTATCCTATGTTGGTGGAGGTTATTATAGGGATTCCCATGCCCAGGGTTCCCCCTTTAATTAAGAAGTACATAGATTTAATGGGTGATATTTGGTTTTATCCATATTGCATAGTTATTAGAATTGAGGGAATTCTAATCCAACCCTATAGATTACCTATTTACATTCCTCCTAAGCTAGTAGAATAGGAAATTACTTTTTAACTCCCTCATAGAGTTGATGGAGTTTGTAAAGAGAAAAGAAAGGACCTTCTCCATCCCTTTCCTTTGATAATATGAAGAACAATTTTACAAGATTAGAAGTAGGTGGACACCATGTCTAGGCATAGGTACTCTTTTAAATTTCAATTGGATGATCTCAGTTAATGAGATCCTAAGAATGTGGTGGTCCCAAATTTGAAGAACAAACAATTCACTAAACCAATATATGAGCATGAACTGGGCACAACCAAAAAAGAATAAGTTAAGAAAGAAAAGAGGAATGAAATAGCCATTGACATAGTCCTAGTGACACAACTAGAAAAGAGGAAGGTAGCATTGGCATTGGACCTTATTAAATCAAGGAAGAGGCCTAGGTTAACTCTCACTCATCCCATAAGTGAGATCAACTTGTTTAGTCATGAGTTCCCCATACATGGAGAAATCATCCATGATTAGTTCATGGGTGGAAACTTACAAAATATCCCTTCCCACTCCCACTCTTCAGCCTTGACCCAATCTATCAATGTGGATGTTCATGAAAAAATCAAGCCATGGATCACGGATTTAATGAAGAAATAGGAAGAAAGAAGAATTTTGGCCATTATAGGGGTAGAGAGAAAGAAAATCGATGTTATAATAGCATAAAAAAACATAGGAGTAGAGGTCTCAGAGCCTCTAAAATTCACAAAGATATCAACCACTATGTGGTTCAATCCAAAGATAGTTGGATTAGAAAGGGTCACTAAAAAGAAGGCCATGGTAGGAACTAAGGAGTTCACCTTCTAGAAGCTTGATCCCTTTACAAGATTAACCCTAGTTGAAGGGAAAAAAATTAGTGAGAATACTATAAATGAAGAGGATATTAAAATCCTGTCAGAGGCTCATAATGCCCAAGTTAGATCTGGCATTTGAGGAATGAAGAAAAAAATTCAAAATTTGGAAAAAGAAAAAGAATATTTAGAGACAGGTCATTTTGTTAGTGCCTGATGCCATAATAAACATGTTTGATGCTGAATTATTTGATAATTTTTATTTTTAGAAATAAATAAAGCTAAGGATGCCTTAATCTAATAAGGTATGGTAATTAAGTGGTTAATAATAGAATGGTATGAGGTAGAGACCAATATAAGGGACCTCATTAATATTTTGATTAGGAACAAGATTACTAAATTTAAATATATTATCCTAGCTCATATTATCATAGCTCACCTAAATTCCATACTAGGAATATTATTGGACAAAATCTACGGTCTAAGTACATGGATAAATAATTTGGACAAACTCTTGGCTAAGGATAAGGAATTGATCACTAGGATTGAGTAGCCCCTGGGCACTATGTTGACCAATCCTACCAAGAATATAGCCTTGGGGATTATTAATGATACATAGTACAAGCATAGAGTCACTTTAGTGATGAATGAATTAAAGGGAAGATCAAGAAGTGATAATGGTAGGATTCTAGGCATGATCTTCACATCAGAGGAGAAGATTGTAGAGGCTAGAAGCATAAAATAAGTTATGGCCAAATATGATAGGGACTTGGATGACCTAGCTAATCAAGAAGATGTATACCTCTTAAATCCAAATTTAGACCTATATCTTATCAAATAACAACACTAGAGGGACATGTAACTTCTATAGGAGTAATAGGGGAGTCCCTCGGCAATGGGCCCACTAAGTTGATTAATATTCCTTCTTTGTAAAAGAATTGTAATATATTAATTAAGGAACATTATTCTGTAAGGCATATGACATTTTGTTAGCATATTTCCTCTAGGTCAATCTAATTTTGAGAAACAAGCATATTCTAGAGCTTTCTAAAGGACAGTTGTCCTTATCTTTTGTATAGTTGTATCTTATAACTAACCTGTGTACTTCCTTTTCTTTCTATAAAAGGCATGTATTACCATCTTTTATGGGAGATTTTTTCAATCAAATTTTTTAAACTTAGAGTAATTAATATAATCAAGGAATTTTTCAAATATTTTCCATATTTATGTGTCAATTTTTAATATATCTTTTCTCTCAATTACAAGTTTTATGTCTTAAATTTGAATAGTTTCTTTGAAGTCCAGGTTACCTATTTAATCACAAGGTTTTTAATTTTTGCATATGCTAGATTAGTTGAAGGATCTTGGATTTTATTTAATTCATTTTTATCTATATTTAGATGTGAAAATGTTATTTTATTAAAATAGTAAATATTGAAAGTAAACCTAGTTCTTACTTATGATTCTTTACATCATTCCTTCGAAGATTGCCTAGTATGGAGTGAAATATGAGCTTAGGATATTTTGCACTTTCTATTGGTTTGAATGAATATTCAATTAAAATTTATGCTTTGTCATAATTTTTGAGGTTAAAACAAGCAATCACTCATTTTATTTCTGCCTTACTCTCCTCATTTGTTTTTTTAACCATATCACTTTAGTTTAAGCTTCATTATAAATATCCATCTAGATTAGTCTATGGCTTAAGCTTTGATCATAATTTAATATTAATTAGCATATATACTTAAAATTTATATAGAAATTGACCAGGATGGATCCAAACCATCAATTAACATAAATTTTTGGGAACAATTAAACATTACTTTGTTGCTATTTCACCATAGGTTATATCAAGTTACCATAATCTACTACTCATGCTCTAAATTCCTATAATTCTAAAATGAGAAGTGTTATTGAACACTAAGAACATATATGGTACACATAGAGGCATCAGTAGATAGTTATTTATCTCTCTATCCTATATAAGGTGGACAACTTTTAGGTGTTGAGGATGTACAATAGATCATGAAATTCATGAAAAGATCTAGAAATTTCAATGAACAAAAAAATATGAGAAAGATGTTAAACCCATGCATGGTGAGAACCTAGGATAAGATGAATTTTAAAATTGAAGGAGATACACATTATTTTAGGCATGGTCTCCTTGGAGAAAGCTTTTGATCTATACCCCTAATCTCAGAAGCGAAAACCACTGAGGGAAACTAAGTTAGATTTTATCAAAGAAGATTTTGGCACTAACTAACACCCTCAACATATTAATGTAGGATTGAGTTTCACTAAAATAAAGAAATAATAGTTAAAATACCTATTGAAATAATAAATATATGTGATAGCTTAGACATATGAAGACCTGAAAGTCTTTGACCCCATAGTCTTTACACATACTATCCCACTTAAACTAGAGAATAATACTTCTAGGTAGAGATAGAGGCTACTTAATCTAATTCTAAACCCCCTCATTTAGATAGAAGTACATAAGTTTTTTGAGGCCAAAATTATCTTCCTAATTGGGAATTATACATGGGTAGCCAATTTGGTACTAGTTAGGAAAAATAATGGAGAAATCAGACTCTATGTCAATTTCAAAAACCTAAATAAAACATGAGGTAAATTTGATTAAACTCTACCTTCACTAGATGAGGTAATTCAAATGGTTAATGAATTAAAGATGATGTCCTTATTGGATGGATTCTCCAATTAAAATTAGGTGCTTGTATAGGTAGAGGATTAGATGAATATCACCTTCATAATAAAATCAAGTAATTTTACATATAAGAGGATGTTTTTTGTCCTAATTAATGCAAGAGAAACTTTCTAGATAGCCATATAATTTATTTCCAAGGGTTGGTGGGCAAGTACATCATCATATACATGGATGATCTCTCTATGTTATCCAAAGATAGAGCTAATCATGTATACCATCTCTAAAATGTGTTTTAAATGTGTAGGAAGTATGGGGTATAGATCAACCCAAAGAATAGCATATTTAGAGTTACTAAAGGCTATTTTTTGGGACATATTATCAATAAATATGGGATCTCCATTGATATATTGGGTTTAAGACATATAAAAGATGACACCTCCCAACAACAAGAAAGAACTAAAGTCCTTGTTTGGTAAGATTATTTTTTTGAGAAACTTCATTTCTAGATTTTTAGAGATTATCAAACTATTAAACATTATGATAAATAAATATGCTAAGATAGAATAGATGATAGAAGCTCAAGTATCTTTCCAAGATATCAATTCCATTATTGATCAAGATTTAGTTATGATCAATATAGAATTCAATAAAGATTTATATCGTTATTCATTCACTTGTACTAACACAAAAGGTGGATGATAATGAACATCCCATTGCCTTCATGAACACTAATTTAAATGATGTAAAGTTGACATACTCTATGATATTATTGACCAAGTTTGACTTTCTAGTCAAACTAGGGCACTTATAGGTAAAGAATTGAGTTTTTGGGTCTATAGGAGGTTTAAATTAATGTAATAAGGTGTTTAAAAGGTCAATTAATGTTATAATACCTTTGGTTATTATCCCCATAGTTTTATTTATCATTTTTGGGTCAATTAGAGGTCATTTTAAGTGCATTTAATGCTTTGTAAAGGTTTTTTTGGAATTATTAAAGTGTCAAGGAGTTTTATTATGTTACATGTGTCCTAATAGGTCTTTATAAACTATAATTAACTAAAAATTGAAAGTTGTTTAGGCAAGAGGTAGTTTTCTTGGCCAATGAGAGAGAAATGGGAACTTGTACTATAGCCTTGGGAAGCATGCCACTTTAAAAACATGGTGGTGTGACTCTTCACCTTCCCAAATGTCATATCAAAGTTTTTTTTTCATATATTTCATAAAAAAATGGCATCTATAACTCATTTCTCTTCTTTCTCCATTGTCAAGCCAAGGAAGGTCAACTTCAAGCACTTTGTATGGAAGGTACATGTAGAACTGGGAGGAGTGATTCTATAGGTGGATTTTAATATAAATACAATTCATTTTAATAATATTAATTTGTGTTTTTTTCCTCCTCCTTTATGAATAATCATTAACAATCTAGATAGCCTTATATAAAATTACATCCAAGAGGGGTACAATTATGCATTTGTTTCTAATTTTCAAGGGTCCATGGAGCTATGTGATATTAATGTGATGTTTTTATGATGGAATAAAGATATATATTTTATATTTGAAACATATAAAATTTATATTCTCATTGTATTTTAAAAAAAAATCAAATAATGTTTTTTTCTTGGAGTTTGCAAAGTTGGGTGCAGGACCTGTATTTTTCCAACATGGGAGAAGCTCCATGGATGTTTCAATATGCTTGGATACATGTTTTAAGGGTGTTTAATTCTATGATATTGTGAAATATCAGTCAAATAATTCAATCCAAGTTGTGTTTTTCCTTGTTTACTACCCTGTTAGCAAAGTGTATTCACAGTCAGCTTTTACAGAGGCATTAAGAGGTTGTACAGATGAGATAGAGTTGAGAGTGCATGGTAAAATCCATTTTTGGCCTTAAAATTCCAAAAGAGTCATAATTATCAGTATTTGAAGGAATATTATGGTATCTAATCATTTATCATTCCAAGGAGAGGTCATTCCATTTTTGGGCTATTAATCCCCAAGTGTTCAAAATAGTGGTCCTAAGGTTTTTGTGAATTAATGTTAGACATAGTGGAGTAGGATTTTACCATTTTTATTGATTTTAACTTGTATAAATATGAACATAGTATAACTATGTAAAATTTTGGGGATAGGTGGTAAGTGTAAAGGGTACTTTGAACTCCTCTAAATTGCTAAGAAACCACTAAAAATCAACAGTGATATCTATAGGATTCTTGATAACTACTTACCCTACAAGTCATTTGACAAGTCCTAGACCGATTATTTAAAGAGAGAAAATTAAAAATAAAAATAAAAAACCAATATTAAGAATTTAAATCATGAAGAGGAGTTATTTTTCATGAAAGGAACTTTTGGGCCTATTCCTTGTCTGTGCATAGGGCAAAGTATATAGGGAAGGCAATGTTTTAGTGATTAACATAAGATAATGATGTTAAGGTTTCCTAGGAAGTGATATAAGTACAAGAATGAATAAAATGAGTTAATTTAAACCTAAACATAAATTTATACACTCTTAAACATGCTCCAAATGACTAAACACAAGCTACAGGCCTAGATTATGCACCTATAGCCTGGTATTAGGAGTTAGTCTAATTTAGTAATAGGGAAGGTTTTTGAATCTGAAATCAAGAATATAAGTAGATGGGATGGAAATAATAGAGTAATAAGAATTAAAAAAATATATTTTAATTATTTTTTATGTCAAAAAAATACCTTGATAACCTACATGCCTATATTTGTGTGTCTCAGTCATGCACAAAGGTGAAACACAATCAAACTGGCAGTGAGGTGAATTTTTGATTTTTAGACCTTCGTTAGAGTCCTTAAAGTGATATAAGTGAAAATAATGGGAAAATGAGTCAAATTAACTTTTTATTAGTCTAAAAAAATCATGGATAAATCCTTAAAATGGCCAAAACATCACTAAATAGGGGCAGGAATAGAGATAAACACAGTCAAGGTAGGGGTATGCCAATGAAGGACCTAGACACTAAAATGCATGTTTTGAAGGTTTTATATGTGAATAAAATAATGAGTATGGTTTATTAACAAGGAAAAAATTAAATAAATTCTTAAAAATACCAAAATAATATCATGATAACCTACAACAAACACAAGGTAGTGGTTTCCTTTTCTAGGCATTATAGGCCTATTCTAGGTTTCCATGGCATAGAAGGTATTTAAGGTTACATTAGGATATATAATGATGGTGAAACATTATTAATGGTATTTATATCCCATAAAATATAACAAAAATATAAAATCATTCTTTTTATCTCTAAGTACATCCTATACCCTGCCCACCTCAAACAATGTTTTCCCAAAAGTCTACCTTACAAACATGGAGATTTGGGGACCAAATGGAGGATTTAGGAGTTAAAATTTGGTAAATAGTACCCTTATGACCTATATTAAATTATAAAATAATAATATTTTATGATCCAATAGGAAAAATACTCACTATTTTTTCTCAGAGCAAGGGTTGTTTTAGTGTGCATAGAGGTGTCAATTCTAGGAAAAATGATGAAATGTTTAACCAGAAGGATATGAAGGAAAATTTTATGATTTTTTAAGATTTATGGGACCTAATTAAACCTAAAAAACCTTAATTTAGGGTCTTTAAACATACAAGTTGTTCTTACTAAGGAGGTTTATAGTCAGGAGTGAAAGGAATCATTAGGCCTAAAAGCAAAATTTGGGATCATTCTCATTCTTGGAATTTTAAATAACTAAAAATTTGTTGTAATTTTTTTTCATAGGTATAATATATGTTTTTGAGCCATCATAGGTCAAATAAAACAATTTGAGTGTCAAATTGAGTCTCAAATGGCAAGCAGGCCTATTGGTAAGGTCTAGGCCTAAGGCCAAACAAGGGTAAGTTTTCATTTTTATAACTTGAGGAGATAATAAAATGATTGTAACATGATTTTTGGGTTAATATATAGGTTTATGAGACATTGGACTGAAAATAAACGAATCATAAGGTCAATTATTGGCTTAGAATCTCCCAAACCCTCATGAAAGGCCTAAAATGGCTCAAATGGGCAACCTCAAACACTTGGAACTTCCATCATCTCTTGCATGGGACATAGATATGTTCAAGGAAGTTGGATAAATTACTAAATAAGACAAAATTATAGTTTTTAATGAATTATAAGGTGCCATATTTATGAACAAACACTAAGAAGGCTTGTCACTCTAAAACCCTCCAAAACCCTATCTGAGACCTAGTTGTGAAAGTAAAGCTAGAGGTGCCAAAAAATGGAGGAATTTTAACCTTAGTGATGAAGATAATTTATTTAAAACTCCAAGAGGATCATATTCATGGATTTTGATTGTATGAAACTATACGGATAGAGGTAAAAACATGATTTTTCTCATTATTTTGTGTGTTGTGTAATCTAAATGATGAATTAAGAGATGAAACAAAGTTTAGGTAGAATATTTACTCTTAATATAATTAAAATATTAATTTAATGTCATAAATAAACTTATAAGTTCTTAAATTAGGTCCTTTCTTTTAGCCAGTGAAAAGTGGACTAATATACAAGCTAAGGAGAAGAGAGAAAATTTTCAAGTGAAGTGATTTCAAAGTACCCCTGATGCTTCCATGGCCATGAAGTGAATTTAAAATTGTAATTAACTCCCTCACATGTATTTTAATAAAAAAATAATGAAAATTTGGAAGCCAAGGGTGAAGGGTACATAGAAAGGTAGTTTTCAAGACAATAGATGATGATGGCTCTCTACTAGTTATTTCCAAAAGACCATATATTAATCCAATTCATGTAGAGGAATGTATGATATCCTATATTTACATAAAAATAATTTTACCTATCCTATATCAGTTACAAGATGTCCAAATAGGCCTAATCATGAAGGCAGTTTTTATGTGCAAAAGGAGGAGTTTTGTGTCATTTTGCCTAACTTTGATGAATTCGATTGACACTTGTTGATCTTTAACTTGAATGGTTTGACCCATATCATATTTCCATGCTTGTATATCTGAAATTATCATCTTGAAACATGTACAAGTGACCCTTGGACTTATTTCTCTCTCTCTCTAACTCTATAAGAGTTAGCCTTTTTTACATTGTAAGGATTCTCCACCTGAGTATGGTGAATCCCTAATACATTTTACACATTCATATCAATAAAATTACAATTTTTTTAACCTCTCTCATGAATTTTCATAGTTTTCTCTAATTTAATGTTGAATTTTCTTAGTGAATACTATGGATTCCTTAGCATTGTACTTCATTCTCTCAACTATTTATAGCCTCTTCTTGTAAGGAATGTGAAGTGTTCAAGAGATTTTCATTGTTAAAGTGATTAGTATTTTCATTATAGTAATTCAAGACCTATTTTATATTCCTCCTAACCTTGCATATCATTTAGGATGTCGTAATGTAGTATTGATGTGAGAAGACATAGATTTGGGAAAGAGTATGTTTTAGTTGGTGCCTTGGTCTCAAGTGTGGAGTGAAAGTGGTTGTAAGTCATCAAACATCTGGTATATCACTTCCATATTTTAGGTTTTATTTATGTTATTATCAAGCCTTCTCAAACCCCCAAGTTGATAGTAGTATAATCATGAGATTAAATGTTGCATTAAGGGGAGCTAACCTCTAATCTAGAGGTCCATCTAACAAGTTTGCTCACCCGCAACAAGTGAGATGTACCCATTTTTCCACTTGGATTAGAGGCCTTAAAAAACTCTTATCATATGGTAAATATAAGTGAAAATATTTTTTGGCATGCATGGTGGGATAATTTGTCTAAGGAGTTGAAGAAATCTTGGTGTGTTCTTCAACCAATCAGCCTTTTGAGGTATTTCAATCAACACTAATGGTGACTTCAAGTTGAACCAGCTGATCAAGCATCCCTAGTGCATCAAGAAATCACATTTTGTATGTATAATCCCATTATTGAGTACTATGTACCTTATTATCCTTAATATGGATTTGATCAAACTTATGTTATTCATGGAATCACCTCAAACAACTCTCCTAATTGTCCTCCTAATCAATCCAAGAGTGCTAGGGAGATAATGTTGGAGTTTGAGAAATAAATTTCGGAGATAGATAGGTTAAATGAGAAAAATAGATATCAATAAGAGATAATGTATAAGGAAAAGAGATTTTGTTTAAACATGCAATCCATGAAGGAAAAACTAGTAAGATGGAGGAGTCAACCCACTCAAGGCAATCAACCTTATATGCCTTTTTCCATCCCAAGATAGCCTTCTCCCATACAAAATAAACCTTACACTTGTACACCAAATCCTTTCTACCAAATATCACTTGCTCACCAAAATAAAGTTATCCATCCTCCTATCCCATCTAATGCATCGTTTCCTATACCAAAACCAACTACTCTTGTTATTAATGCTTTGCACCTAGTAATCCAACACCAAAGGCTATTAAAACAACCTTCTATGGAGACTAACTATTTCAATTCCTTGAATTGTGAGCCTTCCTTTGAATAAATTCATCTTATTTACTTTAAAAACAAACATAATCATCCTCAAGTAACTCCTCCTATACATGTGAAAACTCTTCCTAATCTCCCTCAACCTCCTCAAGTCCTCCAATCAAATGTGAAGATTCCAAGTTGGGAAAATGTATATCATGAACTAGCTCAAGACATTAAGAAAGATGAAATGTATTCCTATCCTCAAGAAGAGAGTTCCAATCCTAAGGTCTTGAGTTGGAGTGAAATATTGTAATCATGGGGTAAGAAAGAAGAGAAGAATATTGTTCAAGAGTGTAAAGTGGAAAATGAAGCTAGTCCTTCTCAAATCCCTCCCACCCTTCCTCAAAAATCTTCTTGTACATCATGGTAGCCCTCATGTACTCCCTATCTCCATGATGATTACTATGAGATTAAATAAAGACTCTTCCAAGATAATCTAGAAAAAAAATTGAGGAATTAGAGGCAAAGATGAAGTTGCTTAGTCAAGAGGAGATGGAAGGTTTAAACTTAAAATAAGATCCTATGCCTAAATACATTCCATCTACCTTTCATCAAGAGAGTCCTCAAGCTAATTTTTATGTTGATGAATTTTTGGTCAAGTGGAAAGAATAGAATAAAATGATTTTGGCCCAAGGTTTTCCTCCTCTCTCTCATGAGATATCAAAAGAACCTCTCACGTGTCATTCCCAATCTGATTTTGAGAGTCCTTGTGTTCAACCTCTTGGCTTGGGTGATGAAGAATGTTTTCCTTTTGTTGTAGAGCCTATCTTGAGAAAGGTAAGTCAAGAGTAATGTGCTCAATTCATGACTAATCAAAGAGACTTCATGAGTGTGGTAGAGGAGGAAATCACCATAGGTACCCCTCTTGATGAACAAAAAGACAATTCACAAGCTTTTGAAGAAGGGTGTTTTATTTTTCCTAAAGAAGAAGAAATGATCATTATTTCCTTTCTCACCTTGTAAACACCATATATGAACATGAACAAGTCCATATTTAGTATTTGTATGACTTGTTTAAAGATAGTGTAGCAGGCTATACTCCTTTCCAAGGAGACCATGAGTTGATCAAGCATGAAGAAAGTGGCATGGGAACTCAACTAATTATGCAAAGGAGAAACAAACCTTCATGTTTATTCTTGTAAGGGGTTTGTGAATCTAGGAATGATATTTTGGAAGTCACCAATACAGGATATAATCCTCTAAAATGAGATCATCAACTCTTGAATGATGGAGAAGAATCATATTGGCCTAGAGTTTCTAGTGAACATGAAATCAATCCTTTTAAAATCATGTTTATAAAGAGAATGGGAGTCGACCATGAGAAATTGAAGAGGTAGCAATATGAAACAAGTGATAATGTACAAGAGGAGCTCACTTCCTTGTTACGATTATTTGGAGTTGTTTGGTTCCTAATGAGCATCATGCTAATGAAGTTGGTAGACTTTGTGAGAAGCATGGAGGTAGCAATGATAAGAGACAAAAGGCTAGTTCATTCATCTAATCCTTCATGCCATGAAGTAAGAAAAATATCAATATTCCATTTTAATCTAGTGAGAGGTATGTTTATAGTTAGTTGTATATAGTATTTGTATTTTGTCTCTCCTAAGTACCTTGAGCACATGTGTGTCTTGTGTGTATTTGTCTTCTTTGTTGTGTATGTCCTTTTCCTTTATGTGTTGAGGTAGTCACTAGTAGTCTTGGTCATGGTCAAGTATCCTTATTTTTTTTAGTTGATAGATGAATCCTAAACCCAATGGAATAATAAGGCTACTATTCTAGTTAGTATAGCAGGCATACTACCCTCATGAGTCACCAAATTGTTGACCAAGTTTGACTTTCTAGTCAAACTAGGGCACCTATAGGCAAAAACTTGAGTTTTTGGGTCTATAGGAGGTTAAAATGGATTTATAAGGTGGTTTAAAGGTCAATTAATGTCATTTCATGTTATATTACCTTTAGTTATAAGCCCCCTACATTTATTTATCATTTTTGGGTCATTTAGAGGTCATTTTAAGTGTATTTAATGATTTGTATGAGTTGTTTGGGAATTGTACAACTTTCAAGAAGTTTTATCACATGAAATTTGTCCTAGGATGTCTTTATAAACTGTCATTATCTGAAAATTATGGGTTTTTTTACGTAAAAGGTAGTTTTCTTGGCCAAGGAGAGAGAAATGGGCAGTTATACGATAGACTTGGGAAGCATGCTACTTAGAAAATGTGTTGGTGTGACTCTTCACCTTACCACAGGTCATATATATGTTTTTTTCATATATTTAATAAAAATGGCATCTAAAACTCATTTCTCTTCTTTCTCCATTGGCAAGCCAAGGAAGGTCAACTTCAAGCACTTGGTATGGAAGTACATATAAAATTGGGAAGAATGATTCTATAAGTGGATTTTAATCTGAATACACTTCATTTTAATAATATTAATTTTTTTTGTCTCTTCATTTATGAATTTTTTTTAATAATCCAGGCAACCTTTTATAAAACTACATCTAGGAGGGGTACAATTATGCATTTATTTTTTATTTTTATTGGTCCGTGGAGCTATGTGATCTTGATGTGATGTTTTTAGGATGGAATAAAGATATCTATTTTATGTTTTAAATATATAACATTTAAATTCTCATTGTCTTCGAAAAAGTTTTCAAATAGTGCTTGTTTCTTAGAGTTTGCAAAGTTGGGTGCAGGACCTATATTTTTCCAACGTGGGAGAAGCTCCATGGATGTATCAATATGCTTGGATCCATGTTTGAAGAGTGTTTCATTAAATTTTATTATGAAATACCAGTCAAATCATTCAATCCAAGTTTCCTTTGTCCTTTTTTAATACCTTGTTAGCAAAGTGTATTCAAGTTAGCTTCTACAAAGGCATTAGGAGGTTGTACAGATGAGATAGAGTTAAGAGTACATGGTGGAATCCATTTTGGGCCTTAAAATTCAAAAAGATTCATAATTATCATGATTTGAAGTCCTAAGATGGTATATGAGCTATTCTCATTCCAAGGAGAGGTCATTCCATTTTTGGGCTATCAATCCCCAAGTGTTGAAAATAATGGTCCTAAGGTTTTTATGAATTAATGTTGGATATGGTGGATTATGATTTTACCATTTTTATTGCTTTGTCATTATATACCTATGAACATAGTAGAACTATGTCAAATTTGGGTACTATGGGGTAAGTTTAAAGGGTACTCTTAACTCCTCTAAATTTTCAAGAAACCACTAAAAGTCAACAGTGATATTTATAGGATTCTTGATGACTACTTGCCATACAAGTCATTTGGTAAGTCCTACACCTATTATTACAATAGGTAAAATTTAAAAACAACAAAAAAAACAAAATTCATTATTTAAATCATGAATAGGAGTTATGTTTCATGAAAGGACTTGTTGGGCCTACTCCCTGTCCGTACACAGGGCAGAGTATATAGGGAAGGCAATGTTTTAGTGATTAGGACAAGATCATGATGTTAGGGTTTCCTAGGAAGAGATATAAGTCCAAGAATAAATAAAATGAGATAATTTAAACCTTAATATAACCTTATACACTCTTAAACATTCTACAAATGACTAAACACTACCTACAAGCCTAGATTATGTACCTACAACCTGGTATTAGGAGTTGGTCTCAGTTAGTAGTAGGGAAGGTTTTTAAAGCTCAAATCAAGAATATAATCAGATGGGATGATAATAATAGAGTGATAAGAATTAAAAAAATATATATTTTCATTATTTTTGAGGTATAAAACATACCTTGATAACCTACATTCCTATAGGTGTGTGTCTCAGTCATACACAAAGGTGAAACACAATCAAACTGGTAGTGAGGTGAATTTTTGAGTTTTAGACCTCTGTTGGAGTCCTTAAAGTGATATAAGTGAAAATAATGGGAAAATGAGTCAAAGGAAATTTTTATTAGTATAAAAACATCATGGATAAATCCTTCAAATGGCCAAAACATTAGTAAATAAGGGCAAAAATAAAGATAAACACAACCAAGGTAGGGTTATGCCAAATGAAGGACCTAGACATGGTAATGCATGTTTTGAAGGTTTTATAAGTGAATAAAAGAATGATTATGGTTTATTAAAAATGAAACAATGAAATAAATTCTTTAAAATCCCAAAATAAGATCATGATAACCTACAACAAACACAAGGTAGTGATTTCCTTTTCTAGGCATTATAGGCCTATTCTAGGTTTCCATGGCATAAAAGGTTTTTGAGGTTCAATTAGGATATATAATTAAGTTAAAACATCATTAAAGGTATTTATATCCCATAAAATATCACAAATAATATAAAATCATTCTTTTTGTCTCTAAGTGCATCATATACCCTGCCCACCTCAAACTATGTTTTCCCAAAAGTCTACCTTGTAAACTTGGAGAGTTGGAGGACCAAATGGAGGCGTTAGGAGATAAAATTTGGTAATAATTAAAAAAATTACCTATATAACATTATAAAATAATAATATTTATTATAAAATAGGAAAAATAGTCACTATTTTATCTCAGAGTAGGGACTATTTTAGTGTGCATGGAGGTGTTAATTTTGGGGAAAATGATGAAATGTTGAACCAAAAGGACATAAAGGATAAATTTATGATTGTATAATCTTTATGTGACCTAATTAAACCTATAAAAATTTAATTAAGGGTCTGAAAACATACAATTTGTTCCAACTAAGGAGGTTTGTAGTTAGGGGTGAAGGGAATCCTTAGGCCTAAAATCCAAATTTAGGATCATTCTCATTTTTTGCATTATAAATACCTAAAAATTGGTTTAAAATTGTTTTAATAGGTATAACATATGTGTTTTAGCCATCACAGGTCAAATAAAACCATTGGAGTGTCAATTGAGTCTCAAATGGCAAGCATACCTATTGGTAAGGTCCAGGCCTAAGGCCAAACAAGGGTAAGTTTTCATTTTTGGATATTTAGGAGATAATAAAATGATGGGAACATGTTTTTTGGGTTGATATATATGTTTCAAATCCATTTTTTTGAAAATAAATGCATCATAATGTCAATTCTTAGCTTAGAAGCTCTCAAACCCTCACGAAAGGCCTAAAATGGCTCAAATGGGCAACTTCAAATGCTTGGAACTTCCATCATATATTGTATGGGAACTAGAGATGTTAAAGGAAGTTGTATATGATCCTCAAGAATCCAAAAGTATTTTTTAAGTAATTCTAAGGTGCCCTATTTATGAACAAACACTAGGAAGGCTTGTCACTCTAAAACCCTGTTTGAGACCTAGTTGTGAAAATCAAGCTAGAAGTGGCACTAGATGGAGGAATTTTATTCCTTTGTGATCAAGATAAGTTGTTTAAAACTCAAATAGGATCACATACATGGATTGTTTTGTATTTAAATTTATATATAGAGGTATAAACATGATTTTTATCACTGTTTTATGTGTTATTCAGGCTAAAGGATGAAATAAGCGATGGAATTTTTTTTGGGTAAAGTATTTAATCTTAAGATAAATCTAAATATTAATTTAATGTCATTAATCAAATTATAAGTTCTTCAATTAGGTCCTTACTTTCAGCTAGTCAAAATTGGACTAATGAACACGTTAATGAGAAAAGAGAAATTCTTCAAATGAAGTGATTTTAAAGCACCCCTAATGCTTTCAAGGCCATAAAAGGCCTTGAAACTTGTTAGTAACTCCCCCCCATGTATTTTAATGACAAATAATGACAATTTGGAAGACAAGTGTGAAGGGTGAATGTAAGGGTAGTTTTTATGATAGCAGATGATGATGGCTCTCTACCAATTATTTTTAGAAGGCTAGACATGCATACAATGAATGTAAAGGTATGTATGAGATCCTATATTTACATAAAAATAATTTTACCTATCCTATATTAGTTACAAGATGTAAAAATAGGCTTAATCATGAATGCTATTTTTCTAGGCAAAGAGAGGAGTTTTATGCCATTTTGCCTCACTTTGATGACTTGGATTGACACTTGTTGCTCCTGAACTTGAATGGTTCAACCCATATCCTCTTTCCATAAATGTATAACTAAAATTATCATCTTGACACATGTCCAAGTGACCCTTGGACTTCTCTCTCTCTCTCTCTCTCTCTCTCTCTCTCTCTCTCTCTCTCTCTCTCTCTCTCTCTCTCTCTCTCTCTCTCTCTCTCTCTCTCTCTCTCTCTCTCTCTCTCTCTCTCTCTCTCTCTCTTAAGACTTAGACATTTTAGCATTGTAAGGATGTTCCACCTAAGTATGGAAAATACCTACTCAATTTTACACCTTTAAGTCAATAAAATATCTAAGTGTTTACCTCTTTCATGACTATTAATAGTGTTCTCTACTTTAATTTTGAATTTGCTTAGTGAATACTATGGATTTCTTAACATTGCACTTCATTCTCTCACTTATTTATAGCCTCTTCTTGTAAAAAGCATTTAAGATATGTTCATGGTTGAAGTGAGTAGTCTTTTAATTATAGTCATTCAATACCTCATGTATATTCCTTATAACCGTGCATATAATTTAGGACCTCATAATGTAGTATTGATGTGAGAAGACATAGATTTGGGAAAGAGTATGTTTTAGTTGGTGCCTTAGTCTCAAGTGTGGAGTGCAAGTGGTTGTAAGTCATCAAAAATTTAGTTTATCACCTCCATATTTTAGGTTTTATTTATGTTATTATCAACCCTTATCAACCCCCAAAGTTTATAGTATTAGAAGCATGAGCTTAAATGGTGCATCAAGGGGAGCTAGACCCTAATCTAGAGGTTCATCTCACAAGTTTGCTCACCCATATAAAGTGAGATGTCCCCATTTTTCCACTTGGATTAGAGGCCTATAAAACCTCTTCTCATAGGGTGCATCCAAGTGACAAAATATATAAAAATGTATTTATAAATTAATCAAAGTGATGAAAATATTTAGGCACTATATTTTATGAAACAAAACATATGCCATTATTTGAAATCTTGTTATCAATCTCACACTTTTATAAAATGAACTAGATGAAAGAAGAGACAAATATAAAGCCAAAATTTAGGAGGTTAACCTTGAAATCTAGCCAACCAAGATGGTGATATGTCAAAATATCATCTAGATGATTACTGAGATTGATCCATAAATTAATATTAAATAAATTAATGAGATTGAGGTAACTAGTGGTGAATGGTATGCTCAAATCATCCATTAATCGTTCATAGGTACATGCTCTCATGAGTTAAATATAGAGTAGAGGAAAGAATGCAAGCTCAAATAAAATAATTATCTGATCAAGAATGGAGTCTTATATAGAAATAACTATGAAGGCATATACCTAAGATTTGTTTTAAAAGAGGAATCTATAGATATCTTGGATAACTTACATCATAAGATAGGTAGATTGCATCCCTTGGGTAACATAAATATTGTCACTTAGATTTGTATGATTTAAATAAATGTCTCAAATCTCCTCATATAAGAGGCACAATTTAAACACTTATAGGCTTTGGGTGAGCCTAGTAATGAGGTGAATCTCTATATAGGGCTAGATACCTTGATGCACCACTTGCAGATCACTACTACACCTATATTTGTGAGGGAAAAGGGAGAGAAAACTAAAATTAAACTATAATAAAGGAGGTGATACACCAAATTATTGTATGACTACCAACCAGTTTCATGTTACACATGAGATCAAAGGACTAACCAGACATACACTTCTCCAATCTACTTCTTTTCACATCAATATTTCATTATGAAGTTATGATGAATGTTTAGGCTAGAAGGACTAGTAAAGAGGCCTAGGATGGAACTATTTTAATAGAATAACTCACTCAAATTTGACACATAAATATATCTATTCACATGAACTATAACAAGAAGCTTTCCAATTTTAAATAGGTGAGATAATGAAACAACAATGCTAAGGAAATAAGTCATCACTAATCAAAATCAATCATCCAAGTTCACACACTATTAATAGTCATGTAAGAGGTAAAAATTAGTAGGATTTATTTATCCATGGTATATAAATGATCAAGTCTTCACCATACTCAATTAGAACATGAATTACAAAGGCCAAAATGGTTAGTTCTTATAGAACTTAAGAGAGAGAAAATAAGAGAGAAGTCCAAAAGTCACAAGGACAATTTTAAAGTTGATAAAATGAGTTAATTATGCATGAGAAGAGGATATTAAATGGACAATGCAAGGTCATAAGATACAAGTGGATGTTCAAGACATGAAACTCTTGAAAAGTGGCATCAAATTCCTTTTGCTGGCTTAAAAAATCACCTTCTTGATTTATCCCTTTTTGAAAGTCCAAAAACCAATAAATAATAGGTTTTATGATTTTAATTAGAGGTAATGGTTTAAAAAACACTTCTCCATGTATTGTTTATATTCCTAGTCATCTATAAGCTTCTATAAATGAGCCATCACCATCTACAATCTAAGAAACTCTTCTTTCACACACCCTACACACTTGGCCTCCAAAAAGACATAAATTTTACATGAAAATTAATAAAAGGTAGTGTATGACACTTTTTAAGACCCTCCTTGGCCTTAGAGGCATCAGGCATACCTTAAAAATCTATCTACTTGAATTTTTCACCCTTCTCACCATCATGTTCACTATGCTAGTTTTCACTAGTTGAGATGAGAGCTATTATTTGAACACTTAGGAGTTTTTTAAAATATTTAAATGGACACAAGAATTTATATGAAGTACTAATATTTATTTCAAATTTTATTTTATCTCTTTAAACCTCCTAGAACCTACACAATGCATAAAATATTTAAATGAATAAGTTATATACCCTATTCATATAGATTTCATATAACTAATCCTAATGGTAGGGATCTTTAGTGATCCTTATACAACATCCAATATTTTTTATAATAAAATTATGCCATTTTGGTACATTATCTCCTTTATTTCCTCAAATTGGTCACTAATAAGGGTTTTGGTGAGTCTAAGCCTATTTTACCCTCTTAAGATTCATTCCTAAAGAAATGGCATTAAAGTTGAAAAAAATATCACTAGAGTATATTTTAGGACCCATATTAACTCATATAAAATTACTTGACCTGAATGCAAATCCTCATGAAAGATGTGAGCATTTAAAATCACCTTATCGAGCTTGTCTTCACATTTCCTGCATGCTTAGACTATCTCTAAGCTAAAAGTGGATTTACTAGGGGTTTATTTTCATACAATAAGATTATAAATGTATATTATGACCCCATAATAATTCTAAAATCCATTATAAATCTTTCCTAAGGTTATAAATGAAAGTGACATATCATTTGAAATCTAGGCCTAACCATGCTTAGTAGGCCTGAGTTATTTTAAAGCTCAAAAATGGATTCCCCTAGATATGTATAAAAATATATATTTAAAACCTATAAAATTAATCTATAAACATTTCTTGGTCCATTTAACCCACTATTAAAGTTGGAAGTGTCATTGGTCTAACATTTGGCTTAAGGTCAAAACCCTACCCAATAGGCTTGACTACAACCTTGGAGTTTTTTGAGAACCTTTTTTATTTTATCCCTTATAATCAAGGTATATCATGTTTATTTATATTTAACCAATATACTACACATTATTTTCCATATCCATACAACTCTTGGTCCATCATTCATCACCCTTTCTCAGAAATGCAAGGTTTTACTCATAAAAGGAGTGCCCTCTATTTGAGACAAAATAGAGGGAAATCCCATATTTTATTATACAATGGTAAGTTTTGGAGAGTCTCATATAAGTTTTAAATACCATATCTACAAATTTTAATCCCTTTTTCAAACCATATGACCTTTCAAAATTACTCAAAACTGATACAGACTACTAGGTAAAAGACTGTGTGTAGGGTTTCATGCTATGGGCTATGAACTATATTATAAGATTCCCTTTAGTAATTTGTTTTAAATTAATGAATATAATTAAATATTTATATCATCATAATTTTTATTATTTATTTATATTATTCATTATAATCTTTCTCATGCCTCTCATTGCATAATCCTCTACCTCACTGTCAATCTGAGTTATAGCTAATTATATTTCTTGCTTTGGAGAGGGTCACATATAGGTTACTTGCATGGATTATAATTTTAATACCTTAAATTATCCTATTTTATACCTTACATTATCATCTATCAATTATTTTAACCTATACCCATATTACTTAGGCTAGACCATCACCTAGGCAGTGTGTTTTAGCTCACTATTACATCACAATCATCTATAGTTGGATGTAGGTGAATATGTTTGAATTAATAATTGAAATCATGTTTGATGTCACTATTTAAAATATCCACACCATTACACATCCATACCTATTATTTTTATGCTTGGAATAAGATCTGTTATCAAGGGTATATATCCCATTCCTCATGTTAACCGTATAATTAGCCTATAAGTCCACATTTTATGATAACAAGGAGGCCTTTAGATGGTGTAGTGGTAAAAACTTAGCCTATAAACCTATTTTATGATACCATAGATCATAAATGTTCTTTATAACCATAAATACCAATTGAAACATGAAGGTATGGTTTAAACTATTAACTTGGAACACAAAGGTCACTTAGTCATCCAAATCCTGTAGATAACAATAAAGGAATTCAGTGCATAAAAGTGTAATATTGGATCCTTCAACAACCTCTTTCTAAAAATAATCATCCTTCTAAAATTTTTAAATATTTTGTCTTATGTATGGGTTATAAGGCTTGGTCATTTAGATTCCTTAAATCCTTTAGTATCCCTATTACAAAATATTAACAAATCCTCAAGTAATTATATTTTGTACTTTTAAGGACAAGGGGCCTGAACACTATCATTTGAATATTTAAGCATGGTTATCCATTTTATTTTAGAATCTAACCTACAAACAGGTCTACCATGATACACTTAACCCATCAATATTTCAAGAATAATTCCAACTTGTGTAAATTACTCCATCAAGTACCATAAATTCTCTACCAACACCTATAGGTGACCATTTTCATGTATGTAGGTAGTGAATGGAATGAGAGAAATGTGCATGTATTTTATCTTCTTATGTTTTTATAATATTCTCAAAACTTAAAAATATACTCCTTTAATTTCTAAGGACCCTTCTTATCTCAAAAGATCATTTTTAACATGTTTGGTTTCCAAGAGGGCACCTATAGGTGCAAATTGTGAGGTATATATAGGTAGACAATGAGTTTAGGTACGTAGTGAGAAATAAATTCATATTTATGATAAAATCTAGGTATTTCAAAGGACCAAATGGTATATGATGATACCAAATAGATTCATGTAATATTACACACCTCACTTCAATGTTTGAAACCTTTCAAGCACTTGTATGTGCACATTCTAATGGTGGACTGTATGAAGGTGTTGTTTATGACTATAAAAATCCCTTTTTACATTATTTTAAATTTGTAACTTAATACCTCATGATACTAAAATATACACCAATCCTTAAAACCTTCAACACACCTCTATAAACATGTCATATAGGTTTCACACACATGACTACAAATGAAAAGTAGATAAAGAGCTGACTATGTGTATGTGAAAAATGAATAGTTGATCAAGGTATAGTTTTGTAGGACAAATAATGGAAGGGAAGTGGTATCTATGGTATTTAAACATGGAAACAATCATATCTCTTTCACATGAATCTCTTGTAGAGAATACAACCTTCTAAAAGTAGTGAAAATGACTACCATTCCACCTAGGACATCAACCTACAAACTAAACTAAAAAAAACCATGAGATATTTGCCAAACATTAAAATAAGAATTTAAATTATCTAATAAGAGAGTCAAAATCACCAAATGGTTTGTACAGATCTATCCAAAATTGATAAAAACCTATAGGGCGCACAAATTAACAAGTAGAAAAACATAGTCAACTTGTTAGAGATGGTTCATAAAGCACAATTGACCAATATTAGAAATCTTATTATGTAAATGGATATATCTGCATTTAATTTAACCTCCCAATGGTGTTTAACCTTAAACCTCCTCAACTTTATATACTAAGAATGAACCTACTGACCACTTTAGTGTGTCTAAAAAGGCAAAGAAGGAACATAACAATTTTAGCTCAAAAAAGGCACTTTCAGAGCATATCAAGCATGAAAATTAACTTGAGGAAAATGAAGAGACATCCCATGGCATTCTCCCATATGTCACCTTACCTCATGGGTTGTACAGTGCCAAACTCCCATATTTTAGTTGTTTACTTGATCTTCAGTTAGATAAATTACAAGATTTAGATGGGATTGACATTCCTAACATGAAATCTGACCTCTTGGACATTTAGAATGAAAAAATCACACTTAGAGACCTTGAAAACTATGCCAGTTGCATTTATGACCCCTACATACCTATTAAATGATTTTAAATGATAAATAAATTAATTAGACCATGATCAAGACTAATATAGCATTAAAAGACATCAAAATACATATAATACACCCTATGACATAATACTAGACCCCTAAAACATCTAAAAATCAAGTTCTTACCTATA
The DNA here is from genome assembly GCA_037957365.1 of Torreya grandis. Lineage (NCBI taxonomy): Eukaryota > Viridiplantae > Streptophyta > Pinopsida > Cupressales > Taxaceae > Torreya > Torreya grandis. Next base: position 1,041,239 of record JARHVA010002192.1, on the reverse strand, counting down.
ACGGTCCCAATTTGACCTGTAGGGTCAAATTTGGTTAAAAAATTATTGACTCATAGGGGTAATATGCATGCTATTCTAAATATTAGTAGCCTTATCAGTCCATTTGTCTTAGGGAGTAATCTAAATTCTGAACACAACAAGATAAATTTTACCATTGACAACAAGATTTGATCAAGACAAGACCACTTGACTACCTCAACCACACAAAGTAAAGAAAACACACTAATAATACATATATGTGTTCAAATCACTTAGGAAAAATATAAATCAAAAAAATATGCACAACTATCAACTAAGCATACCTCCTTTCCAGGATTAAAAGGTAATTTTCTTGCATCTTCTTCTTTATGAGATGAATCATAGTGCCAAGCATGTTTTTCCTCAGATTAGATTATTTGTAGATTAGACCTATTCTTTGGCATTTCACTTGATTTTATCTCAAGTAGATCATCCTTAAATGTTTCTCCAATTTCAAATAATTCCTCTTGAATTTGTACACATACATCATACTATTGTCAACTCTTCATCTCATGATAAACGTGCATCTTCTTTGTATGCATGGCTTCAAGAGGAGTGGTTTCTTGTTCCTTAGAATATTGAGGCCAATAAGAGCTTGTTCCATCCTTAAAAATATGATGTGTTTCTCTAAAATTATTTTTAGGATAATAATCCATCTTGATTATTTCAAACATGTCATCATGGAATGCATATGCCTCTTGAAAAAAAGATTTGAAAGGTTAATTTTTCTTTGCATACTCACTTGAGTGTCAAGGTTGCCTTATCCATTTGTGATTAGATCATAACTTCTTTTAATATGAGTTTAAAATACCCAAATTACTACAAATAATTCATCCAAATTATTATTATATCCTTTTTCTTGACCATCTATGATGCCTTAGATAGTGATGTAAGAACCAATGATGATTTCTTCTTCTTTGGCAAAAGGAAAACATTCTTCCATATCAACCCAATCAGAAGTTTCATAATAAGATACCACCTCTTATTCAAAATTTATGACCTCTTGATGGATCTCAATTTTCATCTCAACTACCATAATAGGAATTTGGTTCTAAAGGGCTACAATACCTTCAATCTCCTTCTCCTTCTTGGTGATGCCAATATTAGGCATCTTGAAATCATGTGACTTAGCCCAATGAGCCTGCCAAGGAACTATATTATATTTAATCAATATTTATAATTTAATGTCAACAAAATTATCCTATTTAGGTTATCATACCATATTTACATCAATTCAATGGGTTATGGGGTGAGGACAAGATGAATTATTTGGTGGAGGTGGAACATATAACTCAAAATCAGATTGAAAATGAATTGTAGGGTAGTTTTTCGGAGGATCTTGAGGAAGGGGAGGTATAACTTGGGATAAAATATATTGATTTTATTCCTTCCACTTTAAAATCACTTAATTTACATCTAATTTATCTTGAACATTCTCTTGAGGAAGGTTACATGGGGTGTGTTTAGGCATAGGATATTATTTTGGATCTAAACCTTCCACCACACCTTGACTTAGCAATTTCATCCTCAATCCTAACTCTTAAATTTTATTGGATAGGTTCTACTGGAAAATTATCTATTGAAATTTATAGGAATCATCATTAGGATAAGGAGTACAATAGGGATGACATGTAAGACAAGGAGTATCTTGAGGAATGGTGGGAGGGACTTGCATAGGATCAAGCTCTTTCTCAACGTTCCACTCTTTAACTAGGATTTTATCCTCTTTATTTCCACATGATTCCACTACCTTATTATATATTGGTATGTTGGGATTGTGAGTCTCTTCTTGAGTTAGTGATGAAATTTTAGGAGTCAATGAAATGCTCAATAAACTTGGAATTTCTTTGGGCTTGGATTCTCCACCTTATCTCCAACTTGGGATTGCATATCTAAAGGTCACTTCTTGACGTGGGGATATAATGGGAGAGGTACATGAGATCTTAAATTCCACTTAATTTTCTAATTACATGGAATGTTTTATCTTCTTATTATCTAACTCAATCTACCTATCAAGATTTGCTTCAAAAATAAGGCTTGTCTTTTTAACTCTCTCTTCCAATTGATTGGGAAAAGGTTGAATTTGATAAGCTTAATTAGGCTCATAAGTATGGATCTTGTAAGACTAATATAAGTCTTAGTGAAGTGTATATTAAGGTTGCTATACTTGGCAAGTATGATCCTCATGAATTCTTATCTTATCTTTTAAATATGCAATCAAACCACCCACATCTAGCATTTCACTTATGAGCTTTTGCCAATTAGATCTCTCAATAGGTGCCCACTATCTCTTAACTATATCTAATGAATATCGCACATTATTAATGAGATGAATAAGAAACTATTTTCCATGTCCCCTTAGTGTATCAAGCTTTATCATGTAATTCTCATAGCCCAAAATAGTTTTCTTGAAAGTAGAAATGGACTAACTTGAGAAGTGGCGAAGAGGATCAAGATATTTAGAAGGTTGGTTATATGTTTGATAAAATTCATGAAAATGATAATAAGGATCATGTTTGATTTTATATGGATCATAACAAGGCTAATAAGAATAACAAAAAGGCTGATAGGGAATGCCATAATCTTGATAAACCTCAACAACTTATGTAAAATAATACTCAACACCAAAATTATCCATGAAACTTCATTAGGAAACAAGAAAAAAAATAACAATAGTACCAATAATATTCAAAAGGAAAACCTGGGCTACTTGATTAGATGATATAACTTTAGAGTTATCATTGATGCTTGGATAGATGCCTCTAAAGGCTGATGTGTTGAAAGAGAACATCAAAAATCCTTTAACTTCTTGGATAATGAGTCCCACTATCCATGCCAAAAACTTTTGTCACTTGGATTTTCATCCTTTTAGAAGATGTCTCAGCTCTGATCATCCAAGTTACATAATTAAAACACCTATAAGATATGGATGAGCCTAATAATGAGGTGAATCTCTAGATAGGGCTAGCTCCCTTGATGTACCACTTGTAAATCACTACTAAACCTATCCTTGTGAGGGAAAATGGAGATAAAAATGAAATTAAACTATCCTAAGGAAGGTGATACACCAAATTAGTTGATGACTACTAACCAGTTGCATTTTACACATGAGAACAAGGGACTAACCAAACATACACTTTTCCAATCCAACTTCTCATATCAGTATTTCATTATGAGGTTGTGATTAATGTTTAGGATAGGAAGACTAATAAAGAGGCCTAGGATGGAACTATTTTAATATACTAACTCACTCAACCTTGACACATCAATATAACACTTCACATGACTTGCAATAAGAATCTTTCCAACTACAAATAGCTGAGAGAATGAAACAATAATGCTAAAGAAATGAAAAATCATCACTAAGCAAAATCAATAATCTAAGTGAACACACTATGAAAATTTATATAAGAGGCAAACATTAGTAATTTTTATTTATCCATGGTATACAAATGAGTAGGGCTTCATTGTATTTAGGTGGATCATGAATTACAAAGACCAAAATGGCTAGTTATTATAGAAATTGAGAGAGATCAAAGTCTAAAGGTCACAAGGACACTTATTAAGATAATAAAATGAGTTAATTATGTATTATAATAGGATGTGAAATATATCATGCAAGGTTATAAAAGACAAGTGGTTATTTAAGGCATGAAACTCTTGAAAAGTGGTATAAAATTCCTTTTGCTAGCTCAAAAAAATGCCTTCATGCTTTATCCCTATTTGAACATACCAAAACTTATTATGGATAATTATAATTATTTTAATGAGATGTAATGGTTATATACATGATTCCTCATTCATTAGTAGCATTCATAGTCATTTAGAAACTTATAAAAATGAGCCATCACCATCTACAGTCTAAGAAACTTCTCTTTCACACAACCTACACATTTGGCCTCCAAAAATGCAATAATTTTCCATGAAAATTCATAAAAGGGATTGGATGAAACTTTTTAATAATCTCCATATCCTTAAAGTCATCATGCACACCTTAAAAAAACATCCACTTAAAGTTCTCACCCTTCTCACAATCATGTTCACCATGATAGTTTGGACTAGCTGAGATGAGAGATACTGTTTGAACACTTAGGAGTTTTTCCAAGGCAATAAATGGACATGTGAGTTATTTTAAGTCCTAATATTCCTTCCAAAGTTATTTCATCTTTTTAAAGCTCATATAACCTCCATAATGCACAAAATAGACAAAAAAGTAGTTTTGTACCCTATCCATATATATTTTATACAACTAATACTTATTTTAGGGAGACTAACTAAGCTTTCTACAACATCTAATACTTTTTATGGGAAAACTATGCCATTTTGGTGCATTATCTCCTTCATTTCCTCAAACTGGTCACTAGGAAGGGTTTTGGTGAGTATATGCCCATTTTAATCTCTTAAGCTTCATTCTTAAAGACCTGACATTGAAGTTGCAAAAAATATCACTAGAGTATATTTAAGGACCCTTTTTAACCCCTATAAACTTACTTTACCTCCATGCAAATCCTCATGAAATATGTGAGCATTTGAAATCACCTTATCGAGCTTGTCTTCACATTTCATGCATACTTGGACTACCTTTAAGCTAAAAGTGGATTTACTATGGGTTTATATGCATACCACAAGATTATAAATTTCCATTAATACCCCATAATAATTTTCAAATCCATTATAAATATTTCCTAAGTTTATAAATGAAAGTGACCTATCATTTGAAATATAGGCCTAACCATGCCTAATAGGCTTAAGTTATTTTAAAGATCAAAAATGGATTCCTCCATGGATGTGTATAAAAACCAAGAGATTTAAAACCTATTAAATTAATATAAAAAAATTTTGTGTTCCATTTTAATCCACTACTAAAGCTGGAAGTGTCATTGGCCTAACATTTGGCTTTAGGTCAAAACCCTGCCCAATGGGCTTGACTACAACTTAGAGTTATTTGAGAACCCTATTTAGTTTTTCCATTTTTATTAATTTATATCATGATTATTTAGATGTAATACAACCTCCCACACCTTATTTTACATATCCATATAACTCTTGGTCCATTATTCATCACCCTTTCTTAGAAATGCAAGGTTTTGATCATAAAAGGAGTGCCCTCTATCTGAGACAAAATAAAGCAAACTCCCCTATTTTATTATATAATTTTAAGTGTGGGATAGGATCATATAAAAAAATTTATAAATTTTTCAAACCATATTACCTTTCAAAATCACTCTAAATTGATAGATTGCCAGGCAAAAGACTATGTGCAGGGTTTCATGTTATGGGTTGTGAATTGTATTATTAGAGTCCCTTTAGTAATTTGTTTTCAAGGCATGGAGATAATTAAATATATATATAACCATAATTTATATTATTTATTTCTATTATTAATTATAAAATTTCTCATTCCTCTCATTATATAACCCTCCACTTTACTATTTGTCTCAGTTACAATTGACTATATTTTTTGCTTTGGATAGGGGGCACCTATAGGTTACTCACATGGAATGGAATTTTAAAACATTGAATGATAATGTTTGAAACATTATAGGATCAAATATTATTTATTTTAACCTATACCCATCTTACTTATGCTAGACCATCACCTAAGTAATGTATTTTAGCTCACTGTTACATCAGTCATCTATAGTTGGTTGTAGGTGAATATGTTTAAATTAAGCCTTAAAAGCATGCTTAATGTCACTCTTGAATATATCCACACCATTAAAAATCCATAAATATTCATTTTATTATTTTATTAAGGTATTTTATCAAGGGTATATATCCCATTCCTCATGGTAACCCTACAACCAGCCTGTAGGTACACATATTGTGATAATAATGAGTCTTGTAGGTGGTGTAGTGGTCAAAACTCAGCCTATGAACATATATGATGAAAATATAGAAAATAAATGTTCATTACATACATAAAAACCCATTCAAACATTATGGTATGGTTTATACTTTTAACTTGGAACACAAAGGTCACTTACTCATCCAAATCCTATAGATAACAATGAAGGAATTCAATGCATAAAAGTGAAATCTTGGGTCCTTCAACAACTTCTTTATACCAATAATCAACCTTATAAACTTTTAAAATATTTTTTCTTATGTATGGGATATAAGGATAGGTCATTTTTATTCATTAAATCCTTTAGTATCCCTATTATTATATATCAACAAAACCTCAAGGAACTTTTTTTTGTACATTTAGGGACAAAGGGCCTGAACATAGTCATTTAAATATTTGAGCATGGTTATCCATTTTTTTACCAATATATATTACAAATAGGTATAATATTATACAATTAACCCATAAATATTTCAATAATTGTTCCAACTTGTCCAAATTCCTCCATCAGGTACCCTCAGTTCTCTACCAACACCTGTAGGTGGCCATATTCATGTCTACAGATAGTGAATGGAATGAGAGAAATGTGCATTGTTTTTATCTTATTATTAGTTTAAAATATTCTAAAAACTTTAAAATAGAGTAATTTGATTTTTAAGGACCCTTTTTGGCTTAAAATATCATTTTCAGCATGCTTACTTTCCAAGAGGGCACCTGTAGGTGCAAATTTTGAGTTGTATGCATGAAGATAATGAGTTTAGGTGGGTAGCGAGAAATACATGCATATTTATGATAAAATATAGGTATTAAAAAGGAAAAAATATATATATTATGATACCAAAGATATTGATGTAATATTCCACACCTCTCTTTAATGTTGAAAACCTTTCAAGCATCTATAGGTGCACATTTCAATGGCGGACTATATGAAGGTGTTGTATATGACTACAAAAATACTTTTTACATTATTTTAAATGTATAAATTTATACCTAATGATGATAAAAGATAAAATAAACCTTTAAATATTCAACACACCTCTATAAACATGCAATATAGGTTCCACACACGTGATTGCAAGTGAAAAGTAAATAAAGAGATGACTGCATGTATGTCAAAACTAAATGTTTGATCAAGGTATGGTGTTTTAGGAAAAAAATGGAATGGAGGTGGTATCTATGGTATTTAAACATGGAAAAAATAATATTTCCTTCACATGAAGCTCTTTCAGAGAATACAACCTTCTACAAGTAGTGAAAATGACTATCATTCCACCTAGGACATCAACCTACAAAATGAACTAAAAAATCCCATGATATCTTTTTCAAATATGAAAATAAGAATTAAATCATTTGATAAGAGATAAAATAATCCTTTGGATTCAAAATCATCAATTTTTTTATGTACCTATCCAAAATGGAGCAAAACCTATAGAGTGTACAAATTGGCAAGCATAAAAATAAAGCTAACTTGTTAGAGATGGTTCATAAAGCATAGTTAACCAATATTCAAAATATTTTTATGGAAATGGATCCATACAAGTTTAATTTCACCTCCCAAAACCATTTGGCTTGAAACATCCTCAAATTTCTATACCAAGAATGAACCTATTGACCACTTCAATGTGTCTAAAAAGGCAAAGAAGGAGTAGAATGGTTTTAGCTCAAAAATGGCACTTTAAGAGAATATAAAGCATGAAAATTAACCTAAGGAAAATGAATATATGTTCCATGGAATTTTCCCATATATCACCTTCCCTCATGGGTGATACAAGTACCAAACTCCCCTTTTTCAATTGATTACATGATCTTCAATTAGATAACTTATCAGATTCAGATGGGATTGACATTCATGATAGGGAATTTGACTTATTTGATGTTTGGAAGGAAAAAAGGATTCCTGGACATGTTTAATACCATGCCACTTTCATTTATGACCCCTACATGGCTATTAAATTACTTAAAATGACATATATATTAGTTAGACCATGATCATGACTAATACAATATTAAACGACACCCAAATACCTATAATACACCCTGTGACATAATACTAGACCCCTAAAACATCTAAAAATCAAGTTTTTACCTATAGGGGTCCCAATTTGACCTCCAAGGTTAAATTTGGTCAACAATAAGAACTCATAAAATTATGAGGATGGGATACTATTGGCCCACTATATTTAAAGATGCATATAATCATGTGAGGACTTTCCATGACTACCAAGAATTTAGGAAAAAAGAAGTGAATATTTCCATAACTTTGTAACTAGTTATTGAAAGATGTCCCTTTACCCAATGGGGCCTTAATTTTATTTGGGTGATAAACCCAAACTCTTCAGTACGGTATAATTTTATCCTCACAACTACTAATTACTTCACCACATGGATAGAAGCTATAACTACTAATAATTCCAAAGTAATTGATGTCATCAAGTTTCTAGAAGAAAACATACTGACCAAGTTTGAGACTCCCATTTCTTTAGTTTGTGACAATGGTATAACATTTCAATGCATTGAGTTTGCATAATGGGTTTATGATAATCAAATCACCATAAATTTCTCTTCAAACTATTATCCATAAGGGAATGGATTAGTTGAGTTTACCAACAAAAAATTGATGGATGCCATTAATAAATTAGTGCAATATAAATTAAAAGAATGTCATCTTTATTGAGATATACACTATTGGTAGATAAAACAAGGCACAAACAAGCCCTCAAGGCTTCACCTTTACTTTTAGTGTATGGACAATAACCCCCATAACTCTTAAGATACCAATGTACTAGTTTATGCAAGAGTACATGGGGGAAGATGAAATAATATAATCTATACTACTTAAAATAATCTAGATGGATGATGCAAGAATTAAAGCACTATATAAATTTAGTAAACATCAAGATATTATCAAAATATGGTTTGATGATATATCTAAGATCAATTCCTTCATGGTTTCAAACCTATTAATTTTATGAGATAAAACACATGAGAATAAAGGAAAACATGATAATTTCATTATTTTATGGATTGGACCATATTAGATATCAAATATCCTAGGTAAGAATGACTTCTAGTTGAAAAACCTCTAAGGTAATGACCTTCCCTTTCTAGTCAATGGATAATTTTTAAAGAACTACTTCATGGCTGATCCAAATGGAGAGGCCTTAGAATAAATGAAAGTGTAAATGTAGATGTATGATTAGAGTATATTTTTTTATTCTTATGTTAGATTTATTACTTTTAATATAATTGTTTTTATGCTTTCTAGGATTCATCTTTCTTATTTTTTACATTTACTTTCAATAGATTAGTTGTTATGCTTTCTATATTAGTTTTCTAAAAATACATAATAGACTAATTGATTTCCTACATTAAGATTACAAAATAATTACCAAAACAATGGGATGATTAATAAGGATGCACCATTGGTCCTCATAAGGATTCATTATGGATGTAATGAATCTTCTGGTGTCGAGGTATGTATTATGACCAAATTAATTTCTGTTTTGATTGAATGAGTTTATTGGACCTATGAGATTTACTCTAATATAATCATGCAAATTTTATAAATACTTTCCATTTTTAAGGATTAATTTCACTATAATATTCTAAAACTCTAATGAGATATAATAAATATAGAAATAGATATACATTTATAGGGACATATTTATTGAAATAAGTTTTCATATGCATACACCCAACCAATGGTGATTCCAATCCTTCTCCTAACTATGTTTCTATATATATATGTATATATATAAACTAATAAAAAATGAGTTATTTAATTAACCTCTACTGGGGCTATGGATGCCTAGATAGAAGGATAGAAGTAGAGTAAGGTTTTGAGTGGAATCAGAGGTATCTCTATTAGGGCTATGAATGCCTAGCTGATAGTAGAGAAATATCCAAGTTTTCCTTATTTTTTGGATATAAAATATGAGATAAAAATGAAACCTATAGTTTCCATCTAGGATGCTTCATAACAATGGAAAATTTAAATAACAAGATCACACACCCAAATCAAACAAATAGAAATGGTAAATATGTTGCATAAGGAAGTATAATTCTTTTTCAAAGATTGCTTTATTTATTATTTTATAAAAGGGGATAAAGTTTTGATATGTTACATTAATGAGGTATTAGGCTCTCAAAATACTAAGGAGTATTTTCCTCACTGAGTCACCATTTGTTATGCCCTAACACACACACATCCCCCATTTTTAAAATTTAAATAGGGACCCATTATTAACTGAATATCATAATTTGGGGTATTTTTAACCAAAATTTTATGAAATAGAGTTTTAAATCAAAAACTTAAGTAAAATCAATTTAACACTAAAATGAATTTTTTTACCTCTCTTGATCTCTGTTGTTTGATCAATTTAGTCAACAAGATTTAATTCAATGTTTACAGAGTGTCTCAAGGTTATGAATCATATAGAAGTTGTGTTTAATATATATTACATGTTTTACTTTTTGACTTTGATTTTTTAACTCAATGTTGATGTACACTTAATGTATAATTTAATGTCTAACTAAGATGATGTGTTTTGATTTTACTCAGGTCTTTATCTACGTCATGTCTTAAGTAGGTCATTTTGTGGTTATATGTTTCCTAGGGAATCCTAGAGTTCATTTGATCTTTCCATGTGGCATCAATTCAATAAATTAGAGCCTAAGTAAATAAAATAAGTTACATGATGATGATTTTAGTATAATCCTTTGTATGGATAATCCTAGGAAAGTAGATCACTGGATCATACCAATTTTTACAATCATACTAGCTTGGAGGTGACATTAGTGTAGTCCCAATAGACTGGAGGTGATATCAGCATGGACCTTTATATATATAATCTCTAGTGATTAGATTGTCAGGATCTCACTAATTGTCAGCATCTTTCTATCGTTGGCCAAATAAACCAAGCACAATAAGATATAGCTTAGATAGGAACAAAAAATGACATGTAGACATATGTCCTCTAGAGCCACATAAATAAGAAATAAACAAATCAAAATAAATAATAAGAGAGAGAAAAAGGATCATCTATCATATTAAGGTGACTAAGCACTTGGAATAATGTAGAAAAATCTACATGGTAGCAAAATCCATGGAAGTCACTATTAGGAATTCCAATTTAAATAATTAATAGGAAAAAGAGTGAATGTTTTTGCTCCACTTAATTCATAGAAACTAAATAATTAATGCATTCAATTCTAAAATCCAATGCAATTAAAGATATAAACTTATAATTATCATTTATAGTTTATTTATATTATCTCTAAGCTATCAATAGTATTACAAATTCTGAGATCAAGTGCGAACTATGAATTTAGAACTTCATTATGATCAAGAAATTACAAGATTTTCACAAATAATATCATTCTTTAGTCAATATTATCAATGGATTGTTCATATTTCATCTTAATTCCCTTTTCATACTCAATTATAGGGTAAATATAATATGTAGATACAACATTTGATTTATTAGATATGAACAATGAGTTCAAACAATATTATATCATTTGGCATATGGTTGATGTAGTCAAGCCATACAAGGATAAGGACCAAATATCCATTTTGACACACTAATATAAGTATAACCTCATGAACATCAAATAATTTGGTCTTCATAATTTAATAATTAAGCCATAGGAAATTCCCTACATTGACATGCTTTTTGATTTATTCATGAATGACAAGGTTACTAGGAAGATACTACACTTTAGGATTGGAAAAATGGCAATTGCATACATCATTTGAAATTAATTTAAGATGTATTATAGGCTCCCCTTCTTAGGCATGTCATATAGGAAAGACATGATGAACTCATGGCTTCACAACAAAAATGTTAGAATCAAGTTACAAGAGTAGTTGGTAACTGAAACAAATTTACAATTTAGGGACCTACCTAAGCTATCCCCATTTTATATTAAGACCAAGGGTAAGAATCACCATGGCCTTAATGAATAGAATATATGGTTTATAACAATAAATTATGTCAATGAGCTATGGGTCCCTTTTATTGATATGATTTTAACTTCAAAAACAATTATTGCCTTAGGGGAGATCATAAGTTTCACATTGATTTCGAAACTCACAAATCCTATAAGTTACCTAAATGAGAATTTCAACATGATGTCTTATGTATTAGATGCCATGAATATAATCATGAATTCATCTTATGAGAATCCCTAGGAACCATATCCTAATTAATATAAAAATAAGATATGTGATGAATTTAATATTCCTCATACACATAGATTCATGAAGAATAAGAAAATGCTAATAGAGACATTATATCCAATTGCGTATCAATTAATCTATGGGAAGAATATGCCAAAGATATCAAACCCTATTAAGAAAACTATTTAAAATATGGGTGATTATTGGTTATACCCTTAGTGCACAATACTCATAATTGAAGGTACAAAGGCACACCATTTGTACCTATCAATAATTATTCCTAACAAAATATCTGAACAAGAGATTGCTATCAAAATGGTAGGGAGTGATAATAAATAATTAAGTAAGGCCAAGTAATTATCCATCCATATAACCCATATTAGTATTGGAAGGATGTAGTACATAAGTTGAGATCACCTCTAATTGGTTGGAAAGATTAGGGCACATTATGGATTTAAATTAGTACCTTTCAAACACTAGGACCCTAAAAGGAATGTAAGAGGACACATCAAAAAATATGACATAAAAGTAAGGAATAACTATGGGAACTATTATTATGACCAAGAAATAATATTTATGAATGTTTAACATAATCCTAAAGTGGCTATAAGGATGCATAATTCCAACATGTCTATTATTATGGTGTGGAGGATCCAATATTATCTTATCATCACTAGAGAGGATGCCAAGAGGATTGAGAATTAGGCATGGGTTTCCAAACCTATCCATTGACCCCTTCCTTAGGTAGAATAAGAAATAAAAGATCAATCTAAAACATCTAGGGAAACATACATTGGAGAAGGAGATTTAACACTTCCAAGATCCACTATACATACACCTCCAATATCACTTATACACAAAACTATTGTAACTTCTCCACAAAAAAATATGAAGAGACCTTAATTAATAATTAAGGATCAAATACATGCATTTTATATCACATGAATTCAAATTTTATCTGTTCTTCCTTTTCCCCCTTTAACCATTACAAAACATGTAAGTATGCTTACATTTCTATCTCAAGTTCATGTTGTTTATCTTCCTTTATCTCCACCCAAAATTGATGCCCTAGTCCCAAGGGCATCCATATTCATCACCACTTCCCATGATAATTACACCACCATTATTTGTACCTTAGTCCAATATATTACCATCTCGACCAATTATCATTACTCAACTAGTTACCACTCCTCCATTTTCCTCACCATATTCTACCACTATAGTCCTTCCATTTCCCATTCCACATTCAACTCGGCCAACCTCTATTTTTACAAAACCAATAAATACATATATGAGGAATCCTAAGACCCCTCCCATGTCACCTTAAAAGGTAAAATTAGAGGATGAGCAATTATTTTCTCCCAAGGAAATGAAAATAAGAACAAAGGTTAATTTAGGGTTAGATCTTTGGCAGATTTATGATTGTGAGGAGGAAGATAAAATATGGGGTGATCAACAGGAGTGGTTATCAAAGACAAAAATATAAGATAAGGAATAATTTGATGATACCACTAAAATATAAGAGGATGATGAATGGATGATTTAGGGAAGCACCCAATTAGGAGGGACAAAATTACTACAAGTATCTGATAAATTCAATCAAGGAGATCATAAATTTGGGGATAATGCAATGCTATTAGATAGATAAAGAGATGAAAAAAGAGATTAAAAATAAAATATGCATATTATAATGTAATATCCATACCCAAAAACACCTTCAAGCTCTCTACCTTAGATCACTATAGTAGAAACTATAACAAATAGTACCCTAGTTATCATTGTCTAGGATATAAGTCCTTAAATTCCACATTCTTTGGCAACTCCTTCAATTATTTCAAATGATATTTATGTGGTAGATTATTTATATTTATTTAATTATTTAAGCTAAATATACTAGCCATAGGTAGTTGTATTGCTAATTTTGATTACCATAACCAAACTTCCTTTTGTGAGCCCTACTACCATGATGCAAGGGAATCCTATAAGGACCCCAAAGTTAATTATTTTTTGTCTTAAGTTAGTTTATGAAGTGTTTAAGATATATTTTATATCATAAGTAGTCCATATGTGGAGTATAGATATTCTTAAGGTGTATGAGATTTGAATTCTAGCCTTTCCTGCCAAAATCATTATTTAAATATTTGGGAAAGTTATGAAAGGTTTTTGGATGTTATTAGCTAGGAAATGTTTGTATAACATTTATGATAGGTATATTATGGGTTATTATAGGTCACTAAATGTGTGGTCAAATTCCTTTAGTCTTAATGCATTTGTAAGCCCATATGAGGTAGTTTTTCAAGAATGGATTAGAGGCTTGCAAGAATTAGTTTTGGTAGTTATTTGTGATATAAGCTTGTTATTTTTAGATTTTTGAGTCAATTGTGGATATGATGTATTATAATAATAATGGTAATTATAACCAAGAAACAATGTTAAGTATTTTCTCAAATGTTGAAGAAAATAATGGTAACCTTATTTTCTAGGTATACACAAATGTGATTTGATAATTGTGTGTATTTGGTAAGTTGATGTTTTACAATCTAATGTTTGAAATATTTACAGCCATTTAGAAAAAATAAATGGTAATAAATGTTTAAATATATATGTTATGATATGTTTTTAATATCACAAACTTAAAAGAGATAAAGAAAAGAGAGGACCTTTGTTGATGGTGGTAAAACATAGACCCTTGTTCTTGAATAAATTATTTTATTGACAGAACTTTGTAATCAATGTTTGATGAATTACATATATTTGGAAATTTATTTCAAAGGTAATTTATGGATTTTTATGGTTTTTTATCATATAGGTTTCAAAAAATAAGGACTTTCCTATTCTTAAGACTGAATCTATAGACCCCTATGTTTCCTGCATATTTTTAATGACTAGGCATGGACTATCTAACTATATGAGAGATTGGAGAAGGAATTTATTATAAATGATTATTGAATAATTTTTTAAGTATGTTTAAATCCATTTAAAATTGTTATAGACTTGTGCTTGGTCAAATAATGTGTTATGTGGTTTCAAACCTTGATCAAGGTTTGTAATTTAGACATTTTCTTGCATAGTTGAGATGTTTGGAGTTAGAAAACCTTGATGGTGGATAGAAAAGTGTAAAATAATGCTTGGATAGGTTGAGTTAGGTCAATACAGACCTAAGGGATTTTTTAACATTATTTAAAAACTTCTGGAACTCTCACAAACATTTATAATATTCTCTCATGCCCTCATAGTATTGGACAACCCTAAAATTAGAGTTTTGGAAGTATAGGGACATTCCACTAACCAAATTAGGTGAAATTTTGTGAAAAGATCAATTAAAATGTTTATTAAGATATTTTTAAGTTTAATTTATGTGAGAAAACCTTTGTGTATGGATACTAAAGACTGTGTGTAAAAATAACCCTAAGAGGCTTAAAGGGCTAAATAAAGAGATATAATGGCTTAAAAAAGTTACTAAACAGTGTAACCACAAAATATAACTTTTTTAAAGGTAATAAATCCTTATAGGGTATCCAAAGGGTCATTGGTTCTATTATATGAATCTATATATAATTGTATAAATCAAATAAGCCCAAAAATAGGGTTAGAAGGACTCTATACAGTGTATGCAGAGTTATGTAGGTGGGTGAATTATCAACTAAAGAGTCTTTTACTTTGGGAGAAGAGATATAAAATGTCATAAAATTATTGGGGAAGGTATAATACCATTGAATATATATAGTGAGATATAAATTACTGAGTTATCATGAAGTTAAGCAACCAAATTCAAAGTGTGTGTGTGTTGGAATAAGGCATAGAGTGAGAAAGATTATGTATGATCTACATCATTTGGTATCAGATCAATTAAAATTTAATAGTGTATTATGAAAGGATTAACATCATGTGTTTTGAGGTGAATTTTAGGACAAGGAACTAGGAATAGTATTCTATGGAGAGAGTTAGCAGAGATGAAGATTTGGTCAAGAATATGGTAGACCAAGTGACATAGTTGATTGCCCCATTGGTCATAAGGATGGAGGATATTGAGGATGCTCTCAAAGAGAGAGTATAGATAATAGTGATAGATAAATAAGAAGAAAATAGTAGGTAAAAATATCAAGTAACACCTTTTCAATCATGAATAAATGAGAGAGTAAATGAAGAGGTGGTTCTAGAGAGACCACAAATAGGTGCAGTAGAAGTTCAAGAAGGCATGGAAGTGTAACACCATTCATGGGAGAGTATATCATTTGTAGATAGTATATTAATAGGAGATGAATTTCCTATGATAAATGGAGCAAGAAAACATTTTTAGGGACAATGTTGGAAATTCCATAGAGAGGGACATAGAGCAACATAGTGTCCATTGAGCATGAGCAGAAGTATGTAATAACAAATTACAAGAGAAGTGATTGAGGAAAGAAGACAAGAAGTAAATGAGTCTTTAATCATGATAATAATACTATTATATTATAATTAAGTTAAATATCTATCCCAAAGGTGAAGCTTATTCAAAAGTAGATGAAAATTAAAAGGTAAGGTTTATAATTTAGTGATTGATGGAGGAAGCACCAATAAAATTATGTCTCTAGAGATGGTGTAGAAATTGAACTTGGAGATGATGCCACATCCACAACCATACAAGGTTTTATGGGTTCATAAAAGACATCAAATATTTTTAAGTGAAAAAATTTAGGTTGAATTCCATATAGGAGGATATAAATATAAAGTGTTGTGTGATATTATGCCCAAGATGTTTGGCATTTACTATTAGGAAGACCATGGTAGTTTGATAGGTAAGCTATTCATGATGGTCAATATATTACTTACACCATAAATAAACATGGATAGATACACATTATTATCCCATTTAAGGGTGAATAAGGAATAAAAGATGAGAGAATAATGATGATAGAAATAAGGCAATATTGAAGCAAAGCTATAGAAAGTTTGGGTTTGGTCAAGGCACCAAAGATATAAGAAAAGGTAAGATGTCTTGAGATGGTTAGTATGAAGAGTTTTGAGTCCATAAATATGGACATAAGAGAAGATGAATAATAATTCAAGGTGACAACAAAGGTCATCAAGAGGAAACAAGAATGTGGTCTTCAAAAGGAGGAATACACTACACCTATGAGAGTGCTCATGAATGAAGAAAACCAAACCAAGAAGGCTATTCAAGCCTTTGAGAGAGACAAAATTAGAATAGTAATATAAATTTAAGTTGAGATGGAAAAGAGGTGGTTTCATAATGACATCAATAAAGATAAGAATTTGGACATTGAAGTGTCCAAGGAAGTAACCCAAGAGAGAGCCATGAAGAATCCAAATTTTATTTCTAATGAGCTATGTTTTTTATATAAGTGTAGGTAAGGAGAAAGCATACATTAACCAAAGTTGGGAAAAATTCAAGGAAAATGAAAAGATAGAGATGAATTAATAGCCTAAGGTGACTATGGTAACCAAACAAGGAATCATATATAAACTCAAATTCCTGATAAAGAGCCTTGAACAAGAAAAGAATGTCAATAAATTGGGCAATATGCAATATGCCCATGAAATACAGTCAAGTGAATTCCAAGACAACCATGTAAGAATAATAAATCAAGAATATGGGATAGTGAAAATTAACACATAGCCCTTGCATATGAAGGAGATAGAGAGCAGTCATAGTGGTGTTACAAACAACAAACCAAGAGTTAACATAAGTATGAGGCATGCAAAGACCAAGGACATGATGTACACGAAATGGATTGGGAAGAATAAGAAGCATTGATGGAAGAATAAGAATTAATATTTTAAATATGAGTTTATCATTGAAATAAGGAGAAGTTGAATCAATTTGTAGGAGTAGAAGAATGGTATATACTTGTAATGCAAGAAGAAGATAATAATAGCTATGTTTTTCTTAACAATTTTGGTTCATGTTTAGGTATATTGTCTAAGAAGATGAACCAAATAAGGCCTAATTTTGGGTCCCAAGAGTATGTTCACCTATATGAGAGGAAAGTATAAGCAAATACATTCTATAATGAGGTTTATTACATTCAGACAAGAGCATACACCAAGTGCATCAAAAAACAACTATGGAAAACATTTATTTTCAACTTGGTAGTATGATGTATAGGCATTATAAGGATCCAAAAGTTGATTAATTTTTATCTCAAGATAGTATATGAAGTTTCTAATAGATATTATATATCCAAAGTATTCCATATGTGGAGTCTAGATAGTCTTAATGTGCATGATATTTGAATTTTGGCTTTTCTCACCAAAATCATTATTTGAATATTTGGGAAAGTTACGAAAGGTTTTTGGATGTTCTTAGCTAGTAAATGTTTGTCTAATATTTATAATAGGTATATGAGGGGTTATTAGATATAATTAAATGTGTGGTAAAATTTATTTAGTCTTAATGCATTTGTAAGCCCATATGAGGCATTTTTTCAAGAATGGATTATAGGCTTGCAAGAGTTGGTTTTGGTAGTTATTTATGATATAAGCTTATTATTTTTGGATTTTTGAGTCAGTTTTAGATATGATTTATTAAATAATAATTGTAATTATACCTAATAAATAATGTAAATTATGTTCTCAAATGTTGAAGAGAAGACTGGTAACCTTATTTTCTAGGTATACACAAATGTGATTTGTTAATTGTGTATATTTGGTAAGTTGATGTTTTACAGTCTAATGTTTGGAATATTTATATTCATTTGGAAAACATGGTTGGTAATAAATGTTTAAATATAAATTTTTTGATATTTTTTTAATAAAAAAAATTCAAAGAGATAAATGAAAGAGAGAACCTTTATTGATGGTGGTAAAACACAAATCCCTGTTCTTGAATAAATTATTTTGTTGGAAAAACTTTTTAATCTATGTTTCATGAATTAAATATATTTTTAAATTAATTTTCAAGGTAATTTATGGATTTTAATGTATTTGAACATATATGTTTTAATAAACAATGATATTCTTATTCTAAAGACTGGTTCTATAGACCATTGTGTTTCCTGCATGTTTTTAATGACTAGGCATGGACTGTCTAACTATATGAGAGATTGGTGAAGGAATATATTTTAAATGATTATTTAATAATTTTTTAAATATTTTTTAATCCATTTAAAATTTTTATAACCTTTTTTTTGGTCAAATTATGTGGTAGGTGCTTTTAAACCTTGATACAGGCCCGTAAGTTACATATTTTCCTACATAGTTGAGACATTTAGTGTTAAAAAACCTTGATAGTGGATATAAAAGTGTAAAAAGTGATTATATAGGTTTATTTAGGTCAATATATACCTAAGGGAGTTTTAATAATTCTTTTAAAATTTGTTTAACTCTTATAAACAATTATTTTGAGCTCTTGTGCCCTCATAGTCTTAGACAACCCTAAAATTAGGGTTTTGGAAGTATAGGGAGATTCCTGTAACCAAATTAGGTGAAATTTGGTGAAAATATTAGTGAGAATTTCTATTAAGATATTTTTAAGTTTAATTTATGTCAACATACCTTTGTATATGGATATTAAAGATTGTGTGTAAAAAGAACCTTAGGAGGCCTAAATGACTAAACAGAGAGCTATAAAGACTTAAAATAGTTAATAAATAGTGTAACCATATCCTATAATTTTTTTAAAGGTAATAAATCCTTAGAGGGTATCCCAATGGTCATTATTTCTACTATATGCATATGTACACAATTGTACAAAGCAAATAAGCCCAAAAATAAGGCTATAAGGACTGTGTATATTATATGTAGAGTTGTATAAGTGGGTGAATTATTAATTGAAGAGTCTTGTAATTTGGGAGAAGAGTTATAAAATGTCATAAAAATCTTGGGTAAGGTCTAAAACTATTGAATACATATAGTGAGAGTGAAACTATTAAGTGGCCATGGAGTTAAGCAACCAAATTTAAAAAGTGTTTGTGTTAGAATAAGACATAGAGTGATAAATATTGTGTATGCTATACATCACAACAATATTATTTCTAGTCAATATTAATATAATTTTGTTATTAAATATGTGAAAAAACTATTGAGCACCCTATTGGTCTACTTAGTCTTTAGTGAAAGTAGTCCATTGTCCCCTTAGCCATGCAAAGGGGTATATTTTAAAAACTTGTTGTTCCCTTCAATTTTTATTATAGTATATACCCATCATAGGAAAAATACATATATGGATATTACTATTGGTCAAGTTCCATAGGTAGACTCATGTATGATATCAGTCTATAAAGTAGTAGAAAAGACCAAGTATGTAAATGACACACTAGTCTAGAGGAAGGGTACTAGATGGATAAAGATTATAGATCCTTTTCCCATAAAAGGTATATCTTCCCTAAATTCCATGATCCCCCTTAGTCACTCATATATCACAAATAGATAAAATAGATCAACAAATTACATTAGACATTACTTCATGGATTCAACAATTATAATAATAAGAAGTAAAGATACAATATTTAGTAATAATTGAGCAACCTAAATTTAAATTCCATATTTATAGATATAAAAACACCCCATTAATGGTGAAGATGAAAATTATGGTTGTTGAGGGTGAATAGGTTTATCTATAACAAAGAGAAGATATATTCTCTTTAAAAAAATGAAGGAAAATAAATCCCTCAAACCTGAAAAGATATAAGGAGGACCCCTATAATTTTTAGATATTGTTGGGGGATTCATATAATATATATTTAAAAGTTTTGATCAGCCTATATAGAGGCATATATAGGTGAGTACTATCTAGGCTCTCAAAGAGAAAGTGGAAAATTTACAAGGGATATATATGAGGTTATTTTACACCACTGGTTCAATAAGGTTCTCAAAGGCCACCTTCCAACCCAATTTAGGAAATATTCTATATTTTTTCAACAAAATAAAGGATATTGATGTAAAAATATGTTTTACAAACCAAGTAACAAGTAATAAGGATTATGCCCACCTAAATTTAATAACAACATGTGTAGCTAGTTGGGCACAAAAATATATTTCTTCCAAAAGGGACATCATACTTGAGTGGCATCAAGAGATTCATGCCTTAGTAAAATAATTTAAAACTAGGAAAGGGAAGTTATATCTATCTTGATAAACTTAAGTGTTACTAAAGTGAGCACTCCATAGGGTCAATTGGTACCCAAAACCATTTTTAAGAATCTTCTATGAGCAACATTAGATAGTTTAAGACTAGAGATCAAGGGC